>CAWWDK010000451.1:0-220000 GCA_963942575.1 Priocnemis perturbator
GTTTGCACAGGCAGCATAGCAAGCACAGCAAACACAGGCAGCAAGCACAGGCAGCACAGCAAGCACAGGCAGCAAGCACAGGCAGCACAGCAAGCACAGGCAGCAAGCACGGGCAGCACAGCAAGCCGAGGCAGCACAGCAAGCACAGGCAGCAAGCACAGGCAGCACAGAAAGCAGAGGCAACAAGCACAGGCAGCACAGCAAGCACAGGCAGCAAGCACAGGCAGCACAGCAAGCACAGGCAGCGCAGCAAGCACAAACAGCAAGCACAGGCAGCACAGCAAGCACAGGCAGCACAGCACAGGCAGCAAGCAAAGGCAGCACAGCAAGCACAGGCAACAAGCACAGGCAGCACAGCAAGCACAGGCAGCAAGCACAGGCAGCACTGCAAGCACAGGCAGCACAGCAAGCACAGGCAGCAAGCACAGGCAGCACACCAAGTACAGGCAGCAAGCACAGGCAGCGCAGCAAGCACAGGCAGCTTGCACAGGCAGCATAGCAAGCACAGCAAACACAGGCAGCAAGCACAGGCAGCACAGCAAGCACAGGCAGCAAGCACAGGCAGCACAGCAAGCACAGGCAGCAAGCACGGGCAGCACAGCAAGCCGAGGCAGCACAGCAAGCACAGGCAGCAAGCACAGACAGCACAGCAAGCAGAGGCAACAAGCACAGGCAGCACAGCAAGCACAGGCAGCAAGCACAGGCAGCACAGCAAGCACAGGCAGCG
Source organism: Priocnemis perturbator (assembly GCA_963942575.1). NCBI lineage: Eukaryota > Metazoa > Arthropoda > Insecta > Hymenoptera > Pompilidae > Priocnemis > Priocnemis perturbator. The sequence continues at coordinate 728 of CAWWDK010000451.1, forward strand.
CAGCAAGCACAAACAGCAAGCACAGGCAGCACAGCAAGCACAGGCAGCAAGCACAGGCAGCAAGCACAGGCAGCAAGCACAGGCAGCATAGCAAGCACAGGCAACAAGCACAGGCAGCACAGCAAGCACAGGCAGCACAGCAAGCACAGGCAGCACAGCAAGCACAGCAAGCACAGGCAGCACACCAAGTACAGGCAGCAAGCACAGGCAGCGCAGCAAGCACAGGCAGCACAGCAAGCACAGGCAGCAAGCACAGGCAGCACAGCAAGCACAGGCAGCGAGCACAGGCAGCACAGCAAGCACAGGCAGCAAGCACAGGCACCACAGCAAGCACAGGCAACAAGCACAGGCAGCACAGCAAGCACAGGCAGCAAGCACGGGCAGCACAGCAAGCACAGGCAGCACAGCAAGCAGAGGCAGCAAGCACAGGCAGCACACCAAGTACAGGCAGCAAGCACAGGCAGCGCAGCAAGCACAGGCAGCACAGCAAGCACAGGCAGCAAGCACAGGCAGCACAGCAAGCACAGGCAGCAAGCACAGGCAGCACAGCAAGCACAGGCAGCAAGCACAGGCAGCAAGCACAGGCAGCACAGCAAGCACAGGCAGCAAGCACAGGCAACACAGTAAGCACAGGCAGCAAGCACAGGCAGCACAGCAAGCACACTAAGCACAGGCAGCTTGCACAGACAGCATAGCAAGCACAGGCAGCAAGCACAGGCAGCACATCAAGCACAGCAAGCACAGGCAGCAAGCACAGGCAGCACAACAAGCACAGGCAGCAAGCACAGGCAGCAAGCACAGGCATCACAGCAAGCACAGGCAGCTAGCACAGGCATGTTAGAAACCCGCAAAATAGCTCGACGAGATTTGTTCGTTTTAGCGATTCTGGGGGAAGTGCAGAGGGGTCAATCTCCGTCCTCTTTCCAACAGGCAAAGCCTGCTCCGATCTTCGGCGAGATTCACTCTCGCATTTGTTTACAATGCTTACTCTTACTGAGACGCAGGTCAATGCACCGGCCGCCGAGGTAAACATATGATCCGCGACTCTCGGCGCCACCAAACACAGGTGACGCAGCAACGCACTGTCGTGTGCCACTGTCGAATTACCGCGTGTTATGGGCGAAATCAAATGCATCGCTAACAGGCAGCACAGCAAGCACAGGCAGCACAGCAAGCACAGGCAGCAAGCACAGGCAGCACAGCAAGCACAGGCAGCAAGCACAGGCAGCACAGCAAGCACAGGCAGCACAGCAAGCACAGGCAGCAAGCACAGGCAGCACAGCAAGCACAGGCAGCAAGCACAGGCAGCACAGCACAGGCAGCACAGCAAGCACAGGCAGCAAGCACAGGCAGCAAGCACGGGCAGCACAGCAAGCCGAGGCAGCACAGCAAGCACAGGCAGCTTGCACAGGCAGCATAGCAAGCACAGCAAACACAGGCAGCAAGCACAGGCAGCACAGCAAGCACAGGCAGCAAGCACAGGCAGCACAGCAAGCACAGGCAGCAAGCACGGGCAGCACAGCAAGCCGAGGCAGCACAGCAAGCACAGGCAGCAAGCACAGGCAGCACAGCAAGCAGAGGCAACAAGCACAGGCAGCACAGCAAGCACAGGCAGCAAGCACAGGCAGCACAGCAAGCACAGGCAGCGCAGCAAGCACAAACAGCAAGCACAGGCAGCACAGCAAGCACAGGCAGCAAGCACGGGCAGCACAGCAAGCCGAGGCAGCACAGCAAGCACAGGCAGCAAGCACAGGCAGCACAGCAAGCAGAGGCAACAAGCACAGGCAGCACAGCAAGCACAGGCAGCACAGCAAGCACAGGCAGCGCAGCAAGCACAAACAGCAAGCACAGGCAGCGCAGCAAGCACAGGCAGCACAGCAAGCACAGGCAGCTTGCACAGACAGCATAGCAAGCACAGGCAGCAAGCACAGGCAGCACATCAAGCACAGCAAGCACAGGCAGCAAGTACAGGCAGCACAACAAGCACAGGCAGCAAGCACAGGCAGCAAGCACAGGCATCACAGCAAGCACAGGCAGCTAGCACAGGCATGTTAGAAACCCGCAAAATAGCTCGACGAGATTTGTTCGTTTTAGCGATTCTGGGGGAAGTGCAGAGGGGTCAATCTCCGTCCTCTTTCCAACAGGCAAAGCCTGCTCCGATCTTCGGTGAGATTCACTCTCGCATTTGTTTACAATGCTTACTCTTACTGAGACGCAGGTCAATGCACCGGCCGCCGAGGTAAACATATGATCCGCGACTCTCGGCGCCACCAAACACAGGTGACGCAGCAACGCACTGTCGTGTGCCACTGTCGAATTACCGCGTGTTATGGGCGAAATCAAATGCATCGCTAACAGGCAGCACAGCAAGCACAGGCAGCACAGCAAGCACAGGCAGCAAGCACAGGCAGCACAGCAAGCACAGGCAGCAAGCACAGGCAGCACAGCAAGCACAGGCAGCAAGCACAGGCAGCAAGCACAGGCAGCACAGCAAGCACAGGCAGCAAGCACAGGCAGCACAGCAAGCACAGGCAGCAAGCACGGGCAGCACAGCAAGCCGAGGCAGCACAGCAAGCACAGGCAGCAAGCACAGGCAGCACAGCAAGCAGAGGCAACAAGCACAGGCAGCACAGCAAGCACAGGCAGCAAGCACAGGCAGCACAGCAAGCACAGGCAGCGCAGCAAGCACAAACAGCAAGCACAGGCAGCACAGCAAGCACAGGCAGCAAGCACGGGCAGCACAGCAAGCCGAGGCAGCACAGCAAGCACAGGCAGCAAGCACAGGCAGCACAGCAAGCAGAGGCAACAAGCACAGGCAGCACAGCAAGCACAGGCAGCACAGCAAGCACAGGCAGCGCAGCAAGCACAAACAGCAAGCACAGGCAGCGCAGCAAGCACAGGCAGCACAGCAAGCACAGGCAGCAAGCACAGGCAGCACAGCAAGCACAGGCAGCGAGCACAGGCAGCACAGCAAGCACAGGCAGCAAGCACAGGCAACAAGCACAGGCAGCACAGCAAGCACAGGCAGCAAGCACGGGCAGCACAGCAAGCACAGGCAGCACAGCAAGCACAGGCAGCAAGCACAGGCAGCACACCAAGTACAGGCAGCAAGCACAGGCAGCGCAGCAAGCACAGGCAGCACAGCAAGCACAGGCAGCAAGCACAGGCAGCACAGCAAGCACAGGCAGCAAGCACAGGCAGCACAGCAAGCACAGGCAGCAAGCACAGGCAGCACAGCAAGCACAGGCAGCAAGCACACGCATCACACCAAGCACAGGCAGCACAGCAAGCACAGGCAGCAAGCACAGGCAGCAAGCACAGGCAACACAGTAAGCACAGGCAGCAAGCACAGGCAGCACAGCAAGCACAGGCAGCAAGCACAGGCAGCAAGCACAGATGGCACAGCAAGCACAGGCAGCAAGCACAGGCAGCACAGCAAGCACAGGCAGCAAGCACAGGCAGCAAGCCCAGGCAGCACAGCAAGCACAGGCAGCAAGCACAGGCAGCACAGCAAGCACAGGCAGCAAGCACAGGCAGCACAGCAAGCACAGGCAGCAAGCACAGGGAGCACAGCAAGCACAAGCAGCAAGCACAGGCAGCACAACAAGCACAGGCAGCACAGCAAGCACAGGCAGCACAGCAAGTACAGCAAGCACAGACAGCAAGGACAGGCAGCACAGCATGCACAGGCAGCAAGCACAGGCAGCAAGCACAGGCAGCACAGCAAGCACAGGCAGCAAGCACAGGCAGCACAGCAAGCACAGGCAGCGCAGCAAGCACAAACAGCAAGCGCAGGCAGCACAGCAAGCACAGGCAGCAAGCACAGGCAGCACAGCAAGCACAGGCAGCAAGCACAGGCAGCAGAGCAAGCACAGGCAGCAAGCACAGGCAGCACAGCAAGCACAGGCAGCAAGCACAGGCAGCACAGCAAGCACAGGCAGCAAGCACAGGCAGCAGAGCAAGCACAGGCAGCAAGCACAGGCAGCACAGCAAGCACAGGCAGCAAGCACAGGCAGCACAGCAAGCACAGGCAGCAAGCACAGGCAGCAAGCACAGGCAGCAAGCACAGGCAGCACAGCAAGCACAGGCAGCAAGCACAGGCAGCACAGCAAGCACAGGCAGCAAGCACAGGCAACACAGTAAGCACAGGCAGCAAGCACAGGCAGCACAGCAAGCACACTAAGCACAGGCAGCTTGCACAGACAGCATAGCAAGCACAGGCAGCAAGCACAGGCAGCACATCAAGCACAGCAAGCACAGGCAGCAAGCACAGGCAGCAAGCACAGGCAGCAAGCACAGGCATCACAGCAAGCCCAGGCAGCTTGCACAGGCAGCACAGCAAGCACAGGCAGCAAGCAAAGGCAGCACAGCAAGCACAGGCAGCACAGCAAGCACAGGCAGCAAGCACAGGCAGCAAGCACAGGCAGCAAGCACAGGCAGCACAGCAAGCACAGGCAGCAAGCACGGGCAGCACAGCAAGCACAGGCAGCAAGCACGGGCAGCACAGCAAGCCGAGGCAGCACAGCAAGCACAGGCAGCACACCAAGCACAGGCAGCACAGCAAGCACGGGCAGCAAGCACAGGCAGCACAACAAGCACAGGCAGCAAGCACAAGCAGCACAGCAAGCACAGGCAGCAAGCACAGGCAGCACAGCAAGCACAGGCAGCAAACAAAGGCAGCACAGCAAGCACAGGCAGCACAGCAAGCACAGGCAGCAAGCACAGGCAGCAAGCACAGGCAGCAAGCACAGGCAGCAAGCACAGGCATCACAGCAAGCCCAGGCAGCAAGCACAGGTATGCTAGAAACCCGCAAAATAGCTCGACGAGATGTGTTCGTTTTAGCGATTCTGGGGGAAGTGCAGAGGGGTCAAGCTCCGTCCTCTTTCCAACAGGCAAAGCCTGCTCCGATCTTGGGCGAGATTCACTCTCGCATTTGTTTACAATGCTTACTCTTACTGAGACGCAGGTCAATGCACCGGCCGCCGAGGTAAACATATGATCCGCGACTCTCGGCGCCTCCAAATACAGGTGACACAGCAACGCACTGTCGTTTTGCCACTGTCGAATTACCGCGTGTTATGGGCGAAATCAAATGCATCGCTAACAGGCAGCACAGCAAGCACAGGCAGCACAGCAAGCACAGGCAGCTTGCACAGGCAGCACAGCAAGCACAGGCAGCAAGCAAAGGCAGCACAGCAAGCACAGGCAGCACAGCAAGCACAGGCAGCACAGCAAGCACAGGCAGAACAGCAAGCACAGGCAGCACAGCAAGCACAGGCAGCAAGCACGGGCAGCACAGCAAGCACAGGCAGCAAGCACGGGCAGCACAGCAAGCCGAGGCAGCACAGCAAGCACAGGCAGCAAGCACAGGCAGCACAGAAAGCAGAGGCAACAAGCACAGGCAGCACAGCAAGCACAGGCAGCAAGCACAGGCAGCACAGCAAGCACAGGCAGCGCAGCAAGCACAAACAGCAAGCACAGGCAGCACAGCAAGCACAGGCTGCTTGCACAGGCAGCATAGCAAGCACAGCAAACACAGGCAGCAAGCACAGGCAGCACAGCAAGCACAGGCAGCAAGCACAGGCAGCACAGCAAGCACAGGCAGCAAGCACGGGCAGCACAGCAAGCCGAGGCAGCACAGCAAGCACAGGCAGCAAGCACAGGCAGCACAGCAAGCAGAGGCAACAAGCACAGGCAGCACAGCAAGCACAGGCAGCAAGCACAGGCAGCACAGCAAGCACAGGCAGCGCAGCAAGCACAAACAGCAAGCACAGGCAGTACAGCAAGCACAGGCAGCAAGCACAGGCAGCAAGCACAGGCAGCAAGCACAGGCAGCATAGCAAGCACAGGCAACAAGCACAGGCAGCACAGCAAGCACAGGCAGCAAGCACAGGCAGCACAGCAAGCACAGGCAGCACAGCAAGCACAGCAAGCACAGGCAGCAAGCACAGGCAGCACACCAAGTACAGGCAGCAAGCACAGGCAGCGCAGCAAGCACAGGCAGCACAGCAAGCACAGGCAGCAAGCACAGGCAGCACAGCAAGCACAGGCAGCGAGCACAGGCAGCACAGCAAGCACAGGCAGCAAGCACAGGCACCACAGCAAGCACAGGCAACAAGCACAGGCAGCACAGCAAGCACAGGCAGCAAGCACGGGCAGCACAGCAAGCACAGGCAGCACAGCAAGCACAGGCAGCAAGCACAGGCAGCACACCAAGTACAGGCAGCAGGCACAGGCAGCGCAGCAAGCACAGGCAGCACAGCAAGCACAGGCAGCAAGCACAGGCAGCACAGCAAGCACAGGCTACAAGCACAGGCAGCACAGCAAGCACAGGCAGCAAGCACAGGCAGCACAGCAAGCAGAGGCAACAAGCACAGGCAGCACAGCAAGCACAGGCAGAACAGCAAGCACAGGCAGCGCAGCAAGCACAAACAGCAAGCACAGGCAGCACAGCAAGCACAGGCAGCAAGCACAGGCAGCAAGCACAGGCAGCACAGCAAGCACAGGCAGCAAGCACAGGCAGCACAGCAAGCACAGGCAGCAAGCACAGGCAGCACAGCAAGCACAGGCAGCAAGCACAGGCAGCAAGCACAGGCAGCACAGCAAGCACAGGCAGCAAGCACAGGCAGCACAGCAAGCACAGGCAGCAAGCACGGGCAGCACAGCAAGCCGAGGCAGCACAGCAAGCACAGGCAGCAAGCACAGGCAGCACAGCAAGCAGAGGCAACAAGCACAGGCAGCACAGCAAGCACAGGCAGCAAGCACAGGCAGCACAGCAAGCACAGGCAGCGCAGCAAGCACAAACAGCAAGCACAGGCAGCACAGCAAGCACAGGCAGCAAGCACGGGCAGCACAGCAAGCCGAGGCAGCACAGCAAGCACAGGCAGCAAGCACAGGCAGCACAGCAAGCAGAGGCAACAAGCACAGGCAGCACAGCAAGCACAGGCAGCACAGCAAGCACAGGCAGCGCAGCAAGCACAAACAGCAAGCACAGGCAGCGCAGCAAGCACAGGCAGCACAGCAAGCACAGGCAGCAAGCACAGGCAGCACAGCAAGCACAGGCAGCGAGCACAGGCAGCACAGCAAGCACAGGCAGCAAGCACAGGCAACAAGCACAGGCAGCACAGCAAGCACAGGCAGCAAGCACGGGCAGCACAGCAAGCACAGGCAGCACAGCAAGCACAGGCAGCAAGCACAGGCAGCACACCAAGTACAGGCAGCAAGCACAGGCAGCGCAGCAAGCACAGGCAGCACAGCAAGCACAGGCAGCAAGCACAGGCAGCACAGCAAGCACAGGCAGCAAGCACAGGCAGCACAGCAAGCACAGGCAGCAAGCACAGGCAGCACAGCAAGCACAGGCAGCAAGCACACGCATCACACCAAGCACAGGCAGCACAGCAAGCACAGGCAGCAAGCACAGGCAGCAAGCACAGGCAACACAGTAAGCACAGGCAGCAAGCACAGGCAGCACAGCAAGCACAGGCAGCAAGCACAGGCAGCAAGCACAGATGGCACAGCAAGCACAGGCAGCAAGCACAGGCAGCACAGCAAGCACAGGCAGCAAGCACAGGCAGCAAGCCCAGGCAGCACAGCAAGCACAGGCAGCAAGCACAGGCAGCACAGCAAGCACAGGCAGCAAGCACAGGCAGCACAGCAAGCACAGGCAGCAAGCACAGGGAGCACAGCAAGCACAAGCAGCAAGCACAGGCAGCACAACAAGCACAGGCAGCACAGCAAGCACAGGCAGCACAGCAAGTACAGCAAGCACAGACAGCAAGGACAGGCAGCACAGCATGCACAGGCAGCAAGCACAGGCAGCAAGCACAGGCAGCACAGCAAGCACAGGCAGCAAGCACAGGCAGCACAGCAAGCACAGGCAGCGCAGCAAGCACAAACAGCAAGCGCAGGCAGCACAGCAAGCACAGGCAGCAAGCACAGGCAGCACAGCAAGCACAGGCAGCAAGCACAGGCAGCAGAGCAAGCACAGGCAGCAAGCACAGGCAGCACAGCAAGCACAGGCAGCAAGCACAGGCAGCACAGCAAGCACAGGCAGCAAGCACAGGCAGCAGAGCAAGCACAGGCAGCAAGCACAGGCAGCACAGCAAGCACAGGCAGCAAGCACAGGCAGCACAGCAAGCACAGGCAGCAAGCACAGGCAGCAAGCACAGGCAGCAAGCACAGGCAGCACAGCAAGCACAGGCAGCAAGCACAGGCAGCACAGCAAGCACAGGCAGCAAGCACAGGCAACACAGTAAGCACAGGCAGCAAGCACAGGCAGCACAGCAAGCACACTAAGCACAGGCAGCTTGCACAGACAGCATAGCAAGCACAGGCAGCAAGCACAGGCAGCACATCAAGCACAGCAAGCACAGGCAGCAAGCACAGGCAGCAAGCACAGGCAGCAAGCACAGGCATCACAGCAAGCCCAGGCAGCTTGCACAGGCAGCACAGCAAGCACAGGCAGCAAGCAAAGGCAGCACAGCAAGCACAGGCAGCACAGCAAGCACAGGCAGCAAGCACAGGCAGCAAGCACAGGCAGCAAGCACAGGCAGCACAGCAAGCACAGGCAGCAAGCACGGGCAGCACAGCAAGCACAGGCAGCAAGCACGGGCAGCACAGCAAGCCGAGGCAGCACAGCAAGCACAGGCAGCACACCAAGCACAGGCAGCACAGCAAGCACGGGCAGCAAGCACAGGCAGCACAACAAGCACAGGCAGCAAGCACAAGCAGCACAGCAAGCACAGGCAGCAAGCACAGGCAGCACAGCAAGCACAGGCAGCAAACAAAGGCAGCACAGCAAGCACAGGCAGCACAGCAAGCACAGGCAGCAAGCACAGGCAGCAAGCACAGGCAGCAAGCACAGGCAGCAAGCACAGGCATCACAGCAAGCCCAGGCAGCAAGCACAGGTATGCTAGAAACCCGCAAAATAGCTCGACGAGATGTGTTCGTTTTAGCGATTCTGGGGGAAGTGCAGAGGGGTCAAGCTCCGTCCTCTTTCCAACAGGCAAAGCCTGCTCCGATCTTGGGCGAGATTCACTCTCGCATTTGTTTACAATGCTTACTCTTACTGAGACGCAGGTCAATGCACCGGCCGCCGAGGTAAACATATGATCCGCGACTCTCGGCGCCTCCAAATACAGGTGACACAGCAACGCACTGTCGTTTTGCCACTGTCGAATTACCGCGTGTTATGGGCGAAATCAAATGCATCGCTAACAGGCAGCACAGCAAGCACAGGCAGCACAGCAAGCACAGGCAGCTTGCACAGGCAGCACAGCAAGCACAGGCAGCAAGCAAAGGCAGCACAGCAAGCACAGGCAGCACAGCAAGCACAGGCAGCACAGCAAGCACAGGCAGAACAGCAAGCACAGGCAGCACAGCAAGCACAGGCAGCAAGCACGGGCAGCACAGCAAGCACAGGCAGCAAGCACGGGCAGCACAGCAAGCCGAGGCAGCACAGCAAGCACAGGCAGCAAGCACAGGCAGCACAGAAAGCAGAGGCAACAAGCACAGGCAGCACAGCAAGCACAGGCAGCAAGCACAGGCAGCACAGCAAGCACAGGCAGCGCAGCAAGCACAAACAGCAAGCACAGGCAGCACAGCAAGCACAGGCTGCTTGCACAGGCAGCATAGCAAGCACAGCAAACACAGGCAGCAAGCACAGGCAGCACAGCAAGCACAGGCAGCAAGCACAGGCAGCACAGCAAGCACAGGCAGCAAGCACGGGCAGCACAGCAAGCCGAGGCAGCACAGCAAGCACAGGCAGCAAGCACAGGCAGCACAGCAAGCAGAGGCAACAAGCACAGGCAGCACAGCAAGCACAGGCAGCAAGCACAGGCAGCACAGCAAGCACAGGCAGCGCAGCAAGCACAAACAGCAAGCACAGGCAGTACAGCAAGCACAGGCAGCAAGCACAGGCAGCAAGCACAGGCAGCAAGCACAGGCAGCATAGCAAGCACAGGCAACAAGCACAGGCAGCACAGCAAGCACAGGCAGCAAGCACAGGCAGCACAGCAAGCACAGGCAGCACAGCAAGCACAGCAAGCACAGGCAGCAAGCACAGGCAGCACACCAAGTACAGGCAGCAAGCACAGGCAGCGCAGCAAGCACAGGCAGCACAGCAAGCACAGGCAGCAAGCACAGGCAGCACAGCAAGCACAGGCAGCGAGCACAGGCAGCACAGCAAGCACAGGCAGCAAGCACAGGCACCACAGCAAGCACAGGCAACAAGCACAGGCAGCACAGCAAGCACAGGCAGCAAGCACGGGCAGCACAGCAAGCACAGGCAGCACAGCAAGCACAGGCAGCAAGCACAGGCAGCACACCAAGTACAGGCAGCAGGCACAGGCAGCGCAGCAAGCACAGGCAGCACAGCAAGCACAGGCAGCAAGCACAGGCAGCACAGCAAGCACAGGCTACAAGCACAGGCAGCACAGCAAGCACAGGCAGCAAGCACAGGCAGCACAGCAAGCAGAGGCAACAAGCACAGGCAGCACAGCAAGCACAGGCAGAACAGCAAGCACAGGCAGCGCAGCAAGCACAAACAGCAAGCACAGGCAGCACAGCAAGCACAGGCAGCAAGCACAGGCAGCAAGCACAGGCAGCACAGCAAGCACAGGCAACAAGCACAGGCAGCACAGCAAGCACAGGCAGCAAGCACAGGCAGCAAGCACAGGCAGCGCACCAAGTACAGGCAGCAAGCACAGGCAGCGCAGCAAGCACAGGCAGCAAGCACGGGCAGCACAGCAAGCCGAGGCAGCACAGCAAGCACAGGCAGCAAGCACAGGCAGCACAGCAAGCAGAGGCAACAAGCACAGGCAGCACAGCAAGCACAGGCAGCAAGCACAGGCAGCACAGCAAGCACAGGCAGCGCAGCAAGCACAAACAGCAAGCACAGGCAGTACAGCAAGCACAGGCAGCAAGCACAGGCAGCAAGCACAGGCAGCATAGCAAGCACAGGCAACAAGCACAGGCAGCACAGCAAGCACAGGCAGCAAGCACAGGCAGCACAGCAAGCACAGGCAGCACAGCAAGCACAGCAAGCACAGGCAGCAAGCACAGGCAGCACACCAAGTACAGGCAGCAAGCACAGGCAGCGCAGCAAGCACAGGCAGCACAGCAAGCACAGGCAGCAAGCACAGGCAGCACAGCAAGCACAGGCAGCGAGCCCAGGCAGCACAGCAAGCACAGGCAGCAAGCACAGGCACCACAGCAAGCACAGGCAACAAGCACAGGCAGCACAGCAAGCACAGGCAGCAAGCACGGGCAGCACAGCAAGCACAGGCAGCACAGCAAGCACAGGCAGCAAGCACAGGCAGCACACCAAGTACAGGCAGCAAGCACAGGCAGCGCAGCAAGCACAGGCAGCACAGCAAGCACAGGCAGCAAGCACAGGCAGCACAGCAAGCACAGGCTACAAGCACAGGCAGCACAGCAAGCACAGGCAGCAAGCACAGGCAGCACAGCAAGCACAGGCAGCAAGCACAGGCAGCACAGCAAGCAGAGGCAACAAGCACAGGCAGCACAGGCAGCACAGCAAGCAGAGGCAACAAGCACAGGCAGCGCAGCAAGCACAAACAGCAAGCACAGGCAGCACAGCAAGCACAGGCAGCAAGCACAGGCAGCAAGCACAGGCAGCACAGCAAGCACAGGCAACAAGCACAGGCAGCACAGCAAGCACAGGCAGCAAGCACAGGCAGCACACCAAGTACAGGCAGCAAGCACAGGCAGCGCAGCAAGCACAGGCAGCAAGCACAGGCAGCACAGCAAGCACAGGCAGCGAGCACAGGCAGCACAGCAAGCACAGGCAGCAAGCACAGGCAGCACAGCACAGGCAGCACAGCAAGCACAGGCAGCAAGCACAGGCAGCACAACACAGGCAGCTCAGCAAGCTCAGGCAGCAAGCACAGGCAGCAAGCACAGGCAACACAGTAAGCACAGGCAGCAAGCACAGGCAGCACATCAAGCACAGGCAGCAAGCACAGGCAACACAGTAAGCACAGGCAGCAAGCACAGGCAGCACAGCAAGCACAGGCAGCAAGCACAGGCATGTTAGAAACCCGCAAAATAGCTCGACGAGATGTGTTCGTTTTAGCGATTCTGGGGGAAGTGCAGAGGGGTCAAGCTCCGTCCTCTTTCCAACAGGCAAAGCCTGCTCCGATCTTCGGCGAGATTCACTCTCGCATTTGTTTACAATGCTTACTCTTACTAAGACGCAGGTCAATGCACCGGCCGCCGAGGTAAACATATGATCCGCGACTCTCGGTACCTCCAAAAACAGGTGACACAGCAAGGCACTGTCGTGTGCCACTGTCAAATTACCGCGTGTTATGAGCGAAATCAAATGCATCGCTAACAGGCAGCACAGCGAGCACAGGCAGCACAGCAAGCACAGGCAGCACAGCACAGGCAGCACAGCAAGCTCAGGCAGCAAGCACAGGCAGCACAGCAAGGACAGGCAGCAAGCACAGGCAGCAAGCACAGGCAGCACAGCAAGCACAGGCAGCAAGCACGGGCAGCACAGCAAGCCGAGGCAGCACAGCAAGCACAGGCAGCATGCACAGGCAACACAGTAAGCACAGGCAGCAAGCATAGGCAGCAAGCACAGGCATGTTAGAAACCCGCAAAATAGCTCGACGAGATGTGTTCGTTTTAGCAATTCTGGGGGAAGTGCAGAGGGGTCAAGCTCCGTCCTCTTTCCAACAGGCAAAGCCTGCTCCGATCTTGGGCGAGATTCACTCTCGCATTTGTTTACAATGCTTACTCTTACTGAGACGCAGGTCAATGCACCGGCCGCCGAGGTAAACATATGATCCGCGACTCTCGGCGCCTCCAAATACAGGTGACACAGCAACGCACTGTCGTGTGCCACTGTCGAAATACCGCGTGTTATGGGCGAAATCAAATGCATCGCTAACAGGCAGTACACTAAGCAGAGGCAACAAGCACAGGCAGCACAGCAAGCACAGGCAGCAAGCACAGGCAGCACAGCAAGCACAGGCAGCAAGCACAGGCAGCACAGCAAGCACAGGCAGCAAGCACAGGCAGCAAGCACAGGCAGCACACCAAGTACAGGCAGCAAGCACAGGCAGCGCAGCAAGCACAGGCAGCAAGCACAGGCAGCACAGCAAGCACAGGCAGCAAGCACAGGCAGCACAGCAAGCACAGACAGCACAGCACAGGCAGCACAGCAAGCACAGGCAGCACAGCAAGCACAGGCAGTTTGCACAGGCAGCATAGCAAGCACAGCAAGCACAGGCAGCACAGCAAACACAGGCAGCACACCAAGTACAGGCAGCAAGCACAGGCAGCGCAGCAAGCACAGGCAGCGCAGCAAGCACAGGCAGCAAGCACAGGCAGCGCAGCAAGCACAGGCAGCACAGCAAGCACAGGCAGCAAGCACAGGCAGCACAGCAAGCACAGGCAGCGAGCCCAGGCAGCACAGCAAGCACAGGCAGCAAGCACAGGCACCACAGCAAGCACAGGCAACAAGCACAGGCAGCACAGCAAGCACAGGCAGCAAGCACGGGCAGCACAGCAAGCACAGGCAGCACAGCAAGCACAGGCAGCAGGCACAGGCAGCACACCAAGTACAGGCAGCAAGCACAGGCAGCGCAGCAAGCACAGGCAGCACAGCAAGCACAGGCAGCAAGCACAGGCAGCACAGCAAGCACAGGCTACAAGCACAGGCAGCACAGCAAGCACAGGCAGCAAGCACAGGCAGCACAGCAAGCACAGGCAGCAAGCACAGGCAGCACAGCAAGCAGAGGCAACAAGCACAGGCAGCACAGGCAGCACAGCAAGCAGAGGCAACAAGCACAGGCAGCGCAGCAAGCACAAACAGCAAGCACAGGCAGCACAGCAAGCACAGGCAGCAAGCACAGGCAGCAAGCACAGGCAGCACAGCAAGCACAGGCAACAAGCACAGGCAGCACAGCAAGCACAGGCAGCAAGCACAGGCAGCACACCAAGTACAGGCAGCAAGCACAGGCAGCGCAGGAAGCACAGGCAGCAAGCACAGGCAGCACAGCAAGCACAGGCAGCGAGCACAGGCAGCACAGCAAGCACAGGCAGCAAGCACAGGCAGCACAGCACAGGCAGCACAGCAAGCACAGGCAGCAAGCACAGGCAGCACAACACAGGCAGCTCAGCAAGCTCAGGCAGCAAGCACAGGCAGCAAGCACAGGCAACACAGTAAGCACAGGCAGCAAGCACAGGCAGCACAGCAAGCACAGGCAGCAAGCACAGGCAGCACAGCAAGCACAGGCAGCAAGCACAGGCAGCACAGCACAGGCAGCACAGCAAGCACAGGCAGCAAGCACGGGCAGCAAGCACGGGCAGCACAGCAAGCCGAGGCAGCACAGCAAGCACAGGCAGCTTGCACAGGCAGCACAGCAAGCAGAGGCAACAAGCACAGGCAGCACAGCAAGCACAGGCAGCAAGCACAGGCAGCACAGCAAGCACAGGCAGCGCAGCAAGCACAAACAGCAAGCACAGGCAGCACAGCAAGCACAGGCAGCAAGCACAGGCAGCAAGCACAGGCAGCATAGCAAGCACAGGCAACAAGCACAGGCAGCACAGCAAGCACAGGCAGCAAGCACAGGCAGCACAGCAAGCACAGGCAGCACAGCAAGCACAGCAAGCACAGGCAGCAAGCACAGGCAACACACCAAGTACAGGCAGCAAGCACAGGCAGCGCAGCAAGCACAGGCAGCAAGCACAGGCAGCACAGCAAGCACAGGCAGCGAGCACAGGCAGCACAGCAAGCACAGGCAGCAAGCACAGGCACCACAGCAAGCACAGGCAACAAGCACAGGCAGCACAGCAAGCACAGGCAGCAAGCACGGGCAGCACAGCAAGCACAGGCAGCACAGCAAGCACAGGCAGCAAGCACAGGCAGCACACCAAGTACAGGCAGCAAGCACAGGCAGCGCAGCAAGCACAGGCAGCACAGCAAGCACAGGCAGCAAGCACAGGCAACACAGTAAGCACAGGCAGCAAGCACAGGCAGCACAGCAAGCACAGGCAGCAAGCACAGGCAGCACAGCAAGCACAGGCAGCAAGCACAGGCAGCACAGCAAGCACAGGCAGCAAGCACAGGCAGCACAGCAAGCACAGGCAGAACAGCAAGCACAGGCAGCGCAGCAAGCACAAACAGCAAGCACAGGCAGCACAGCAAGCACAGGCAGCAAGCACAGGCAGCAAGCACAGGCAGCACAGCAAGCACAGGCAACAAGCACAGGCAGCACAGCAAGCACAGGCAGCAAGCACAGGCAGCACACCAAGTACAGGCAGCAAGCACAGGCAGCGCAGCAAGCACAGGCAGCAAGCACAGGCAGCACAGCAAGCACAGGCAGCGAGCACAGGCAGCACAGCAAGCACAGGCAGCAAGCACAGGCAGCACAGCACAGGCAGCACAGCAAGCACAGGCAGCAAGCACAGGCAGCACAACACAGGCAGCTCAGCAAGCTCAGGCAGCAAGCACAGGCAGCAAGCACAGGCAACACAGTAAGCACAGGCAGCAAGCACAGGCAGCAAGCACAGGCAACACAGTAAGCACAGGCAGCAAGCACAGGCAGCACAGCAAGCACAGGCAGCAAGCACAGGCATGTTAGAAACCCGCAAAATAGCTCGACGAGATGTGTTCGTTTTAGCGATTCTGGGGGAAGTGCAGAGGGGTCAAGCTCCGTCCTCTTTCCAACAGGCAAAGCCTGCTCCGATCTTCGGCGAGATTCACTCTCGTATTTGTTTACAATGCTTACTCTTACTAAGACGCAGGTCAATGCACCGGCCGCCGAGGTAAACATATGATCCGCGACTCTCGGTACCTCCAAAAACAGGTGACACAGCAAGGCACTGTCGTGTGCCACTGTCAAATTACCGCGTGTTATGAGCGAAATCAAATGCATCGCTAACAGGCAGCACAGCAAGCACAGGCAGCACAGCAAGCACAGGCAGCAAGCACAGGCAGCACAGCAAGCACAGGCAGCAAGCACAGGCAGCACAGCACAGGCAGCACAGCAAACACAGGCAGCAAGCACGGGCAGCAAGCACGGGCAGCACAGCAAGCACAGGCAGCTTGCACAGGCAGCAAGGCAAGCACAGCAAACACAGGCAGCAAGCACAGGCAGCACAGCAAGCACAGGCAGCAAGCACAGGCAGCACAGCAAGCACAGGCAGCAAGCACGGGCAGCACAGCAAGCCGAGGCAGCACAGCAAGCACAGGCAGCAAGCACAGGCAGCACAGAAAGCAGAGGCAACAAGCACAGGCAGCACAGCAAGCACAGGCAGCAAGCACAGGCAGCACAGCAAGCACAGACAGCACAGCAAGCACAGGCAGCACAGCAAGCACAGGCAGTTTGCACAGGCAGCATAGCAAGCACAGCAAGCACAGGCAGCAAAGCAAGCACAGGCAGCAAGCACAGGCAGCAAGCACAGGCAGCACAGCAAGCCGAGGCAGCACAGCAAGCACAGGCAGCAAGCACAGGCAGCACAGAAAGCAGAGGCAACAAGCACAGGCAGCACAGCAAGCACAGGCAGCAAGCACAGGCAGCACAGCAAGCACAGGCAGCGCAGCAAGCACAAACAGCAAGCACAGGCAGCACAGCAAGCACAGGCAGCACAGCAAGCACAGGCAGTTTGCACAGGCAGCATAGCAAGCACAGCAAGCACAGGCAGCACAGCAAGCACAGGCAGCAAGCACAGGCAGCACACCAAGTACAGGCAGCAAGCACAGGCAGCGCAGCAAGCACAGGCAGCAAGCACAGGCAGCATAGCAAGCACAGGCAGCACAGCAAGCACAGGCAGTTTGCACAGGCAGCATAGCAAGCACAGCAAGCACAGGCAGCACAGCAAGCACAGGCAGCAAGCACAGGCAGCAAGCACAGGCAGCACAGCAAGCACAGGCAGCAAGCACAGTTAGCACAGCAAGCACAGGCAGCACAGCAAGCACAAACAGCAAGCACAGGCAGCACAGCAAGCACAGGCAGCAAGCACAGGCAGCAAGCACAGGCAGCATAGCAAGCACAGGCAACAAGCACAGGCAGCACAGCAAGCACAGGCAGCAAGCACAGGCAGCACAGCAAGCACAGGCAGCACAGCAAGCACAGCAAGCACAGGCAGCAAGCACAGGCAACACACCAAGTACAGGCAGCAAGCACAGGCAGCGCAGCAAGCACAGGCAGCAAGCACAGGCAGCACAGCAAGCACAGGCAGCGAGCACAGGCAGCACAGCAAGCACAGGCAGCAAGCACAGGCACCACAGCAAGCACAGGCAACAAGCACAGGCAGCACAGCAAGCACAGGCAGCAAGCACGGGCAGCACAGCAAGCACAGGCAGCACAGCAAGCACAGGCAGCAAGCACAGGCAGCACACCAAGTACAGGCAGCAAGCACAGGCAGCGCAGCAAGCACAGGCAGCACAGCAAGCACAGGCAGCAAGCACAGGCAACACAGTAAGCACAGGCAGCAAGCACAGGCAGCACAGCAAGCACAGGCAGCAAGCACAGGCAGCACAGCAAGCACAGGCAGCAAGCACAGGCAGCACAGCAAGCACAGGCAGCAAGCACAGGCAGCACAGCAAGCACAGGCAGAACAGCAAGCACAGGCAGCGCAGCAAGCACAAACAGCAAGCACAGGCAGCACAGCAAGCACAGGCAGCAAGCACAGGCAGCAAGCACAGGCAGCACAGCAAGCACAGGCAACAAGCACAGGCAGCACAGCAAGCACAGGCAGCAAGCACAGGCAGCACACCAAGTACAGGCAGCAAGCACAGGCAGCGCAGCAAGCACAGGCAGCAAGCACAGGCAGCACAGCAAGCACAGGCAGCGAGCACAGGCAGCACAGCAAGCACAGGCAGCAAGCACAGGCAGCACAGCACAGGCAGCACAGCAAGCACAGGCAGCAAGCACAGGCAGCACAACACAGGCAGCTCAGCAAGCTCAGGCAGCAAGCACAGGCAGCAAGCACAGGCAACACAGTAAGCACAGGCAGCAAGCACAGGCAGCAAGCACAGGCAACACAGTAAGCACAGGCAGCAAGCACAGGCAGCACAGCAAGCACAGGCAGCAAGCACAGGCATGTTAGAAACCCGCAAAATAGCTCGACGAGATGTGTTCGTTTTAGCGATTCTGGGGGAAGTGCAGAGGGGTCAAGCTCCGTCCTCTTTCCAACAGGCAAAGCCTGCTCCGATCTTCGGCGAGATTCACTCTCGTATTTGTTTACAATGCTTACTCTTACTAAGACGCAGGTCAATGCACCGGCCGCCGAGGTAAACATATGATCCGCGACTCTCGGTACCTCCAAAAACAGGTGACACAGCAAGGCACTGTCGTGTGCCACTGTCAAATTACCGCGTGTTATGAGCGAAATCAAATGCATCGCTAACAGGCAGCACAGCAAGCACAGGCAGCACAGCAAGCACAGGCAGCAAGCACAGGCAGCACAGCAAGCACAGGCAGCAAGCACAGGCAGCACAGCACAGGCAGCACAGCAAACACAGGCAGCAAGCACGGGCAGCAAGCACGGGCAGCACAGCAAGCACAGGCAGCTTGCACAGGCAGCAAGGCAAGCACAGCAAACACAGGCAGCAAGCACAGGCAGCACAGCAAGCACAGGCAGCAAGCACAGGCAGCACAGCAAGCACAGGCAGCAAGCACGGGCAGCACAGCAAGCCGAGGCAGCACAGCAAGCACAGGCAGCAAGCACAGGCAGCACAGAAAGCAGAGGCAACAAGCACAGGCAGCACAGCAAGCACAGGCAGCAAGCACAGGCAGCACAGCAAGCACAGACAGCACAGCAAGCACAGGCAGCACAGCAAGCACAGGCAGTTTGCACAGGCAGCATAGCAAGCACAGCAAGCACAGGCAGCAAAGCAAGCACAGGCAGCAAGCACAGGCAGCAAGCACAGGCAGCACAGCAAGCCGAGGCAGCACAGCAAGCACAGGCAGCAAGCACAGGCAGCACAGAAAGCAGAGGCAACAAGCACAGGCAGCACAGCAAGCACAGGCAGCAAGCACAGGCAGCACAGCAAGCACAGGCAGCGCAGCAAGCACAAACAGCAAGCACAGGCAGCACAGCAAGCACAGGCAGCACAGCAAGCACAGGCAGTTTGCACAGGCAGCATAGCAAGCACAGCAAGCACAGGCAGCACAGCAAGCACAGGCAGCAAGCACAGGCAGCACACCAAGTACAGGCAGCAAGCACAGGCAGCGCAGCAAGCACAGGCAGCAAGCACAGGCAGCATAGCAAGCACAGGCAGCACAGCAAGCACAGGCAGTTTGCACAGGCAGCATAGCAAGCACAGCAAGCACAGGCAGCACAGCAAGCACAGGCAGCAAGCACAGGCAGCAAGCACAGGCAGCACAGCAAGCACAGGCAGCAAGCACAGTTAGCACAGCAAGCACAGGCAGCACAGCAAGCACAGGCAGCAAGCACAGGCAGCACAGCAAGCACAGGCAGCAAGCACAGGCAGCACAGCACAGGCAGCACAGCAAGCACAGGCAGCAAGCACGGGCAGCAAGCACGGGCAGCACAGCAAGCACAGGCAGCAAGCACGGGCAGCAAGCACGGGCAGCACAGCAAGCACAGGCAGCTTGCACAGGCAGCAAGGCAAGCACAGCAAACACAGGCAGCAAGCACAGGCAGCACAGCAAGCACAGGCAGCAAGCACAGGCAGCACAGCAAGCACAGGCAGCAAGCACGGGCAGCACAGCAAGCCGAGGCAGCACAGCAAGCACAGGCAGCAAGCACAGGCAGCACAGAAAGCAGAGGCAACAAGCACAGGCAGCACAGCAAGCACAGGCAGCAAGCACAGGCAGCACAGCAAGCACAGGCAGCGCAGCAAGCACAAACAGCAAGCACAGGCAGCACAGCAAGCACAGGCAGCAAGCACAGGCAGCAAGCACAGGCAGCACAGCAAGCACAGGCAGCAAGCACGGGCAGCACAGCAAGCCGAGGCAGCACAGCAAGCACAGGCAGCATGCACAGGCAACACAGTAAGCACAGGCAGCAAGCATAGGCAGCAAGCACAGGCATGTTAGAAACCCGCAAAATAGCTCGACGAGATGTGTTTGTTTTAGCAATTCTGGGGGAAGTGCAGACGGGTCAAGCTCCGTCCTCTTTCCAACAGGCAAAGCCTGCTCCGATCTTGGGCGAGATTCACTCTCGCATTTGTTTACAATGCTTACTCTTACTGAGACGCAGGTCAATGCACCGGCCGCCGAGGTAAACATATGATCCGCGACTCTCGGCGCCTCCAAATACAGGTGACACAGCAACGCACTGTCGTGTGCCACTGTCGAAATACCGCGTGTTATGGGCGAAATCAAATGCATCGCTAACAGGCAGTACAGTAAGCAGAGGCAACAAGCACAGGCAGCACAGCAAGCACAGGCAGCAAGCACAGGCAGCAAGCACAGGCAGCACAGCAAGCACAGGCAGCAAACACAGGCAGCACAGCAAGCACAGGCAGCAAGCACAGGCAGCAAGCACAGGCAGCACACCAAGTACAGACAGCAAGCCCAGGCAGCACAGCAAGCACAGGCAGCAAGCACAGGCAGCAAGCACAGGCAGCACAGCAAGCACAGGCAGCAAGCACAGGCAGCACAGCAAGCACAGACAGCACAGCACAGGCAGCACAGCAAGCACAGGCAGCACAGCAAGCACAGGCAGTTTGCACAGGCAGCATAGCAAGCACAGCAAGCACAGGCAGCACAGCAAGCACAGGCAGCAAGCACAGGCAGCACAGCAAGCAGAGGCAACAAGCACAGGCAGCACAGCAAGCACAGGCAGCAAGCACAGGCAGCACAGCAAGCACAGGCAGCGCAGCAAGCACAAACAGCAAGCACAGGCAGCACAGCAAGCACAGGCAGCAAGCACAGGCAGCACAGCAAGCACAGGCAGCGAGCACAGGCAGCACAGCAAGCACAGGCAGCAAGCACAGGCACCACAGCAAGCACAGGCAACAAGCACAGGCAGCACAGCAAGCACAGGCAGCAAGCACGGGCAGCACAGCAAGCACAGGCAGCACAGCAAGCACAGGCAGCAAGCACAGGCAGCACACCAAGTACAGGCAGCAAGCACAGGCAGCGCAGCAAGCACAGGCAGCACAGCAAGCACAGGCAGCAAGCACAGGCAGCACAGCAAGCACAGCAAGCACAGGCAGCAAGCACAGGCAGCACAGCAAGCACAGGCAGCAAGCACAGGCAATACAGTAAGCACAGGCAGCAAGCACAGGCAGCACAGCAAGCACACTAAGCACAGGCAGCTTGCACAGACAGCATAGCAAGCACAGGCAGCTTGCACAGACAGCATAGCAAGCACAGGCAGCAAGCACAGGCAACACATCAAGCACAGCAAGCACAGGCAGCAAGCACAGGCAGCACAACAAGCACAGGCAGCAAGCACAGGCAGCAAGCACAGGCATCACAGCAAGCACAGGCAGCTAGCACAGGCATGTTAGAAACCCGCAAAATAGCTCGACGAGATTTGTTCGTTTTAGCGATTCCGGGGGAAGTGCAGAGGGGTCAATCTCCGTCCTCTTTCCAACAGGCAAAGCCTGCTCCGATCTTCGGCGAGATTCACTCTCGCATTTGTTTACAATGCTTACTCTTACTGAGACGCAGGTCAATGCACCGGCCGCCGAGGTAAACATATGATCCGCGACTCTCGGCGCCACCAAACACAGGTGACGCAGCAACGCACTGTCGTGTGCCACTGTCGAATTACCGCGTGTTATGGGCGAAATCAAATGCATCGCTAACAGGCAGCACAGCAAGCACAGGCAGCACAGCAAGCACAGGCAGCAAGCACAGGCAGCACAGCAAGCACAGGCAGCAAGCACAGGCAGCACAGCAAGCACAGGCAGCAAGCACAGGCAGCACAGCAAGCACAGGCAGCACAGCAAGCACAGGCAGCAAGCACAGGCAGCACAGCAAGCACAGGCAGCAAGCACAGGCAGCACAGCAAGCACAGGCAGCAAGCACAGGCAGCACAGCACAGGCAGCACAGCAAGCACAGGCAGCAAGCACAGGCAGCAAGCACGGGCAGCACAGCAAGCCGAGGCAGCACAGCAAGCACAGGCAGCTTGCACAGGCAGCATAGCAAGCACAGCAAACACAGGCAGCAAGCACAGGCAGCACAGCAAGCACAGGCAGCAAGCACAGGCAGCACAGCAAGCACAGGCAGCAAGCACGGGCAGCACAGCAAGCCGAGGCAGCACAGCAAGCACAGGCAGCAAGCACAGGCAGCACAGCAAGCAGAGGCAACAAGCACAGGCAGCACAGCAAGCACAGGCAGCAAGCACAGGCAGCACAGCAAGCACAGGCAGCGCAGCAAGCACAAACAGCAAGCACAGGCAGCACAGCAAGCACAGGCAGCAAGCACGGGCAGCACAGCAAGCACAGGCAGCACAGCAAGCACAGGCAGCAAGCACAGGCAGCACAGCAAGCACAGGCAGCAAGCACAGGCAGCACAGCACAGGCAGCACAGCAAGCACAGGCAGCAAGCACGGGCAGCAAGCACGGGCAGCACAGCAAGCACAGGCAGCTTGCACAGGCAGCAAGCCAAGCACAGCAAACACAGGCAGCAAGCACAGGCAGCACAGCAAGCACAGGCAGCAAGCACAGGCAGCACAGCAAGCACAGGCAGCAAGCACGGGCAGCACAGCAAGCCGAGGCAGCACAGCAAGCACAGGCAGCAAGCACAGGCAGCACAGAAAGCAGAGGCAACAAGCACAGGCAGCACAGCAAGCACAGGCAGCAAGCACAGGCAGCACAGCAAGCACAGACAGCACAGCACAGGCAGCACAGCAAGCACAGGCAGCACAGCAAGCACAGGCAGTTTGCACAGGCAGCATAGCAAGCACAGCAAGCACAGGCAGCACAGCAAGCACAGGCAGCAAGCACAGGCAGCAAGCACAGGCAGCACAGCAAGCCGAGGCAGCACAGCAAGCACAGGCAGCAAGCACAGGCAGCACAGAAAGCAGAGGCAACAAGCACAGGCAGCACAGCAAGCACAGGCAGCAAGCACAGGCAGCACAGCAAGCACAGGCAGCGCAGCAAGCACAAACAGCAAGCACAGGCAGCACAGCAAGCACAGGCAGCACAGCAAGCACAGGCAGTTTGCACAGGCAGCATAGCAAGCACAGGCAGCACAGCAAGCACAGGCAGCAAGCACAGGCAGCACACCAAGTACAGGCAGCAAGCACAGGCAGCGCAGCAAGCACAGGCAGCAAGCACAGGCAGCAAGCACAGGCAGCACAGCAAGCACAGGCAGCAAGCACAGGCAGCACAGCAAGCACAGACAGCACAGCACAGGCAGCACAGCAAGCACAGGCAGCACAGCAAGCACAGGCAGTTTGCACAGGCAGCATAGCAAGCACAGCAAGCACAGGCAGCACAGCAAGCACAGGCAGCAAGCACAGGCAGCACAGCAAGCAGAGGCAACAAGCACAGGCAGCACAGCAAGCACAGGCAGCAAGCACAGGCAGCACAGCAAGCACAGGCAGCGCAGCAAGCACAAACAGCAAGCACAGGCAGCACAGCAAGCACAGGCAGCAAGCACAGGCAGCACAGCAAGCACAGGCAGCGAGCACAGGCAGCACAGCAAGCACAGGCAGCAAGCACAGGCACCACAGCAAGCACAGGCAACAAGCACAGGCAGCACAGCAAGCACAGGCAGCAAGCACGGGCAGCACAGCAAGCACAGGCAGCACAGCAAGCACAGGCAGCAAGCACAGGCAGCACACCAAGTACAGGCAGCAAGCACAGGCAGCGCAGCAAGCACAGGCAGCACAGCAAGCACAGGCAGCAAGCACAGGCAGCACAGCAAGCACAGCAAGCACAGGCAGCAAGCACAGGCAGCACAGCAAGCACAGGCAGCAAGCACAGGCAATACAGTAAGCACAGGCAGCAAGCACAGGCAGCACAGCAAGCACACTAAGCACAGGCAGCTTGCACAGACAGCATAGCAAGCACAGGCAGCTTGCACAGACAGCATAGCAAGCACAGGCAGCAAGCACAGGCAACACATCAAGCACAGCAAGCACAGGCAGCAAGCACAGGCAGCACAACAAGCACAGGCAGCAAGCACAGGCAGCAAGCACAGGCATCACAGCAAGCACAGGCAGCTAGCACAGGCATGTTAGAAACCCGCAAAATAGCTCGACGAGATTTGTTCGTTTTAGCGATTCCGGGGGAAGTGCAGAGGGGTCAATCTCCGTCCTCTTTCCAACAGGCAAAGCCTGCTCCGATCTTCGGCGAGATTCACTCTCGCATTTGTTTACAATGCTTACTCTTACTGAGACGCAGGTCAATGCACCGGCCGCCGAGGTAAACATATGATCCGCGACTCTCGGCGCCACCAAACACAGGTGACGCAGCAACGCACTGTCGTGTGCCACTGTCGAATTACCGCGTGTTATGGGCGAAATCAAATGCATCGCTAACAGGCAGCACAGCAAGCACAGGCAGCACAGCAAGCACAGGCAGCAAGCACAGGCAGCACAGCAAGCACAGGCAGCAAGCACAGGCAGCACAGCAAGCACAGGCAGCACAGCAAGCACAGGCAGCAAGCACAGGCAGCACAGCAAGCACAGGCAGCAAGCACAGGCAGCACAGCAAGCACAGGCAGCAAGCACAGGCAGCACAGCACAGGCAGCACAGCAAGCACAGGCAGCAAGCACAGGCAGCAAGCACGGGCAGCACAGCAAGCCGAGGCAGCACAGCAAGCACAGGCAGCTTGCACAGGCAGCATAGCAAGCACAGCAAACACAGGCAGCAAGCACAGGCAGCACAGCAAGCACAGGCAGCAAGCACAGGCAGCACAGCAAGCACAGGCAGCAAGCACGGGCAGCACAGCAAGCCGAGGCAGCACAGCAAGCACAGGCAGCAAGCACAGGCAGCACAGCAAGCAGAGGCAACAAGCACAGGCAGCACAGCAAGCACAGGCAGCAAGCACAGGCAGCACAGCAAGCACAGGCAGCGCAGCAAGCACAAACAGCAAGCACAGGCAGCACAGCAAGCACAGGCAGCAAGCACGGGCAGCACAGCAAGCACAGGCAGCACAGCAAGCACAGGCAGCAAGCACAGGCAGCACAGCAAGCACAGGCAGCAAGCACAGGCAGCACAGCACAGGCAGCACAGCAAGCACAGGCAGCAAGCACGGGCAGCAAGCACGGGCAGCACAGCAAGCACAGGCAGCTTGCACAGGCAGCAAGCCAAGCACAGCAAACACAGGCAGCAAGCACAGGCAGCACAGCAAGCACAGGCAGCAAGCACAGGCAGCACAGCAAGCACAGGCAGCAAGCACGGGCAGCACAGCAAGCCGAGGCAGCACAGCAAGCACAGGCAGCAAGCACAGGCAGCACAGAAAGCAGAGGCAACAAGCACAGGCAGCACAGCAAGCACAGGCAGCAAGCACAGGCAGCACAGCAAGCACAGACAGCACAGCACAGGCAGCACAGCAAGCACAGGCAGCACAGCAAGCACAGGCAGTTTGCACAGGCAGCATAGCAAGCACAGCAAGCACAGGCAGCACAGCAAGCACAGGCAGCAAGCACAGGCAGCAAGCACAGGCAGCACAGCAAGCCGAGGCAGCACAGCAAGCACAGGCAGCAAGCACAGGCAGCACAGAAAGCAGAGGCAACAAGCACAGGCAGCACAGCAAGCACAGGCAGCAAGCACAGGCAGCACAGCAAGCACAGGCAGCGCAGCAAGCACAAACAGCAAGCACAGGCAGCACAGCAAGCACAGGCAGCACAGCAAGCACAGGCAGTTTGCACAGGCAGCATAGCAAGCACAGGCAGCACAGCAAGCACAGGCAGCAAGCACAGGCAGCACACCAAGTACAGGCAGCAAGCACAGGCAGCGCAGCAAGCACAGGCAGCAAGCACAGGCAGCACAGCAAGCACAGGCAGCACAGCAAGCACAGGCAGTTTGCACAGGCAGCATAGCAAGCACAGCAAGCACAGGCAGCACAGCAAGCACAGGCAGCAAGCACAGGCAGCAAGCACAGGCAGCACAGCAAGCACAGGCAGCAAGCACAGTTAGCACAGCAAGCACAGGCAGCACAGCAAGCACAGGCAGCAAGCACAGGCAGCACAGCAAGCACAGGCAGCAAGCACAGGCAGCACAGCACAGGCAGCACAGCAAGCACAGGCAGCAAGCACGGGCAGCAAGCACGGGCAGCACAGCAAGCACAGGCAGCTTGCACAGGCAGCAAGGCAAGCACAGCAAACACAGGCAGCAAGCACAGGCAGCACAGCAAGCACAGGCAGCAAGCACAGGCAGCACAGCAAGCACAGGCAGCAAGCACGGGCAGCACAGCAAGCCGAGGCAGCACAGCAAGCACAGGCAGCAAGCACAGGCAGCACAGAAAGCAGAGGCAACAAGCACAGGCAGCACAGCAAGCACAGGCAGCAAGCACAGGCAGCACAGCAAGCACAGGCAGCGCAGCAAGCACAAACAGCAAGCACAGGCAGCACAGCAAGCACAGGCAGCAAGCACAGGCAGCAAGCACAGGCAGCACAGCAAGCACAGGCAGCAAGCACGGGCAGCACAGCAAGCCGAGGCAGCACAGCAAGCACAGGCAGCATGCACAGGCAACACAGTAAGCACAGGCAGCAAGCATAGGCAGCAAGCACAGGCATGTTAGAAACCCGCAAAATAGCTCGACGAGATGTGTTTGTTTTAGCAATTCTGGGGGATGTGCAGACGGGTCAAGCTCCGTCCTCTTTCCAACAGGCAAAGCCTGCTCCGATCTTGGGCGAGATTCACTCTCGCATTTGTTTACAATGCTTACTCTTACTGAGACGCAGGTCAATGCACCGGCCGCCGAGGTAAACATATGATCCGCGACTCTCGGCGCCTCCAAATACAGGTGACACAGCAACGCACTGTCGTGTGCCACTGTCGAAATACCGCGTGTTATGGGCGAAATCAAATGCATCGCTAACAGGCAGTACAGTAAGCAGAGGCAACAAGCACAGGCAGCACAGCAAGCACAGGCAGCAAGCACAGGCAGCAAGCACAGGCAGCACAGCAAGCACAGGCAGCAAACACAGGCAGCACAGCAAGCACAGGCAGCAAGCACAGGCAGCAAGCACAGGCAGCACACCAAGTACAGACAGCAAGCCCAGGCAGCACAGCAAGCACAGGCAGCAAGCACAGGCAGCACAGCAAGCACAGGCAGCAAGCACAGGCAGCACAGCAAGCACAGACAGCACAGCACAGGCAGCACAGCAAGCACAGGCAGTTTGCACAGGCAGCATAGCAAGCACAGCAAGCACAGGCAGCACAGCAAGCACAGGCAGCAAGCACAGGCAGCACACCAAGTACAGGCAGCAAGCACAGGCAGCGCAGCAAGCACAGGCAGCAAGCACAGGCAGCACAGCAAGCACAGGCAGCAAGCACAGGCAGCACAGCAAGCACAGACAGCACAGCACAGGCAGCACAGCAAGCATAGGCAGCACAGCAAGCACAGGCAGTTTGCACAGGCAGCATAGCAAGCACAGCAAGCACAGGCAGCAAGCACAGGCAGCACAGCAAGCACAGGCAGCAAGCACAGGCAGCAAGCACAGGCAACACAGTAAGCACAGGCAGCAAGCACAAGCAGCACAGCAAGCACAGGCAGCAAGCACAGGCAGCAAGCACAGGCAGCACAGCAAGCACAGGCAGCAAGCACAGGCATCACAGCAAGCACAGGCAGCAAGCACAGGCAGCACAGAAAGCACAGGCAGCAAGCTCAGGCAGCACACCAAGCACAGGCAGAACAGCAAGCACAGGCAGCAAGCACAGGCAGCAAGCACAGGCAGCACAGCAAGCACAGGCAGCAAGCACGGGCAGCACAGCAAGCCCAGGCAGCACAGCAAGCACAGGCAGCTTGCACAGGCAGCATAGCAAGCACAGCAAGCACAGGCAGCAAGCACAGGCAGCACAGCAAGCACAGGCAGTAAGCACAGGCAGCACAGGCAGCACAACAAGCACAGGCGGCGCAGCAAGCACAGGCAGCAAGCACAGGCAGCACAGCAAGCACAGGCAGCAAGCACAGGCAGCGCAGCAAGCACAAACAGCAAGCACAGGCAGCACAGCAAGCACAGGCAGCAAGCACAGGCAGCACAGCAAGCACAGGCAGCAAGCACAGTTAGCACAGCAAGCACAGGCAGCACAGCAAGCACAGGCAGCAAGCACAGGCAGCACAGCACAGGCAGCACAGCAAGCACAGGCAGCAAGCACGGGCAGCAAGCACGGGCAGCACAGCAAGCCGAGGCAGCACAGCAAGCACAGGCAGCTTGCACAGGCAGCAAGGCAAGCACAGCAAACACAGGCAGTAAGCACAGGCAGCACAGCAAGCACAGGCAGCAAGCACAGGCAGCACAGCAAGCACAGGCAGCAAGCACGGGCAGCACAGCAAGCCGAGGCAGCACAGCAAGCACAGGCAGCAAGCACAGGCAGCACAGAAAGCAGAGGCAACAAGCACAGGCAGCACAGCAAGCACAGGCAGCAAGCACAGGCAGCACAGCAAGCACAGGCAGCGCAGCAAGCACAGGCAGCGCAGCAAGCACAAACAGCAAGCACAGGCAGCACAGCAAGCACAGGCAGCAAGCACAGGCAGCAAGCACAGGCAGCACAGCAAGCACAGGCAACAAGCACAGGCAGCACAGCAAGCACAGGCAGCAAGCACAGGCAGCACAGCAAGCACAGGCAGCACAGCAAGCACAGGCAGCAAGCACAGGCAGCACACCAAGTACAGGCAGCAAGCACAGGCAGCGCAGCAAGCACAGGCAGCACAGCAAGCACAGGCAGCTTGCACAGGCAGCATAGCAAGCACAGCAAACACAGGCAGCAAGCACAGGCAGCACAGCAAGCACAGGCAGCAAGCACAGGCAGCACAGCAAGCACAGGCAGCGAGCACAGGCAGCACAGCAAGCACAGGCAGCAAGCACAGGCACCACAGCAAGCACAGGCAACAAGCACAGGCAGCACAGCAAGCACAGGCAGCAAGCACGGGCAGCACAGCAAGCACAGGCAGCACAGCAAGCACAGGCAGCAAGCACAGGCAGCACACCAAGTACAGGCAGCAAGCACAGGCAGCGCAGCAAGCACAGGCAGCACAGCAAGCACAGGCAGCAAGCACAGGCAGCACAGCAAGCACAGGCAGCAAGCACAGGCAGCACACCAAGTACAGGCAGCAAGCACAGGCAGCGCAGCAAGCACAGGCAGCACAGCAAGCACAGGCAGCTTGCACAGGCAGCATAGCAAGCACAGCAAACACAGGCAGCAAGCACAGGCAGCACAGCAAGCACAGGCAGCAAGCACAGGCAGCACAGCAAGCACAGGCAGCGCAGCAAGCACAAACAGCAAGCACAGGCAGCACAGCAAGCACAGGCAGCAAGCACAGGCAGCACAGCAAGCACAGGCAGCGAGCACAGGCAGCACAGCAAGCACAGGCAGCAAGCACAGGCACCACAGCAAGCACAGGCAACAAGCACAGGCAGCACAGCAAGCACAGGCAGCAAGCACGGGCAGCACAGCAAGCACAGGCAGCACAGCAAGCACAGGCAGCAAGCACAGGCAGCACACCAAGTACAGGCAGCAAGCACAGGCAGCGCAGCAAGCACAGGCAGCACAGCAAGCACAGGCAGCAAGCACAGGCAGCACAGCAAGCACAGCAAGCACAGGCAGCAAGCACAGGCAGCACAGCAAGCACAGGCAGCAAGCACAGGCAATACAGTAAGCACAGGCAGCAAGCACAGGCAGCACAGCAAGCACACTAAGCACAGGCAGCTTGCACAGACAGCATAGCAAGCACAGGCAGCTTGCACAGACAGCATAGCAAGCACAGGCAGCAAGCACAGGCAACACATCAAGCACAGCAAGCACAGGCAGCAAGCACAGGCAGCACAACAAGCACAGGCAGCAAGCACAGGCAGCAAGCACAGGCATCACAGCAAGCACAGGCAGCTAGCACAGGCATGTTAGAAACCCGCAAAATAGCTCGACGAGATTTGTTCGTTTTAGCGATTCTGGGGGAAGTGCAGAGGGGTCAATCTCCGTCCTCTTTCCAACAGGCAAAGCCTGCTCCGATCTTCGGCGAGATTCACTCTCGCATTTGTTTACAATGCTTACTCTTACTGAGACGCAGGTCAATGCACCGGCCGCCGAGGTAAACATATGATCCGCGACTCTCGGCGCCACCAAACACAGGTGACGCAGCAACGCACTGTCGTGTGCCACTGTCGAATTACCGCGTGTTATGGGCGAAATCAAATGCATCGCTAACAGGCAGCACAGCAAGCACAGGCAGCACAGCAAGCACAGGCAGCAAGCACAGGCAGCACAGCAAGCACAGGCAGCAAGCACAGGCAGCACAGCAAGCACAGGCAGCACAGCAAGCACAGGCAGCAAGCACAGGCAGCACAGCAAGCACAGGCAGCAAGCACAGGCAGCACAGCAAGCACAGGCAGCAAGCACAGGCAGCACAGCACAGGCAGCACAGCAAGCACAGGCAGCAAGCACAGGCAGCAAGCACGGGCAGCACAGCAAGCCGAGGCAGCACAGCAAGCACAGGCAGCTTGCACAGGCAGCATAGCAAGCACAGCAAACACAGGCAGCAAGCACAGGCAGCACAGCAAGCACAGGCAGCAAGCACAGGCAGCACAGCAAGCACAGGCAGCAAGCACGGGCAGCACAGCAAGCCGAGGCAGCACAGCAAGCACAGGCAGCAAGCACAGGCAGCACAGCAAGCAGAGGCAACAAGCACAGGCAGCACAGCAAGCACAGGCAGCAAGCACAGGCAGCACAGCAAGCACAGGCAGCGCAGCAAGCACAAACAGCAAGCACAGGCAGCACAGCAAGCACAGGCAGCAAGCACGGGCAGCACAGCAAGCACAGGCAGCACAGCAAGCACAGGCAGCAAGCACAGGCAGCACAGCAAGCACAGGCAGCAAGCACAGGCAGCACAGCACAGGCAGCACAGCAAGCACAGGCAGCAAGCACGGGCAGCAAGCACGGGCAGCACAGCAAGCACAGGCAGCTTGCACAGGCAGCAAGCCAAGCACAGCAAACACAGGCAGCAAGCGCAGGCAGCACAGCAAGCACAGGCAGCAAGCACAGGCAGCACAGCAAGCACAGGCAGCAAGCACGGGCAGCACAGCAAGCCGAGGCAGCACAGCAAGCACAGGCAGCAAGCACAGGCAGCACAGAAAGCAGAGGCAACAAGCACAGGCAGCACAGCAAGCACAGGCAGCAAGCACAGGCAGCACAGCAAGCACAGACAGCACAGCACAGGCAGCACAGCAAGCACAGGCAGCACAGCAAGCACAGGCAGTTTGCACAGGCAGCATAGCAAGCACAGCAAGCAC
This sequence comes from Priocnemis perturbator, assembly GCA_963942575.1. Lineage (NCBI taxonomy): Eukaryota > Metazoa > Arthropoda > Insecta > Hymenoptera > Pompilidae > Priocnemis > Priocnemis perturbator. The sequence continues at coordinate 32,090 of CAWWDK010000451.1, forward strand.
AGGCAGCACAGCAAGCACAGGCAGCAAGCACAGGCAGCAAGCACAGGCAGCACAGCAAGCCGAGGCAGCACAGCAAGCACAGGCAGCAAGCACAGGCAGCACAGAAAGCAGAGGCAACAAGCACAGGCAGCACAGCAAGCACAGGCAGCAAGCACAGGCAGCACAGCAAGCACAGGCAGCGCAGCAAGCACAAACAGCAAGCACAGGCAGCACAGCAAGCACAGGCAGCACAGCAAGCACAGGCAGTTTGCACAGGCAGCATAGCAAGCACAGCAAGCACAGGCAGCACAGCAAGCACAGGCAGCAAGCACAGGCAGCACACCAAGTACAGGCAGCAAGCACAGGCAGCGCAGCAAGCACAGGCAGCAAGCACAGGCAGCACAGCAAGCACAGGCAGCACAGCAAGCACAGGCAGTTTGCACAGGCAGCATAGCAAGCACAGCAAGCACAGGCAGCACAGCAAGCACAGGCAGCAAGCACAGGCAGCAAGCACAGGCAGCACAGCAAGCACAGGCAGCAAGCACAGTTAGCACAGCAAGCACAGGCAGCACAGCAAGCACAGGCAGCAAGCACAGGCAGCACAGCAAGCACAGGCAGCAAGCACAGGCAGCACAGCACAGGCAGCACAGCAAGCACAGGCAGCAAGCACGGGCAGCAAGCACGGGCAGCACAGCAAGCACAGGCAGCTTGCACAGGCAGCAAGGCAAGCACAGCAAACACAGGCAGCAAGCACAGGCAGCACAGCAAGCACAGGCAGCAAGCACAGGCAGCACAGCAAGCACAGGCAGCAAGCACGGGCAGCACAGCAAGCCGAGGCAGCACAGCAAGCACAGGCAGCAAGCACAGGCAGCACAGAAAGCAGAGGCAACAAGCACAGGCAGCACAGCAAGCACAGGCAGCAAGCACAGGCAGCACAGCAAGCACAGGCAGCGCAGCAAGCACAAACAGCAAGCACAGGCAGCACAGCAAGCACAGGCAGCAAGCACAGGCAGCAATCACAGGCAGCACAGCAAGCACAGGCAGCAAGCACGGGCAGCACAGCAAGCCGAGGCAGCACAGCAAGCACAGGCAGCATGCACAGGCAACACAGTAAGCACAGGCAGCAAGCATAGGCAGCAAGCACAGGCATGTTAGAAACCCGCAAAATAGCTCGACGAGATGTGTTTGTTTTAGCAATTCTGGGGGAAGTGCAGACGGGTCAAGCTCCGTCCTCTTTCCAACAGGCAAAGCCTGCTCCGATCTTGGGCGAGATTCACTCTCGCATTTGTTTACAATGCTTACTCTTACTGAGACGCAGGTCAATGCACCGGCCGCCGAGGTAAACATATGATCCGCGACTCTCGGCGCCTCCAAATACAGGTGACACAGCAACGCACTGTCGTGTGCCACTGTCGAAATACCGCGTGTTATGGGCGAAATCAAATGCATCGCTAACAGGCAGTACAGTAAGCAGAGGCAACAAGCACAGGCAGCACAGCAAGCACAGGCAGCAAGCACAGGCAGCAAGCACAGGCAGCACAGCAAGCACAGGCAGCAAACACAGGCAGCACAGCAAGCACAGGCAGCAAGCACAGGCAGCAAGCACAGGCAGCACACCAAGTACAGACAGCAAGCCCAGGCAGCACAGCAAGCACAGGCAGCAAGCACAGGCAGCACAGCAAGCACAGGCAGCAAGCACAGGCAGCACAGCAAGCACAGACAGCACAGCACAGGCAGCACAGCAAGCACAGGCAGCACAGCAAGCACAGGCAGTTTGCACAGGCAGCATAGCAAGCACAGCAAGCACAGGCAGCACAGCAAGCACAGGCAGCAAGCACAGGCAGCACACCAAGTACAGGCAGCAAGCACAGGCAGCGCAGCAAGCACAGGCAGCAAGCACAGGCAGCACAGCAAGCACAGGCAGCAAGCACAGGCAGCACAGCAAGCACAGACAGCACAGCACAGGCAGCACAGCAAGCATAGGCAGCACAGCAAGCACAGGCAGTTTGCACAGGCAGCATAGCAAGCACAGCAAGCACAGGCAGCACAGCAAGCACAGGCAGCAAGCACAGGCAGCACAGCAAGCACAGGCAGCAAGCACAGGCAGCAAGCACAGGCAACACAGTAAGCACAGGCAGCAAGCACAAGCAGCACAGCAAGCACAGGCAGCAAGCACAGGCAGCAAGCACAGGCAGCACAGCAAGCACAGGCAGCAAGCACAGGCATCACAGCAAGCACAGGCAGCAAGCACAGGCAGCACAGAAAGCACAGGCAGCAAGCTCAGGCAGCACACCAAGCACAGGCAGAACAGCAAGCACAGGCAGCAAGCACAGGCAGCAAGCACAGGCAGCACAGCAAGCACAGGCAGCACGCACGGGCAGCACAGCAAGCCCAGGCAGCACAGCAAGCACAGGCAGCTTGCACAGGCAGCATAGCAAGCACAGGCAGCAAGCACAGGCAGCACAGCAAGCACAGGCAGTAAGCACAGGCAGCACAGGCAGCACAACAAGCACAGGCGGCGCAGCAAGCACAGGCAGCAAGCACAGGCAGCACAGCAAGCACAGGCAGCAAGCACAGGCAGCGCAGCAAGCACAAACAGCAAGCACAGGCAGCACAGCAAGCACAGGCAGCAAGCACAGGCAGCACAGCAAGCACAGGCAGCAAGCACAGTTAGCACAGCAAGCACAGGCAGCACAGCAAGCACAGGCAGCAAGCACAGGCAGCACAGCACAGGCAGCACAGCAAGCACAGGCAGCAAGCACGGGCAGCAAGCACGGGCAGCACAGCAAGCCGAGGCAGCACAGCAAGCACAGGCAGCTTGCACAGGCAGCAAGGCAAGCACAGCAAACACAGGCAGTAAGCACAGGCAGCACAGCAAGCACAGGCAGCAAGCACAGGCAGCACAGCAAGCACAGGCAGCAAGCACGGGCAGCACAGCAAGCCGAGGCAGCACAGCAAGCACAGGCAGCAAGCACAGGCAGCACAGAAAGCAGAGGCAACAAGCACAGGCAGCACAGCAAGCACAGGCAGCAAGCACAGGCAGCACAGCAAGCACAGGCAGCGCAGCAAGCACAGGCAGCGCAGCAAGCACAAACAGCAAGCACAGGCAGCACAGCAAGCACAGGCAGCAAGCACAGGCAGCAAGCACAGGCAGCACAGCAAGCACAGGCAACAAGCACAGGCAGCACAGCAAGCACAGGCAGCAAGCACAGGCAGCACAGCAAGCACAGGCAGCACAGCAAGCACAGGCAGCAAGCACAGGCAGCACACCAAGTACAGGCAGCAAGCACAGGCAGCGCAGCAAGCACAGGCAGCACAGCAAGCACAGGCAGCTTGCACAGGCAGCATAGCAAGCACAGCAAACACAGGCAGCAAGCACAGGCAGCACAGCAAGCACAGGCAGCAAGCACAGGCAGCACAGCAAGCACAGGCAGCAAGCACGGGCAGCACAGCAAGCCGAGGCAGCACAGCAAGCACAGGCAGCAAGCACAGGCAGCACAGCAAGCAGAGGCAACAAGCACAGGCAGCACAGCAAGCACAGGCAGCAAGCACAGGCACCACAGCAAGCACAGGCAGCGCAGCAAGCACAAACAGCAAGCACAGGCAGCACAGCAAGCACAGGCAGCAAGCACAGGCAGCACAGCAAGCACAGGCAGCGAGCACAGGCAGCACAGCAAGCACAGGCAGCAAGCACAGGCACCACAGCAAGCACAGGCAACAAGCACAGGCAGCACAGCAAGCACAGGCAGCAAGCACGGGCAGCACAGCAAGCACAGGCAGCAAGCACAGGCAGCACACCAAGTACAGGCAGCAAGCACAGGCAGCGCAGCAAGCACAGGCAGCACAGCAAGCACAGGCAGCAAGCACAGGCAGCACAGCAAGCACAGCAAGCACAGGCAGCAAGCACAGGCAGCACAGCAAGCACAGGCAGCAAGCACAGGCAATACAGTAAGCACAGGCAGCAAGCACAGGCAGCACAGCAAGCACACTAAGCACAGGCAGCTTGCACAGACAGCATAGCAAGCACAGGCAGCTTGCACAGACAGCATAGCAAGCACAGGCAGCAAGCACAGGCAACACATCAAGCACAGCAAGCACAGGCAGCAAGCACAGGCAGCACAACAAGCACAGGCAGCAAGCACAGGCAGCAAGCACAGGCATCACAGCAAGCACAGGCAGCTAGCACAGGCATGTTAGAAACCCGCAAAATAGCTCGACGAGATTTGTTCGTTTTAGCGATTCTGGGGGAAGTGCAGAGGGGTCAATCTCCGTCCTCTTTCCAACAGGCAAAGCCTGCTCCGATCTTCGGCGAGATTCACTCTCGCATTTGTTTACAATGCTTACTCTTACTGAGACGCAGGTCAATGCACCGGCCGCCGAGGTAAACATATGATCCGCGACTCTCGGCGCCACCAAACACAGGTGACGCAGCAACGCACTGTCGTGTGCCACTGTCGAATTACCGCGTGTTATGGGCGAAATCAAATGCATCGCTAACAGGCAGCACAGCAAGCACAGGCAGCACAGCAAGCACAGGCAGCAAGCACAGGCAGCACAGCAAGCACAGGCAGCAAGCACAGGCAGCACAGCAAGCACAGGCAGCAAGCACAGGCAGCACAGCACAGGCAGCACAGCAAGCACAGGCAGCAAGCACAGGCAGCAAGCACGGGCAGCACAGCAAGCCGAGGCAGCACAGCAAACACAGGCAGCAAGCACAGGCAGCACAGCAAGCACAGGCAGCAAGCACAGGCAGCACAGCAAGCACAGGCAGCAAGCACGGGCAGCACAGCAAGCCGAGGCAGCACAGCAAGCACAGGCAGCAAGCACAGGCAGCACAGCAAGCAGAGGCAACAAGCACAGGCAGCACAGCAAGCACAGGCAGCAAGCACAGGCAGCACAGCAAGCACAGGCAGCGCAGCAAGCACAAACAGCAAGCACAGGCAGCACAGCAAGCACAGGCAGCAAGCACGGGCAGCACAGCAAGCCGAGGCAGCACAGCAAGCACAGGCAGCAAGCACAGGCAGCACAGCAAGCAGAGGCAACAAGCACAGGCAGCACAGCAAGCACAGGCAGCACAGCAAGCACAGGCAGCACAGCAAGCACAGGCAGCAAGCACAGGCAGCACAGCAAGCACAGGCAGCAAGCACAGGCAGCACAGCAAGCACAGGCAGCAAGCACAGGCAGCACAGCAAGCACAGGCAGCAAGCACACGCATCACACCAAGCACAGGCAGCACAGCAAGCACAGGCAGCAAGCACAGGCAACACAGTAAGCACAGGCAGCAAGCACAGGCAGCACAGCAAGCACAGTAAGCACAGGCAGCTTGCACAGGCAGCATAGCAAGCACAGGCAGCACAGCAAGCACAGGCAGCAAGCACAGGCAGCAAGCGCAGGCAGCACAGCAAGCACAGCAAGGACAGGCAGCAAGCACAGGCAGCACAGCAAGCACAGGCAGCAAGCACAGGCAGCAGAGCAAGCACAGGCAGCAAGCACAGGCAGCACAGCAAGCACAGGCAGCAAGCACAGGCAGCACAGCAAGCACAGGCAGCAAGCACAGGCAGCACAGCAAGCACAGGCAGCAAGCACAGGCAGCACAGCAAGCACAGGCAGCAAGCACAGGCAGCACAGCAAGCACAGGCAGCACAGCAAGCACAGGCAGCAAGCACAGGCAGCACAGCAAGCACAGGCAGCACAGCAAGCACAGGCAGCAAGCACAGGCAGCACAGCAAGCACAGGCAGCAAGCACAGGCAGCAAGCACAGGCAGCACAGCAAGCACAGGCAGCAAGCACAGGCAGCACAGCAAGCACAGGCAGCACAACAAGCACAGGCAGCAAGCACAGGCAGCACGCACAGATGGCACAGCAAGCACAGGCAGCAAGCACAGGCAGCACAGCAAGCACAGGCAGCAAGCACAGGCAGCACAGCAAGCACAGGCAGCAAGCACAGGCAGCACAGCAAGCACAGGCAGCAAGCACAGGCAGCACAGCAAGCACAGGCAGCAAGCACAGGCAGCAAGCACAGGCAGCAAGCACAGGCAGCACAGCAAGCACAGGCAGCAAGCACAGGCAGCACAGCAAGCACACTAAGCACAGGCAGCTTGCACAGACAGCATAGCAAGCACAGGCAGCAAGCACAGGCAGCACATCAAGCACAGCAAGCACAGGCAGCAAGCACAGGCAGCAAGCACAGGCATCACAGCAAGCACAGGCATCACAGCAAGCACAGGCAGCTAGCACAGGCATGTTAGAAACCCGCAAAATAGCTCGACGAGATTTGTTCGTTTTAGCGATTCTGGGGGAAGTGCAGAGGGGTCAATCTCCGTCCTCTTTCCAACAGGCAAAGCCTGCTCCGATCTTCGGCGAGATTCACTCTCGCATTTGTTTACAATGCTTACTCTTACTGAGACGCAGGTCAATGCACCGGCCGCCGAGGTAAACATATGATCCGCGACTCTCGGCGCCACCAAACACAGGTGACGCAGCAACGCACTGTCGTGTGCCACTGTCGAATTACCGCGTGTTATGGGCGAAATCAAATGCATCGCTAACAGGCAGCACAGCAAGCACAGGCAGCACAGCAAGCACAGGCAGCAAGCACAGGCAGCACAGCAAGCACAGGCAGCACAGCAAGCACAGGCAGCAAGCACAGGCAGCACAGCAAGCACAGGCAGCAAGCACAGGCAGCAAGCACAGGCAGCACAGCAAGCACAGGCAGCACAGCAAGCACGGGCAGCAAGCACAGGCAGCACAACAAGCACAGGCAGCAAGCACAGGCAGCAAGCACAGGCAGCACAGCAAGCACAGGCAGCAAGCACAGGCAGCACAGCAAGCACAGGCAGCAAGCAAAGGCAGCACAGCAAGCACAGGCAGCACAGCAAGCACAGGCAGCAAGCACAGGCAGCAAGCACAGGCAGCAAGCACAGGCATCACAGCAAGCCCAGGCAGCAAGCACAGGTATGCTAGAAACCCGCAAAATAGCTCGACGAGATGTGTTCGTTTTAGCGATTCTGGGGGAAGTGCAGAGGGGTCAAGCTCCGTCCTCTTTCCAACAGGCAAAGCCTGCTCCGATCTTGGGCGAGATTCACTCTCGCATTTGTTTACAATGCTTACTCTTACTGAGACGCAGGTCAATGCACCGGCCGCCGAGGTAAACATATGATCCGCGACTCTCGGCGCCTCCAAATACAGGTGACACAGCAACGCACTGTCGTTTTGCCACTGTCGAATTACCGCGTGTTATGGGCGAAATCAAATGCATCGCTAACAGGCAGCACAGCAAGCACAGGCAGCACAGCAAGCACAGGCAGCTTGCACAGGCAGTTTGCACAGGCAGCATAGCAAGCACAGCAAGCACAGGCAGCAAGCACTGGCAGCACAGCAAGCACAGGCAGCACAGGCAGCACAACAAGCACAGGCGGCACAGCAAGCACAGGCAGCAAGCACAGGCAGCACAGCAAGCACAGCAAGCACAGGCAGTAAGCACAGGCAGCACAGCAAGCACAGGCAGCAAGCACAGGCAGCTTGCACAGGCAGCATAGCAAGCACAGCAAGCACAGGCAGCTTGCACAGGCAGCATAGCAAGCACAGCAAGCACAGGCAGCAAGCACAGGCAGCACAGCAAGCACAGGCAGCAAGCACAGGCAGCACAGCAAGCACAGGCATAAGTCGTGTTGTTTAACGTGCAGCAACTGGTATGACGCCTCTAACCACACGGCCCCCTGCTACGAGTGCGCAACGCAAACGTAGACGAAGCACGGATTTGGAATACGTCCAATCAGCGCGCAATAAAACAGCTCCCAGTCTATCGGGTTGCCGGCACCGAATCTTACTGGTGGAAGCGAGGCCTTTCTAAACCTCTCCCAAGACTCTGCCAATTCTTGGTAGGGCGAGCTGATTGAGTGCAACTCCCACACCGGGTTTTCACACCCTAGCCAGCGTAAATTTGGCTATCACCACTGCCACGACGATTGCAACCCCTAAGGGTGCCGTCCCAACGTTGGGGGGACCGACGGTGGCAAAGTGCAACGCAGGTGGGACGTTCCCACACGTTACACCATCCACCGCCGGCGGGCCCACCTCAACCCCGTCTACCGATTATCCTCCGGTGGAGTGACTGCACGGCCCGAGCAAACCGATTGAGCAATCAGAGCGTCTGTCGGGTACGTGGGTACGCTAAGCCCCAAAGGTCCCCATCACAGGGACCCCCCTGCGGGGAGCAAGCACAGGCAGCAAGCACAGGAAGCTCTGGCAGCACAGCAAGCACAGGCAGCAAGCACAGGCAGCACAGCAAGCACAGGCAGCAAGCACAGGCAGCACAGCAAGCACAGGCAGCGCAGCAAGCACAGGCAGCACAGCAAGCACAGGCAGCAAGCACAGGCAGCACAGCAAGCACAGGCAGCAAGCACAGGCAGCACAGCAAGCACAGGGAGCAAGCACAGGCAGCACAACAAGCACAGGCAGCAAGCACATTCAGCACAGCAAGCACAGGCAGCACAGTACAGGCAGCAAGCACAGGCAGCACAGCAAGCACAGGCAGCAAGCACAGGCAGCACAGCAAGCACAGGCAGCAAGCACAGGCAGCTTGCACAGGCAGCATAGCAACCACAGGCAGCACAGCAAGCACAGGCAGCACAGGCAGCACAACAAGCACAGGCGGCACAGCAAGCACAGCAAGCACAGGCAGCAAGCACAGGCAGCACAGCAAGCACAGCAAGCACAGGCAGCAAGCACAGGCAGCAAGCACAGGCAGCAAGCACAGGCAGCACAGCAAGCACAGGCAGCTTGCATAGGCAGCATAGCAAGCACAGCAAGCACAGGCAGCAAGCACAGGCAGCAAGCACAGGCAGCACAGCAAGCACAGGCAGCAAGCACAGGCAGCACAGCAAGCACAGGCAACACAGTAAGCACAGGCAGCAAGCACAGGCAGCAAGCACAGGCATGTTAGAAACCCGCAAAATAGCTCGACGAGATGTGTTCGTTTTAGCGATTTTGGGGGAAGGGCAGAGGGGTCAAGCTCCGTCCTCTTTCCAACAGGCAAAGCCTGCTCCGATCTTCGGCGAGATTCACTCTCGCATTTGTTTACAATGCTTACTCTTACTGAGACGCAGGTCAATGCACCGGCCGCCGAGGTAAACATATGATCCGCGACTCTCGGCACCTCCAAAAAAAGGTGACAACGCAACGCACTGTCGTGTGCCACTGTCGAATTACCGCGTGTTATGGGCGAAATCAAATGCATCGCTAACAGGCAGCACAGCATGCACAGGCAGCACAGGAAGCACAGGCACCAAGCACAGGCAGCACAGCAAGCACAGGCAGCAAGCACAGGCAGCACAGCAAGCACAGGCAGCAAGCACAGGCATCACAGTAAGCACAGGCAGCAAGCACAGGCAGCAAGCACAGGCAACACAGTAAGCACAGGCAGCAAGCACAGGCAGCACAGCAAGCACAGGCAGCAAGCACAGGCATGTTAGAAACCCGCAAAATAGCTCGACGAGATGTGTTCGTTTTAGCGATTCTGGGGGAAGTGCAGAGGGGTCAAACTCCGTCCTCTTTCCAACAGGCAAAGCCTGCTCCGATCTTCGGCGAGATTCACCCTCGCATTTGTTTACAATGCTTATTCTTACTGAGACGCAGGTCAATGCACCGGCCGCCGAGGTAAACATATGATCCGCGACTCTCGGCGCCTCCAAAAACAGGTGACACAGCAACGCACTGTCGTGTGCCACTGTCGCATTACCGCGTGTTTTGGGCGAAATCAAATGCATCGCTAACAGGCAGCACAGCAAGCACAGGCAGCACAGCAAGCACAGGCAGCAAGCACAGGCAGCAAGCACAGGCAGCACAGCAAGCACAGGCAGCACAGCAAGCAGAGGCAACAAGCACAGGCAGCACAGCAAGCACAGGCAGCAAGCACAGGCAGCACAGCAAGCACAAACAGCAAGCACAGGCAGCACAGCAAGCACAGGTAGCAAGCACAGGCAGTACAGCAAGCACAGGCAGCACAGTAAGCACAGGCAGCAAGCACAGGCAGCAAGCACAGGCATGTTAGAAACCCGCAAAATAGCTCGACGAGATGTGTTCGTTTTAGCGATTCTGGGGGAAGGGCAGAGGGGTCAAGCTCCGTCCTCTTTCCAACAGGCAAAGCCTGCTCCGATCTTCGGCGAGATTCACTCTCGCATTTGTTTACAATGCTTACTCTTACTGAGACGCAGGTCAATGCACCGGCCGCCGAGGTAAACATATGATCCGCGACTCTCGGCACCTCCAAAAACAGGTGACACCGCAACGCACTGTCGTGTGCCACTGTCGAATTATCGCGTGTTATGGGCGAAATGAAATGCATCGCTAACAGGCAGCACAGCAAGCACAGGCAGCGCAGCAAGCACAGGCAGCAAGCACAGGCAGCACAGCAAGCACAGGCAGCGAGCACAGGCAGCACAGCAAGCACAGGCAGCAAGCACAGGCACCACAGCCAGCACAGGCAGCAAGCACAAGCAGCACAGCAAGCACAGGCAGCAAGCACGGGCAACACAGCAAGCACAGGCAGCACAGCAAGCACAGGCAGCACAGCAAGCACAGGCATCAAGCACAGGCAGCAAGTACAGGCAGCACACCAAGTACAGGCAGCAAGCACAGGCAGCGCAGCAAGCACAGGCAGCACAGCAAGCACAGGCAGCAAGCACAGGCAGCACAGCAAGCACAGGCAGCAAGCACAGGCAGCACAGCACAGGCAGCACAGCAAGCACAGGCAGCAAGCACAGGCAGCACAGCACAGGCAGCTCAGCAAGCTCAGGCAGCAAGCACAGGCAACACAGTAAGCACAGGCAGCAAGCACAGGCAGCACAGCAAGCACAGGCAGCAAGCTCAGGCAACACAGTAAGCACAGGCAGCAAGCACAGGCAGCACAGCAAGCACAGGCAGCAAGCACAGGCAACACAGTAAGCACAGGCAGCAAGCACAGGCAGCACAGCAAGCACAGGCAGCAAGCACAGGCATGTTAGAAACCCGCAAAATAGCTCGACGAGATGTGTTCGTTTTAGCGATTCTGGGGGAAGTGCAGAGGGGTCAAGCTCCGTCCTCTTTCCAACAGGCAAAGCCTGCTCCGATCTTCGGCGAGATTCACTCTCGCATTTGTTTACAATGCTTACTCTTACTAAGACGCAGGTCAATGCACCGGCCGCCGAGGTAAACATATGATCCGCGACTCTCGCTACCTCCAAAAACAGGTGACACAGCAAGGCACTGTCGTGTGCCACTGTCAAATTACCGCGTGTTATGAGCGAAATCAAATGCATCGCTAACAGGCAGCACAGCGAGCACAGGCAGCACAGCAAGCACAGGCAGCACAGCAAGCACAGTCAGCACAGCAAGCACAGGCAGCACAGCAAGCACAGGCAGCTTGCACAGGCAGTTTGCACAGGCAGCATAGCAAGCACATCAAGCACAGGCAGCACAGCGAGCACAGGCCGCAAGCACTGGCAGCACAGCAAGCACAGGCAGCACAGGCAACACAACAAGCACAGGCGGCACAGCAAGCACAGCAAGCACAGGCAGCAAGCACAGGCAGCACAGCAAGCACAGGCAGCAAGCACAGGCAGCGAGCACAGGCAGCACAGCAAGCACAGGCAGCAAGCACAGGCACCACAGCAAGCACAGGCAGCACAGCAAGCACAGGCAGCAAGCACGGGCAGCACAGCAAGCACAGGCAGCACAGCAAGCACAGGCAGCAAGCTCAGGCAGCACACCAAGCACAGGCAGCAAGCACAGGCAGCAAGCACAGGCAGCACAGCAAGCACAGGCAGCAAGCACGGGCAGCACAGCAAGCCCAGGCAGCACAGCAAGCACAGGCAGCTTGCACAGCAAGCCCAGGCAGCACAGCAAGCACAGGCAGCTTGCACAGGCAGCATAGCAAGCACAGGCAGCTAGCACAGGCAGCATAGCACAGGCAGCACAGCAAGCACAGGCAGTAAGCACAGGCAGCACAGGCAGCACAGGCAACACAACAAGCACAGGCGGCACAGCAAGCACAGGCAGCAAGCACAGGCAGCACAGCAAGCACAGGCAGCAAGCACAGGCAGCACAGCAAGCACAGGCAGCGAGCACAGGCAGCACAGCAAGCACAGGCAGCAAGCACAGGCACCACAGCAAGCACAGGCAGCAAGCACAGGCAGCACAGCAAACACAGGCAGCAAGCGCCGGCAGCACAGCAAGCACAGGCAGCAAGCACAGGCAGCAAGCACAGGCAGCACAGCAAGCACAGGCAGCAAGCGCGGGCAGCACAGCAAGCACAGGCAGCAAGCACAGGCAGCACGGCAAGCACAGGCAGCGAGCACAGGCAGCACAGCAAGCACAGGCAGCAAGCACAGGCACCACAGCAAGCACAGGCAGCAAGCACAGGCAGCACAGCAAGCAACAGGCAGCAAGCACGGGCAGCACAGCAAGCACAGGCAGCACACCAAGTACAGGCAGCAAGCACAGGCAGCGCAGCAAGCACAGGCAGCAAGCACAGGCAGCAAGCACAGGCAGCAAGCACAGGCAGCAAGCACAGGCAGCAAGCACAGGCAGCACAGCAAGCACAGGCAGCAAGCACAGGCAGCACAGCAAGCACAGGCAGCACAGCACAGGCAACACAGCAAGCTCAGGCAGCAAGCACAGGCAACACAGTAAAAACAGGCAGCAAGAACAGGCAGCACAGCAAGCACAGGCAGCAAGCACAGGCAACACAGTAAGCACAGGCAGCAAGCACAGGCAGCAAGCACAGGCATGTTAGAAACCCGCAAAATAGCTCGACGAGATGTGTTCGTTTTAGCAATTCTGGGGGAAGTGCAGAGGGGTCAAGCTCCGTCCTCTTTCCAACAGGCAAAGCCTGCTCCGATCTTGGGCGAGATTCACTCTCGCATTTGTTTACAATGCTTACTCTTACTGAGACGCAGGTCAATGCACCGGCCGCCGAGGTAAACATATGATCCGCGACTCTCGGCGCCTCCAAATACAGGTGACACAGCAACGCACTGTCGTGTGCCACTGTCGAAATACCGCGTGTTATGGGCGAAATCAAATGCATCGCTAACAGGCAGTACAGCAAGCAGAGGCAACAAGCACAGGCAGCACAGCAAGCACAGGCAGCAAGCACAGGCAGCAAGCACAGGCAGCACAGCAAGCACAGGCAGCAAGCACAGGTAGCACAGCAAGCACAGCAAGCACAGACAGCACAGCACAGGCAGCACAGCAAGCACAGGCAGCACAGCAAGCACAGGCAGTTTGCACAGGCAGTATAGCAAGCACAGCAAGCACAGGCAGCAAGCACAGGCAGCACAGCAAGCACAGGCAGCGCAGCAAGCACAAACAGCAAGCACAGGCAGCACAGCAAGCACAGGCAGCAAGCACAGGCAGCACAGCAAGCACAGGCAGCAAGCACAGGCAGCACAGCAAGCACAGGCAGCAAGCACAGGCAGCACAGGCAGCACAGCAAGCACAGGCAGCAAGCACAGGCAGCACAGCAAGCACAGGCAGCAAGCACAGGCAGCACAGCACAGGCAGCACAGCACAGGCAGCACAGCAAGCACAGGCAGCAAGCACAGGCAGCAAGCACGGGCAGCACAGCAAGCCGAGGCAGCACAGCAAGCACAGGCAGCTTGCACAGGCAGCACAGCAAACACAGGCAGCACAGCAAGCACAGGTAGCAAGCACAGGCAGCACAGCAAGCACAGGCAGCAAGCACGGGCAGCACAGCAAGCCGAGGCAGCACAGCAAGCACAGGCAGCAAGCACAAGCAGCACAGCAAGCAGAGGCAACAAGCACAGGCAGCACAGCAAGCACAGGCAGCAAGCACAGGCAGCACAGCAAGCACAGGCAGCAAGCACAGGCAGCACAGCAAGCACAGGCAGCACAGCAAGCACAGGCAGCACAGCAAGCACAGGCAGCACAGCAAGCCCAGGCAGCGAGCACAGGCAGCACAGCAAGCACAGGCAGCAAGCACAGGCAGCAAGCACAGGCAGCACAGCAAGCACAGGCAGCACAGGCAACACAACAAGCACAGGCGGCACAGCAAGCACAGGCAGCAAGCACAGGCAGCACAGCAAGCACAGGCAGCAAGCACAGGCAGCACAGCAAGCACAGGCAGCGAGCACAGGCAGCACAGCAAGCACAGGCAGCAAGCACAGGCACCACAGCAAGCACAGGCAGCAAGCACAGGCAGCACAGCAAACACAGGCAGCAAGCGCCGGCAGCACAGCAAGCACAGGCAGCAAGCACAGGCAGCAAGCACAGGCAGCACAGCAAGCACAGGCAGCACAGCAAGCACAGGCAGCAAGCACAGGCAACACAGTAAGCATAGGCAGCAAGCACAGGCAGCACAGCAAGCACAGGCAGCTTGCACAGGCAGTTTGCACAGGCAGCATAGCAAGCCCAGCAACCACAGGCAGCACAGCAAGCACAGGCAGCAAGCACTGGCAGCACAGCAAGCACAGGCAGCACAGGCAACACAACAAGCACAGGCGGCACAGCAAGCACAGGCAGCAAGCACAGGCAGCACAGCAAGCACAGGCAGCAAGCACAGGCAGCACAGCAAGCACAGGCAGCGAGCACAGGCAGCACAGCAAGCACAGGCAGCAAGCACAGGCACCACAGCAAGCACAGGCAGCAAGCACAGGCAGCACAGCAAACACAGGCAGCAAGCGCGGGCAGCACAGCAAGCACAGGCAGCAAGCACAGGCAGCAAGCACAGGCAGCACAGCAAGCACAGGCAGCAAGCACGGGCAGCACAGCAAGCACAGGCAGCACACCAAGGCAGCACACCAAGTACAGGCAGCAAGCACAGGCAGCGCAGCAAGCACAGGCAGCAAGCACAGGCAGCAAGCACAGGCAGCAAGCACAGGCAGCACAGCAAGCACAGGCAGCAAGCACAGGCAGCACAGCAAGCACAGGCAGCACAGCACAGGCAACACAGCAAGCTCAGGCAGCAAGCACAGGCAACACAGTAAAAACAGGCAGCAAGCACAGGCAGCACAGCAAGCACAGGCAGCAAGCACAGGCAACACAGTAAGCACAGGCAGCAAGCACAGGCAGCAAGCACAGGCATGTTAGAAACCCGCAAAATAGCTCGACGAGATGTGTTCGTTTTAGCGATTCTGGGGGAAGTGCAGAGGGGTCAAGCTCCGTCCTCTTTCCAACAGGCAAAGCCTGCTCCGATCTTCGGCGAGATTCACTCTCGCATTTGTTTACAATGCTTACTCTTACTGAGACGCAGGTCAATGCACCGGCCGCCGAGGTAAACATATGATCCGCGACTCTCGGCGCCTCCAAAAACAGGTGACACAGCAACGCACTGTCGTGTGCCACTGTCGAATTACCGCGTGTTATGGGCGAAATCAAATACATCGCTAACAGGCAGCACAGCAAGCACAGGCAGCACAGCAAGCACAGGCAGCAAGCACAGGCAGCAAGCACAGGCAGCACAGCAAGCACAGGCAGCAAGCACAGGCAGCACAGCAAGCACAGGCAGCAAGCACAGGCAGCAAGCACAGGCAGCACAGCAAGCACAGGCAACACAGCAAGCACAGGCAGCAAGCACAGGCAGCACAGGCAGCACAGCAAGCACAGGCAGCAAGCACAGGCAGCACAGCAAGCACAGGCAGCGAGCACAGGCAGCACAGCAAGCACAGGCAGCAAGCACAGGCACCACAGCAAGCACAGGCAGCAAGCACAGGCAGCACAGCAAACACAGGCAGCAAGCGCGGGCAGCACAGCAAGCACAGGCAGCAAGCACAGGCAGCAAGCACAGGCAGCACAGCAAGCACAGGCAGCAAGCACGGGCAGCACAGCAAGCACAGGCAGCACACCAAGGCAGCACACCAAGTACAGGCAGCAAGCACAGGCAGCGCAGCAAGCACAGGCAGCAAGCACAGGCAGCAAGCACAGGCAGCAAGCACAGGCAGCAAGCACAGGCAGCACAGCAAGCACAGGCAGCAAGCACAGGCAGCACAGCAAGCACAGGCAGCACAGCACAGGCAACACAGCAAGCTCAGGCAGCAAGCACAGGCAACACAGTAAAAACAGGCAGCAAGCACAGGCAGCACAGCAAGCACAGGCAGCAAGCACAGGCAACACAGTAAGCACAGGCAGCAAGCACAGGCAGCAAGCACAGGCATGTTAGAAACCCGCAAAATAGCTCGACGAGATGTGTTCGTTTTAGCGATTCTGGGGGAAGTGCAGAGGGGTCAAGCTCCGTCCTCTTTCCAACAGGCAAAGCCTGCTCCGATCTTCGGCGAGATTCACTCTCGCATTTGTTTACAATGCTTACTCTTACTGAGACGCAGGTCAATGCACCGGCCGCCGAGGTAAACATATGATCCGCGACTCTCGGCGCCTCCAAAAACAGGTGACACAGCAACGCACTGTCGTGTGCCACTGTCGAATTACCGCGTGTTATGGGCGAAATCAAATACATCGCTAACAGGCAGCACAGCAAGCACAGGCAGCACAGCAAGCACAGGCAGCAAGCACAGGCAGCAAGCACAGGCAGCACAGCAAGCACAGGCAGCAAGCACAGGCAGCACAGCAAGCACAGGCAGCAAGCACAGGCAGCTTGCACAGGCAGTTTGCACAGGCAGCATAGCAAGCCCAGCAACCACAGGCAGCACAGCAAGCACAGGCAGCAAGCACTGGCAGCACAGCAAGCACAGGCAGCACAGGCAACACAACAAGCACAGGCGGCACAGCAAGCACAGGCAGCAAGCACAGGCAGCACAGCAAGCACAGGCAGCAAGCACAGGCAGCACAGCAAGCACAGGCAGCGAGCACAGGCAGCACAGCAAGCACAGGCAGCAAGCACAGGCACCACAGCAAGCACAGGCAGCAAGCACAGGCAGCAAGCACAGGCAGCACAGCAAACACAGGCAGCAAGCGCGGGCAGCACAGCAAGCACAGGCAGCAAGCACAGGCAGCAAGCACAGGCAGCACAGCAAGCACAGGCAGCAAGCACGGGCAGCACAGCAAGCACAGGCAGCACACCAAGGCAGCACACCAAGTACAGGCAGCAAGCACAGGCAGCGCAGCAAGCACAGGCAGCAAGCACAGGCAGCAAGCACAGGCAGCAAGCACAGGCAGCACAGCAAGCACAGGCAGCAAGCACAGGCAGCACAGCAAGCACAGGCAGCACAGCACAGGCAACACAGCAAGCTCAGGCAGCAAGCACAGGCAACACAGTAAAAACAGGCAGCAAGCACAGGCAGCACAGCAAGCACAGGCAGCAAGCACAGGCAACACAGTAAGCACAGGCAGCAAGCACAGGCAGCAAGCACAGGCATGTTAGAAACCCGCAAAATAGCTCGACGAGATGTGTTCGTTTTAGCGATTCTGGGGGAAGTGCAGAGGGGTCAAGCTCCGTCCTCTTTCCAACAGGCAAAGCCTGCTCCGATCTTCGGCGAGATTCACTCTCGCATTTGTTTACAATGCTTACTCTTACTGAGACGCAGGTCAATGCACCGGCCGCCGAGGTAAACATATGATCCGCGACTCTCGGCGCCTCCAAAAACAGGTGACACAGCAACGCACTGTCGTGTGCCACTGTCGAATTACCGCGTGTTATGGGCGAAATCAAATACATCGCTAACAGGCAGCACAGCAAGCACAGGCAGCACAGCAAGCACAGGCAGCAAGCACAGGCAGCAAGCACAGGCAGCACAGCAAGCACAGGCAGCAAGCACAGGCAGCACAGCAAGCACAGGCAGCAAGCACAGGCAGCAAGCACAGGCAGCAAGCACAGGCAGCACAGCAAGCACAGGCAACACAGCAAGCACAGGCAGCAAGCACAGGCAGCACAGGCAGCACAGCAAGCACAGGCAGCAAGCACAGGCAGCACAGCAAGCACAGGCAGCAAGCGCGGGCAGCACAGCAAGCTCAGGCAGCAAGCACAGGCAGCACAGCAAGCACAGGCAGCGAGCACAGGCAGCACAGCAAGCACAGGCAGCAAGCACAGGCACCACAGCAAGCACAGGCAGCAAGCACAGGCAGCACAGCAAGCAACAGGCAGCAAGCACGGGCAGCACAGCAAGCACAGGCAGCAAGCACAGGCAGCAAGCACAGGCAGCGCAGCAAGCACAGGCAGCAAGCACAGGCAGCAAGCACAGGCAGCAAGCACAGGCAGCACAGCAAGCACAGGCAGCAAGCACAGGCAGCACAGCAAGCACAGGCAGCACAGCACAGGCAACACAGCAAGCTCAGGCAGCAAGCACAGGCAACACAGTAAAAACAGGCAGCAAGCACAGGCAGCACAGCAAGCACAGGCAGCAAGCACAGGCAACACAGTAAGCACAGGCAGCAAGCACAGGCAGCAAGCACAGGCATGTTAGAAACCCGCAAAATAGCTCGACGAGATGTGTTCGTTTTAGCAATTCTGGGGGAAGTGCAGAGGGGTCAAGCTCCGTCCTCTTTCCAACAGGCAAAGCCTGCTCCGATCTTGGGCGAGATTCACTCTCACATTTGTTTACAATGCTTACTCTTACTGAGACGCAGGTCAATGCACCGGCCGCCGAGGTAAACATATGATCCGCGACTCTCGGCGCCTCCAAATACAGGTGACACAGCAACGCACTGTCGTGTGCGACTGTCGAAATACCGCGTGTTATGGGCGAAATCAAATGCATCGCTAACAGGCAGTACAGCAAGCAGAGGCAACAAGCACAGGCAGCACAGCAAGCACAGGCAGCAAGCACAGGCAGCAAGCACAGGCAGCACAGCAAGCACAGGCAGCAAGCACAGGCAGCACAGCAAGCACAGCAAGCACAGGCAGCAAGCACAGGCAGCACACCAAGTACAGGCAGCAAGCACAGGCAGCAAGCACAGGCAGCACAGCAAGCACAGGCAGCAAGCACAGGCAGCACAGCAAGCACAGGCAGCACAGCAAGCACAGACAGCACAGCACAGGCAGCACAGCAAGCACAGGCAGCACAGCAAGCACAGGCAGTTTGCACAGGCAGTATAGCAAGCACAGGCAGCACAGCAAGCACAGGCAGCAAGCACAGGCAGCAAGCACAGGCAGCAAGCACAGGCAGCGCAGCAAGCACAAACAGCAAGCACAGGCAGCACAGCAAGCACAGGCAGCACAGCAAGCACAGGCAGCAAGCACAGGCAGCACAGCAAGCACAGGCAGCAAGCACAGGCAGCACAGCAAGCACAGGCAGCAAGCACAGGCAGCACAGCACAGGCAGCACAGCAAGCACAGGCAGCACAGCAAGCACAGGCAGCAAGCACAGGCAGCAAGCACGGGCAGCACAGCAAGCACAGGCAGCTTGCACAGGCAGCACAGCAAACACAGGCAGCAAGCACAGGCAGCACAGCAAGCACAGGTAGCAAGCACAGGCAGCACAGCAAGCACAGGCAGCAAGCACGGGCAGCACAGCAAGCCGAGGCAGCACAGCAAGCACAGGCAGCAAGCACAGGCAGCACAGCAAGCAGAGGCAACAAGCACAGGCAGCACAGCAAGCACAGGCAGCAAGCACAGGCAGCACAGCAAGCACAGGCAGCGCAGCAAGCACAGGCAGCACAGGCAGCACAGCAAGCACAGGCAGCAAGCACAGGCAGCACAGGCAGCACAGCAAGCACAGGCAGCAAGCACAGGCAGCACAGCAAGCACAGGCAGCAAGCACAGGCAGCACAGCACAGGCAGCACAGCACAGGCAGCACAGCAAGCACAGGCAGCAAGCACAGGCAGCAAGCACGGGCAGCACAGCAAGCCGAGGCAGCACAGCAAGCACAGGCAGCTTGCACAGGCAGCACAGCAAACACAGGCAGCACAGCAAGCACAGGTAGCAAGCACAGGCAGCACAGCAAGCACAGGCAGCAAGCACGGGCAGCACAGCAAGCCGAGGCAGCACAGCAAGCACAGGCAGCAAGCACAAGCAGCACAGCAAGCAGAGGCAACAAGCACAGGCAGCACAGCAAGCACAGGCAGCAAGCACAGGCAGCACAGCAAGCACAGGCAGCAAGCACAGGCAGCACAGCAAGCACAGGCAGCACAGCAAGCCCAGGCAGCGAGCACAGGCAGCACAGCAAGCACAGGCAGCAAGCACAGGCAGCAAGCACAGGCAGCACAGCAAGCACAGGCAGCACAGGCAACACAACAAGCACAGGCGGCACAGCAAGCACAGGCAGCAAGCACAGGCAGCACAGCAAGCACAGGCAGCAAGCACAGGCAGCACAGCAAGCACAGGCAGCGAGCACAGGCAGCACAGCAAGCACAGGCAGCAAGCACAGGCACCACAGCAAGCACAGGCAGCAAGCACAGGCAGCACAGCAAACACAGGCAGCAAGCGCCGGCAGCACAGCAAGCACAGGCAGCAAGCACAGGCAGCACAGCAAGCACAGGCAGCACAGCAAGCACAGGCAGCAAGCACAGGCAACACAGTAAGCATAGGCAGCAAGCACAGGCAGCACAGCAAGCACAGGCAGCTTGCACAGGCAGTTTGCACAGGCAGCATAGCAAGCCCAGCAACCACAGGCAGCACAGCAAGCACAGGCAGCAAGCACTGGCAGCACAGCAAGCACAGGCAGCACAGGCAACACAACAAGCACAGGCGGCACAGCAAGCACAGGCAGCAAGCACAGGCAGCACAGCAAGCACAGGCAGCAAGCACAGGCAGCACAGCAAGCACAGGCAGCGAGCACAGGCAGCACAGCAAGCACAGGCAGCAAGCACAGGCACCACAGCAAGCACAGGCAGCAAGCACAGGCAGCACAGCAAACACAGGCAGCAAGCGCGGGCAGCACAGCAAGCACAGGCAGCAAGCACAGGCAGCAAGCACAGGCAGCACAGCAAGCACAGGCAGCAAGCACGGGCAGCACAGCAAGCACAGGCAGCACACCAAGGCAGCACACCAAGTACAGGCAGCAAGCACAGGCAGCGCAGCAAGCACAGGCAGCAAGCACAGGCAGCAAGCACAGGCAGCAAGCACAGGCAGCACGGCAAGCACAGGCAGCAAGCACAGGCAGCACAGCAAGCACAGGCAGCACAGCACAGGCAACACAGCAAGCTCAGGCAGCAAGCACAGGCAACACAGTAAAAACAGGCAGCAAGCACAGGCAGCACAGCAAGCACAGGCAGCAAGCACAGGCAACACAGTAAGCACAGGCAGCAAGCACAGGCAGCAAGCACAGGCATGTTAGAAACCCGCAAAATAGCTCGACGAGATGTGTTCGTTTTAGCGATTCTGGGGGAAGTGCAGAGGGGTCAAGCTCCGTCCTCTTTCCAACAGGCAAAGCCTGTTCCGATCTTCGGCGAGATTCACTCTCGCATTTGTTTACAATGCTTACTCTTACTGAGACGCAGGTCAATGCACCGGCCGCCGAGGTAAACATATGATCCGCGACTCTCGGCGCCTCCAAAAACAGGTGACACAGCAACGCACTGTCGTGTGCCACTGTCGAATTACCGCGTGTTATGGGCGAAATCAAATACATCGCTAACAGGCAGCACAGCAAGCACAGGCAGCACAGCAAGCACAGGCAGCAAGCACAGGCAGCAAGCACAGGCAGCACAGCAAGCACAGGCAGCAAGCACAGGCAGCACAGCAAGCACAGGCAGCAAGCACAGGCAGCAAGCACAGGCAGCACAGCAAGCACAGGCAACACAGCAAGCACAGGCAGCAAGCACAGGCAGCACAGGCAGCACAGCAAGCACAGGCAGCAAGCACAGGCAGCACAGCAAGCACAGGCAGCGAGCACAGGCAGCACAGCAAGCACAGGCAGCAAGCACAGGCACCACAGCAAGCACAGGCAGCAAGCACAGGCAGCACAGCAAACACAGGCAGCAAGCGCGGGCAGCACAGCAAGCACAGGCAGCAAGCACAGGCAGCAAGCACAGGCAGCACAGCAAGCACAGGCAGCAAGCACGGGCAGCACAGCAAGCACAGGCAGCACACCAAGGCAGCACACCAAGTACAGGCAGCAAGCACAGGCAGCGCAGCAAGCACAGGCAGCAAGCACAGGCAGCAAGCACAGGCAGCAAGCACAGGCAGCACAGCAAGCACAGGCAGCAAGCACAGGCAGCACAGCAAGCACAGGCAGCACAGCACAGGCAACACAGCAAGCTCAGGCAGCAAGCACAGGCAACACAGTAAAAACAGGCAGCAAGCACAGGCAGCACAGCAAGCACAGGCAGCAAGCACAGGCAACACAGTAAGCACAGGCAGCAAGCACAGGCAGCAAGCACAGGCATGTTAGAAACCCGCAAAATAGCTCGACGAGATGTGTTCGTTTTAGCGATTCTGGGGGAAGTGCAGAGGGGTCAAGCTCCGTCCTCTTTCCAACAGGCAAAGCCTGCTCCGATCTTCGGCGAGATTCACTCTCGCATTTGTTTACAATGCTTACTCTTACTGAGACGCAGGTCAATGCACCGGCCGCCGAGGTAAACATATGATCCGCGACTCTCGGCGCCTCCAAAAACAGGTGACACAGCAACGCACTGTCGTGTGCCACTGTCGAATTACCGCGTGTTATGGGCGAAATCAAATACATCGCTAACAGGCAGCACAGCAAGCACAGGCAGCACAGCAAGCACAGGCAGCAAGCACAGGCAGCAAGCACAGGCAGCACAGCAAGCACAGGCAGCAAGCACAGGCAGCACAGCAAGCACAGGCAGCAAGCACAGGCAGCAAGCACAGGCAGCACAGCAAGCACAGGCAACACAGCAAGCACAGGCAGCAAGCACAGGCAGCACAGGCAGCACAGCAAGCACAGGCAGCAAGCACAGGCAGCACAGCAAGCACAGGCAGCAAGCGCGGGCAGCACAGCAAGCTCAGGCAGCAAGCACAGGCAGCACAGCAAGCACAGGCAGCGAGCACAGGCAGCACAGCAAGCACAGGCAGCAAGCACAGGCACCACAGCAAGCACAGGCAGCAAGCACAGGCAGCACAGCAAGCAACAGGCAGCAAGCACGGGCAGCACAGCAAGCACAGGCAGCAAGCACAGGCAGCAAGCACAGGCAGCGCAGCAAGCACAGGCAGCAAGCACAGGCAGCAAGCACAGGCAGCAAGCACAGGCAGCACAGCAAGCACAGGCAGCAAGCACAGGCAGCACAGCAAGCACAGGCAGCACAGCACAGGCAACACAGCAAGCTCAGGCAGCAAGCACAGGCAACACAGTAAAAACAGGCAGCAAGCACAGGCAGCACAGGCAGCAAGCACAGGCAACACAGTAAGCACAGGCAGCAAGCACAGGCAGCAAGCACAGGCATGTTAGAAACCCGCAAAATAGCTCGACGAGATGTGTTCGTTTTAGCAATTCTGGGGGAAGTGCAGAGGGGTCAAGCTCCGTCCTCTTTCCAACAGGCAAAGCCTGCTCCGATCTTGGGCGAGATTCACTCTCACATTTGTTTACAATGCTTACTCTTACTGAGACGCAGGTCAATGCACCGGCCGCCGAGGTAAACATATGATCCGCGACTCTCGGCGCCTCCAAATACAGGTGACACAGCAACGCACTGTCGTGTGCGACTGTCGAAATACCGCGTGTTATGGGCGAAATCAAATGCATCGCTAACAGGCAGTACAGCAAGCAGAGGCAACAAGCACAGGCAGCACAGCAAGCACAGGCAGCAAGCACAGGCAGCAAGCACAGGCAGCACAGCAAGCACAGGCAGCAAGCACAGGCAGCACAGCAAGCACAGCAAGCACAGGCAGCAAGCACAGGCAGCACACCAAGTACAGGCAGCAAGCACAGGCAGCAAGCACAGGCAGCACAGCAAGCACAGGCAGCAAGCACAGGCAGCACAGCAAGCACAGGCAGCACAGCAAGCACAGACAGCACAGCACAGGCAGCACAGCAAGCACAGGCAGCACAGCAAGCACAGGCAGTTTGCACAGGCAGTATAGCAAGCACAGGCAGCACAGCAAGCACAGGCAGCAAGCACAGGCAGCAAGCACAGGCAGCAAGCACAGGCAGCGCAGCAAGCACAAACAGCAAGCACAGGCAGCACAGCAAGCACAGGCAGCAAGCACAGGCAGCACAGCAAGCACAGGCAGCAAGCACAGGCAGCACAGCAAGCACAGGCAGCAAGCACAGGCAGCACAGCACAGGCAGCACAGCAAGCACAGGCAGCACAGCAAGCACAGGCAGCAAGCACAGGCAGCAAGCACGGGCAGCACAGCAAGCACAGGCAGCTTGCACAGGCAGCACAGCAAACACAGGCAGCAAGCACAGGCAGCACAGCAAGCACAGGTAGCAAGCACAGGCAGCACAGCAAGCACAGGCAGCAAGCACGGGCAGCACAGCAAGCCGAGGCAGCACAGCAAGCACAGGCAGCAAGCACAGGCAGCACAGCAAGCAGAGGCAACAAGCACAGGCAGCACAGCAAGCACAGGCAGCAAGCACAGGCAGCACAGCAAGCACAGGCAGCGCAGCAAGCACAGGCAGCACAGCACAGGCAGCACAGCAAGCACAGGCAGCAAGCACGGGCAGCAAGCACGGGCAGCACAGCAAGCCGAGGCAGCACAGCAAGCACAGGCAGCTTGCACAGGCAGCATAGCAAGCACAGCAAACACAGGCAGCAAGCACAGGCAGCACAGCAAACACAGGCAGCAAGCACAGGCAGCACAGCAAGCACAGGTAGCAAGCACAGGCAGCACAGCAAGCACAGGCAGCAAGCACGGGCAGCACAGCAAGCCGAGGCAGCACAGCAAGCACAGGCAGCAAGCACAGGCAGCACAGCAAGCAGAGGCAACAAGCACAGGCAGCACAGCAAGCACAGGCAGCAAGCACAGGCAGCACAGCAAGCACAGGCAGCGCAGCAAGCACAAACAGCAAGCACAGGCAGCACAGCAAGTACAGGCAGCAAGCACAGGCAGCGCAGCAAGCACAGGCAGCACAGCAAGCACAGGCAGCAAGCACAGGCAGCACACCAAGTACAGGCAGCAAGCACAGGCAGCGCAGCAAGCACAGGCAGCACAGCAAGCACAGGCAGCAAGCACAGGCAGCACAGCAAGCACAGGCAGCGAGCACAGGCAGCACAGCAAGCACAGGCAGCAAGCACAGGCAACAAGCACAGGCAGCACAACAAGCACAGGCAGCAAGCACGGGCAGCACAGCAAGCACAGGCAGCACAGCAAGCACAGGCAGCACAGCAAGCACAGGCAGCAAGCACAGGCAGCACAGCAAGCACAGACAGCACAGCACAGGCAGCACAGCAAGCACAGGCAGCACAGCAAGCACAGGCAGCGCAGCAAGCACAGGCAGCAAGCACAGGCAGCACAGCAAGCACAGGCAGCACAGCAAGCACAGACAGCACAGCACAGGCAGCACAGCAAGCACAGGCAGCACAGCAAGCACAGGCAGTTTGCACAGGCAGCATAGCAAGCACAGCAAGCACAGGCAGCACAGCAAGCACAGGCAGCAAGCACAGGCAGCACAGCAAGCACAGGCAGCAAGCACAGGCAACACAGTAAGCACAGGCAGCAAGCACAGGCAGCACAGCAAGCACAGGCAGCAAGCACAGGCAGCAAGCACAGGCAGCACAGCAAGCACAGGCAGCAAGCACAGGCAGCAAGCACAGGCAGCAAGCACAGGCAGCACAGCAAGCACAGGCAGCAAGCACAGGCAGCAAGCACAGGCAACACAGTAAGCACAGGCAGCAAGCACAGGCAGCACAGCAAGCACAGGCAGCAAGCACAGGCAGCAAGCACAGGCAGCACAGCAAGCACAGGCAGCAAGCACAGGCAGCAAGCACAGGCAGCACAGCAAGCACAGGCAGCAAGCTCAGGCAACACACCAAGCACAGGCAGAACAGCAAGCACAGGCAGCAAGCACAGGCAGCAAGCACAGGCAGCACAGCAAGCACAGGCAGCAAGCACGGGCAGCACAGCAAGCCCAGGCAGCACAGCAAGCACAGGCAGCTTGCACAGGCAGCATAGCAAGCACAGCAAGCACAGGCAGCAAGCACAGGCAGCACAGCAAGCACAGGCAGTAAGCACAGGCAGCACAGGCAGCACAACAAGCACAGGCGGCGCAGCAAGCACAGGCAGCAAGCACAGGCAGCACAGCAAGCACAGGCAGCAAGCACAGGCAGCGCAGCAAGCACAGGCAGCACAGCAAGCACAGGCAGCAAGCACAGGCAGCACAGCAAGCACAGGCAGCAAGCACAGTTAGCACAGCAAGCACAGGCAGCACAGCAAGCACAGGCAGCAAGCACAGGCAGCACAGCAAGCACAGGCAGCAAGCACAGGCAGCACAGCACAGGCAGCACAGCAAGCACAGGCAGCAAGCACGGGCAGCAAGCACGGGCAGCACAGCAAGCCGAGGCAGCACAGCAAGCACAGGCAGCTTGCACAGGCAGCATAGCAAGCACAGCAAACACAGGCAGCAAGCACAGGCAGCACAGCAAACACAGGCAGCAAGCACAGGCAGCACAGCAAGCACAGGTAGCAAGCACAGGCAGCACAGCAAGCACAGGCAGCAAGCACGGGCAGCACAGCAAGCCGAGGCAGCACAGCAAGCACAGGCAGCAAGCACAGGCAGCACAGCAAGCAGAGGCAACAAGCACAGGCAGCACAGCAAGCACAGGCAGCAAGCACAGGCAGCACAGCAAGCACAGGCAGCGCAGCAAGCACAAACAGCAAGCACAGGCAGCACAGCAAGTACAGGCAGCAAGCACAGGCAGCGCAGCAAGCACAGGCAGCACAGCAAGCACAGCAAGCACAGGCAGCAAGCACAGGCAGCACACCAAGTACAGGCAGCAAGCACAGGCAGCGCAGCAAGCACAGGCAGCACAGCAAGCACAGGCAGCAAGCACAGGCAGCAAGCACAGGCAGCAAGCACAGGCAGCGCAGCAAGCACAAACAGCCAGCACAGGCAGCACAGCAAGCACAGGCAGCACAGCAAGCACAGGCAGCAAGCACAGGCAGCACAGCAAGCACAGGCAGCAAGCACAGGCAGCACAGCAAGCACAGGCAGCAAGCACAGGCAGCACAGCACAGGCAGCACAGCAAGCACAGGCAGCACAGCAAGCACAGGCAGCAAGCACAGGCAGCAAGCACGGGCAGCACAGCAAGCACAGGCAGCTTGCACAGGCAGCACAGCAAACACAGGCAGCAAGCACAGGCAGCACAGCAAGCACAGGTAGCAAGCACAGGCAGCACAGCAAGCACAGGCAGCAAGCACGGGCAGCACAGCAAGCCGAGGCAGCACAGCAAGCACAGGCAGCAAGCACAGGCAGCACAGCAAGCAGAGGCAACAAGCACAGGCAGCACAGCAAGCACAGGCAGCAAGCACAGGCAGCACAGCAAGCACAGGCAGCGCAGCAAGCACAAACAGCAAGCACAGGCAGCACAGCAAGTACAGGCAGCAAGCACAGGCAGCGCAGCAAGCACAGGCAGCACAGCAAGCACAGCAAGCACAGGCAGCAAGCACAGGCAGCACACCAAGTACAGGCAGCAAGCACAGGCAGCGCAGCAAGCACAGGCAGCACAGCAAGCACAGGCAGCAAGCACAGGCAGCACAGCAAGCACAGGCAGCGAGCACAGGCAGCACAGCAAGCACAGGCAGCAAGCACAGGCAACAAGCACAGGCAGCACAACAAGCACAGGCAGCAAGCACGGGCAGCACAGCAAGCACAGGCAGCACAGCAAGCACAGGCAGCAAGCACAGGCAGCACACCAAGTACAGGCAGCAAGCACAGGCAGCGCAGCAAGCACAGGCAGCAAGCACAGGCAGCACAGCAAGCACAGGCAGCAAGCACAGGCAGCAAGCACAGGCAGCACAGCAAGCACAGGCAACACAGTAAGCATAGGCAGCAAGCACAGGCAGCACAGCAAGCACAGGCAGCTTGCACAGGCAGTTTGCACAGCAAGCACAGGCAGCAAGCACAGGCAGCACAGCAAGCACAGGCAGCAAGCACGGGCAACACAGTAAGCACAGGCAGCAAGCACAGGCAGCAAGCACAGGCATGTTAGAAACCCGCAAAATAGCTCGACGAGATGTGTTCGTTTTAGCGATTCTGGGGGAAGTGCAGAGGGGTCAAGCTCCGTCCTCTTTCCAACAGGCAAAGCCTGCCCCGATCTTCGGCGAGATTCACTCTCGCATTTGTTTACAATGCTTACTCTTACTGAGACGCAGGTCAATGCACCGGCCGCCGAGGTAAACATATGATCCGCGACTCTCGGCGCCTCCAAAAACAGGTGACACAGCAACGCACTGTCGTGTGCCACTGACGAATTACCGCGTGTTATGGGCGAAGTCAAATGCATCGCTAACAGGCAGCACAGCAAGCACAGGCAGCAAGCACAGGCAGCACAGCAAGCACAGGCAGCAAGCACGGGCAGCACAGCAAGCCGAGGCAGCACAGCAAGCACAGGCAGCAAGCACAGGCAGCACAGCAAGCAGAGGCAACAAGCACAGGCAGCACAGCAAGCACAGGCAGCAAGCACAGGCAGCACAGCAAGCACAGGCAGCGCAGCAAGCACAAACAGCAAGCACAGGCAGCAAGCACAGGCAGCAAGCACAGGCAGCATAGCAAGCACAGGCAACAAGCACAGGCAGCACAGCAAGCACAGGCAGCAAGCACAGGCAGCACAGCAAGCACAGGCAGCACAGCAAGCACAGCAAGCACAGGCAGCAAGCACAGGCAGCACACCAAGTACAGGCAGCAAGCACAGGCAGCGCAGCAAGCACAGGCAGCACAGCAAGCACAGGCAGCAAGCACAGGCAGCACAGCAAGCACAGGCAGCGAGCACAGGCAGCACAGCAAGCACACGCAGCAAGCACAGGCACCACAGCAAGCACAGGCAACAAGCACAGGCAGCACAGCAAGCACAGGCAGCAAGCACGGGCAGCACAGCAAGCACAGGCAGCACAGCAAGCACAGGCAGCAAGCACAGGCAGCACACCAAGTACAGGCAGCAAGCACAGGCAGCGCAGCAAGCACAGGCAGCACAGCAAGCACAGGCAGCAAGCACAGGCAACACAGTAAGCACAGGCAGCAAGCACAGGCAGCACAGCAAGCACAGGCAGCAAGCACAGGCAGCACAGCAAGCACAGGCAGCAAGCACAGGCAGCACAGCAAGCACAGGCAGCAAGCACAGGCAGCAAGCACAGGCAGCACGGCAAGCACAGGCAGCAAGCACAGGCAGCACACCAAGCACAGGCAGCACAGCAAGCACAGCAAGCACGGGAAGCACAACAAGCACAGACAGCACAGCAAGCACAGGCAGCAAGCACAGGCAGCACAGCAAGCACAGGCAGCAAGCACAGGCAGCACAGCAAGCACAGGCAGCAAGCACAGGCAGCACAGCAAGCACAGGCAGCACAGCAAGCACAGGCAGCAAGCACAGGCAGCAAGCACAGCTATGCTAGAAACCCGCAAAATAGCTCGACGAGATGTGTTCGTTTTAGCGATTCTGGGGGAAGGGCAGAGGGGTCAAGCTCCGTCCTATTTCCAACAGGCAAAGCCTGCTCCGATCTTCGGCGAGATTCACTCTCGCATTTGTTTACAATGCTTACTCTTACTGAGACGCAGGTCAATGCACCGGCCGCCGAGGTAAACATATGATCCGCGACTCTCGGCACCTCCAAAAACAGGTGACACCGCAAGGCACTGTCGTGTGCCACTGTCGAATTATCGCGTGTTATGGGCGAAATCAAATGCATCGCTAACAGGCAGCACAGCAAGCACAGGCAGAACAGCAAGCACAGGCAGCAAGCACAGGCAGCACAGCAAGCACAGGCAGCAAGCACAGGCAGCACAGCAAGCAGAGGCAACAAGCACAGGCAGCACAGCAAGCACAGGCAGAACAGCAAGCACAGGCAGCGCAGCAAGCACAAACAGCAAGCACAGGCAGCACAGCAAGCACAGGCAGCAAGCACAGGCAGCAAGCA
The DNA here is from genome assembly GCA_963942575.1 of Priocnemis perturbator. Taxonomy (NCBI): domain Eukaryota; kingdom Metazoa; phylum Arthropoda; class Insecta; order Hymenoptera; family Pompilidae; genus Priocnemis; species Priocnemis perturbator. The sequence continues at coordinate 61,931 of CAWWDK010000451.1, forward strand.
CAGGCAGCACAGCAAGCACAGGCAACAAGCACAGGCAGCACAGCAAGCACAGGCAGCAAGCACAGGCAGCAAGCACAGGCAGCACACCAAGTACAGGCAGCAAGCACAGGCAGCGCAGCAAGCACAGGCAGCAAGCACAGGCAGCACAGCAAGCACAGGCAGCGAGCACAGCAAGCACAGGCAGCAAGCACAGGCAGCACAGCACAGGCAGCACAGCAAGCACAGGCAGCAAGCACAGGCAGCACAACACAGGCAGCTCAGCAAGCTCAGGCAGCAAGCACAGGCAGCAAGCACAGGCAACACAGTAAGCACAGGCAGCAAGCACAGGCAGCACATCAAGCACAGGCAGCAAGCACAGGCAACACAGTAAGCACAGGCAGCAAGCACAGGCAGCACAGCAAGCACAGGCAGCAAGCACAGGCATGTTAGAAAGCCGCAAAATAGCTCGACGAGATGTGTTCGTTTTAGCGATTCTGGGGGAAGTGCAGAGGGGTCAAGCTCCGTCCTCTTTCCAACAGGCAAAGCCTGCTCCGATCTTCGGCGAGATTCACTCTCGCATTTGTTTACAATGCTTACTCTTACTAAGACGCAGGTCAATGCACCGGCCGCCGAGGTAAACATATGATCCGCGACTCTCGGCGCCTCCAAATACAGGTGACACAGCAACGCACTGTCGTGTGCCACTGTCGAAATACCGCGTGTTACGCGTGTTATGGGCGAAATCAAATGCATCGCTAACAGGCAGTACAGTAAGCAGAGGCAACAAGCACAGGCAGCACAGCAAGCACAGGCAGCAAGCACAGGCAGCAAGCACAGGCAGCAAGCACAGGCAGCACAGCAAGCACAGGCAGCAAGCACAGGCAGCAAGCACAGGCAGCACACCAAGTACAGGCAGCAAGCACAGGCAGCGGAGCAAGCACAGGCAGCAAGCACAGGCAGCACAGCAAGCACAGGCAGCAAGCACAGGCAGCACAGCAAGCACAGGCAGCAAGCACAGGCAGCACAGCAAGCACAGACAGCACAGCACAGGCAGCACAGCAAGCACAGGCAGCACAGCAAGCACAGGCAGTTTGCACAGGCAGCATAGCAAGCACAGCAAGCACAGGCAGCACAGCAAGCACAGGCAGCAAGCACAGGCAGCACACCAAGTACAGGCAGCAAGCACAGGCAGCGCAGCAAGCACAGGCAGCAAGCACAGGCAGCACAGCAAGCACAGGCAGCAAGCACAGGCAGCACAGCAAGCACAGACAGCACAGCACAGCACAGGCAGCACAGCAAGCACAGGCAGCACAGCAAGCACAGGCAGTTTGCACAGGCAGCATAGCAAGCACAGCAAGCACAGGCAGCACAGCAAGCACAGGCAGCAAGCACAGGCAGCACAGCAAGCACAGGCAGCAAGCACAGGCAGCAAGCACAGGCAACACAGTAAGCACAGGCAGCAAGCACAGGCAGCACAGCAAGCACAGGCAGCAAGCACAGGCAGCAAGCACAGGCAGCACAGCAAGCACAGGCAGCAAGCACAGGCATCACAGCAAGCACAGGCAGCAAGCACAGGCAGCACAGCAAGCACAGGCAGCAAGCTCAGGCAGCACACCAAGCACAGGCAGAACAGCAAGCACAGGCAGCAAGCACAGGCAGCAAGCACAGGCAGCACAGCAAGCACAGGCAGCAAGCACGGGCAGCACAGCAAGCCCAGGCAGCACAGCAAGCACAGGCAGCTTGCACAGGCAGCATAGCAAGCACAGCAAGCACAGGCAGCAAGCACAGGCAGCACAGCAAGCACAGGCAGTAAGCACAGGCAGCACAACAAGCACAGGCGGCGCAGCAAGCACAGGCAGCAAGCACAGGCAGCACAGCAAGCACAGGCAGCAAGCACAGGCAGCGCAGCAAGCACAGGCAGCACAGCAAGCACAGGCAGCAAGCACAGGCAGCACAGCAAGCACAGGCAGCAAGCACAGTTAGCACAGCAAGCACAGGCAGCACAGCAAGCACAGGCAGCAAGCACAGGCAGCACAGCAAGCACAGGCAGCAAGCACAGGCAGCACAGCACAGGCAGCACAGCAAGCACAGGCAGCAAGCACGGGCAGCAAGCACGGGCAGCACAGCAAGCCGAGGCAGCACAGCAAGCACAGGCAGTTTGCACAGGCAGCATAGCAAGCACAGCAAACACAGGCAGCAAGCACAGGCAGCACAGCAAGCACAGGCAGCAAGCACAGGCAGCACAGCAAGCACAGGCAGCAAGCACGGGCAGCACAGCAAGCCGAGGCAGCACAGCAAGCACAGGCAGCAAGCACAGGCAGCACAGAAAGCAGAGGCAACAAGCACAGGCAGCACAGCAAGCACAGGCAGCAAGCACAGGCAGCACAGCAAGCACAGGCAGCGCAGCAAGCACAAACAGCAAGCACAGGCAGCACAGCAAGCACAGGCAGCACAGCACAGGCAGCAAGCAAAGGCAGCACAGCAAGCACAGGCAACAAGCACAGGCAGCACAGCAAGCACAGGCAGCAAGCACAGGCAGCACTGCAAGCACAGGCAGCACAGCAAGCACAGGCAGCAAGCACAGGCAGCACACCAAGTACAGGCAGCAAGCACAGGCAGCGCAGCAAGCACAGGCAGCTTGCACAGGCAGCATAGCAAGCACAGCAAACACAGGCAGCAAGCACAGGCAGCACAGCAAGCACAGGCAGCAAGCACAGGCAGCACAGCAAGCACAGGCAGCAAGCACGGGCAGCACAGCAAGCCGAGGCAGCACAGCAAGCACAGGCAGCAAGCACAGACAGCACAGCAAGCAGAGGCAACAAGCACAGGCAGCACAGCAAGCACAGGCAGCAAGCACAGGCAGCACAGCAAGCACAGGCAGCGCAGCAAGCACAAACAGCAAGCACAGGCAGCACAGCAAGCACAGGCAGCAAGCACAGGCAGCAAGCACAGGCAGCAAGCACAGGCAGCATAGCAAGCACAGGCAACAAGCACAGGCAGCACAGCAAGCACAGGCAGCACAGCAAGCACAGGCAGCACAGCAAGCACAGCAAGCACAGGCAGCACACCAAGTACAGGCAGCAAGCACAGGCAGCGCAGCAAGCACAGGCAGCACAGCAAGCACAGGCAGCAAGCACAGGCAGCACAGCAAGCACAGGCAGCGAGCACAGGCAGCACAGCAAGCACAGGCAGCAAGCACAGGCACCACAGCAAGCACAGGCAACAAGCACAGGCAGCACAGCAAGCACAGGCAGCAAGCACGGGCAGCACAGCAAGCACAGGCAGCACAGCAAGCAGAGGCAGCAAGCACAGGCAGCACACCAAGTACAGGCAGCAAGCACAGGCAGCGCAGCAAGCACAGGCAGCACAGCAAGCACAGGCAGCAAGCACAGGCAGCACAGCAAGCACAGGCAGCAAGCACAGGCAGCACAGCAAGCACAGGCAGCAAGCACAGGCAGCAAGCACAGGCAGCACAGCAAGCACAGGCAGCAAGCACAGGCAACACAGTAAGCACAGGCAGCAAGCACAGGCAGCACAGCAAGCACACTAAGCACAGGCAGCTTGCACAGACAGCATAGCAAGCACAGGCAGCAAGCACAGGCAGCACATCAAGCACAGCAAGCACAGGCAGCAAGCACAGGCAGCACAACAAGCACAGGCAGCAAGCACAGGCAGCAAGCACAGGCATCACAGCAAGCACAGGCAGCTAGCACAGGCATGTTAGAAACCCGCAAAATAGCTCGACGAGATTTGTTCGTTTTAGCGATTCTGGGGGAAGTGCAGAGGGGTCAATCTCCGTCCTCTTTCCAACAGGCAAAGCCTGCTCCGATCTTCGGCGAGATTCACTCTCGCATTTGTTTACAATGCTTACTCTTACTGAGACGCAGGTCAATGCACCGGCCGCCGAGGTAAACATATGATCCGCGACTCTCGGCGCCACCAAACACAGGTGACGCAGCAACGCACTGTCGTGTGCCACTGTCGAATTACCGCGTGTTATGGGCGAAATCAAATGCATCGCTAACAGGCAGCACAGCAAGCACAGGCAGCACAGCAAGCACAGGCAGCAAGCACAGGCAGCACAGCAAGCACAGGCAGCAAGCACAGGCAGCACAGCAAGCACAGGCAGCACAGCAAGCACAGGCAGCAAGCACAGGCAGCACAGCAAGCACAGGCAGCAAGCACAGGCAGCACAGCACAGGCAGCACAGCAAGCACAGGCAGCAAGCACAGGCAGCAAGCACGGGCAGCACAGCAAGCCGAGGCAGCACAGCAAGCACAGGCAGCTTGCACAGGCAGCATAGCAAGCACAGCAAACACAGGCAGCAAGCACAGGCAGCACAGCAAGCACAGGCAGCAAGCACAGGCAGCACAGCAAGCACAGGCAGCAAGCACGGGCAGCACAGCAAGCCGAGGCAGCACAGCAAGCACAGGCAGCAAGCACAGGCAGCACAGCAAGCAGAGGCAACAAGCACAGGCAGCACAGCAAGCACAGGCAGCAAGCACAGGCAGCACAGCAAGCACAGGCAGCGCAGCAAGCACAAACAGCAAGCACAGGCAGCACAGCAAGCACAGGCAGCAAGCACGGGCAGCACAGCAAGCCGAGGCAGCACAGCAAGCACAGGCAGCAAGCACAGGCAGCACAGCAAGCAGAGGCAACAAGCACAGGCAGCACAGCAAGCACAGGCAGCACAGCAAGCACAGGCAGCGCAGCAAGCACAAACAGCAAGCACAGGCAGCGCAGCAAGCACAGGCAGCACAGCAAGCACAGGCAGCAAGCACAGGCAGCACAGCAAGCACAGGCAGCGAGCACAGGCAGCACAGCAAGCACAGGCAGCAAGCACAGGCAACAAGCACAGGCAGCACAGCAAGCACAGGCAGCAAGCACGGGCAGCACAGCAAGCACAGGCAGCACAGCAAGCACAGGCAGCAAGCACAGGCAGCACACCAAGTACAGGCAGCAAGCACAGGCAGCGCAGCAAGCACAGGCAGCACAGCAAGCACAGGCAGCAAGCACAGGCAGCACAGCAAGCACAGGCAGCAAGCACAGGCAGCACAGCAAGCACAGGCAGCAAGCACAGGCAGCACAGCAAGCACAGGCAGCAAGCACACGCATCACACCAAGCACAGGCAGCACAGCAAGCACAGGCAGCAAGCACAGGCAACACAGTAAGCACAGGCAGCAAGCACAGGCAGCACAGCAAGCACAGTAAGCACAGGCAGCTTGCACAGGCAGCATAGCAAGCACAGGCAGCACAGCAAGCACAGGCAGTAAGCACAGGCAGCAAGCGCAGGCAGCACAGCAAGCACAGCAAGGACAGGCAGCAAGCACAGGCAGCACAGCAAGCACAGGCAGCAAGCACAGGCAGCAGAGCAAGCACAGGCAGCAAGCACAGGCAGCAAGCACAGGCAGCAAGCACAGGCAGCAAGCACAGGCAGCAAGCACAGGCAGCACAGCAAGCACAGGCAGCAAGCACAGGCAGCACAGCAAGCACAGGCAGCAAGCACAGGCAACACAGTAAGCACAGGCAGCAAGCACAGGCAGCACAGCAAGCACACTAAGCACAGGCAGCTTGCACAGACAGCATAGCAAGCACAGGCAGCAAGCACAGGCAGCACATCAAGCACAGCAAGCACAGGCAGCAAGTACAGGCAGCACAACAAGCACAGGCAGCAAGCACAGGCAGCAAGCACAGGCATCACAGCAAGCACAGGCAGCTAGCACAGGCATGTTAGAAACCCGCAAAATAGCTCGACGAGATTTGTTCGTTTTAGCGATTCTGGGGGAAGTGCAGAGGGGTCAATCTCCGTCCTCTTTCCAACAGGCAAAGCCTGCTCCGATCTTCGGTGAGATTCACTCTCGCATTTGTTTACAATGCTTACTCTTACTGAGACGCAGGTCAATGCACCGGCCGCCGAGGTAAACATATGATCCGCGACTCTCGGCGCCACCAAACACAGGTGACGCAGCAACGCACTGTCGTGTGCCACTGTCGAATTACCGCGTGTTATGGGCGAAATCAAATGCATCGCTAACAGGCAGCACAGCAAGCACAGGCAGCACAGCAAGCACAGGCAGCAAGCACAGGCAGCACAGCAAGCACAGGCAGCAAGCACAGGCAGCACAGCAAGCACAGGCAGCAAGCACAGGCAGCAAGCACAGGCAGCACAGCAAGCACAGGCAGCAAGCACAGGCAGCACAGCAAGCACAGGCAGCAAGCACGGGCAGCACAGCAAGCCGAGGCAGCACAGCAAGCACAGGCAGCAAGCACAGGCAGCACAGCAAGCAGAGGCAACAAGCACAGGCAGCACAGCAAGCACAGGCAGCAAGCACAGGCAGCACAGCAAGCACAGGCAGCGCAGCAAGCACAAACAGCAAGCACAGGCAGCACAGCAAGCACAGGCAGCAAGCACGGGCAGCACAGCAAGCCGAGGCAGCACAGCAAGCACAGGCAGCAAGCACAGGCAGCACAGCAAGCAGAGGCAACAAGCACAGGCAGCACAGCAAGCACAGGCAGCACAGCAAGCACAGGCAGCGCAGCAAGCACAAACAGCAAGCACAGGCAGCGCAGCAAGCACAGGCAGCACAGCAAGCACAGGCAGCAAGCACAGGCAGCACAGCAAGCACAGGCAGCGAGCACAGGCAGCACAGCAAGCACAGGCAGCAAGCACAGGCAACAAGCACAGGCAGCACAGCAAGCACAGGCAGCAAGCACGGGCAGCACAGCAAGCACAGGCAGCACAGCAAGCACAGGCAGCAAGCACAGGCAGCACACCAAGTACAGGCAGCAAGCACAGGCAGCGCAGCAAGCACAGGCAGCACAGCAAGCACAGGCAGCAAGCACAGGCAGCACAGCAAGCACAGGCAGCAAGCACAGGCAGCACAGCAAGCACAGGCAGCAAGCACAGGCAGCACAGCAAGCACAGGCAGCAAGCACACGCATCACACCAAGCACAGGCAGCACAGCAAGCACAGGCAGCAAGCACAGGCAGCAAGCACAGGCAACACAGTAAGCACAGGCAGCAAGCACAGGCAGCACAGCAAGCACAGGCAGCAAGCACAGGCAGCAAGCACAGATGGCACAGCAAGCACAGGCAGCAAGCACAGGCAGCACAGCAAGCACAGGCAGCAAGCACAGGCAGCAAGCCCAGGCAGCACAGCAAGCACAGGCAGCAAGCACAGGCAGCACAGCAAGCACAGGCAGCAAGCACAGGCAGCACAGCAAGCACAGGCAGCAAGCACAGGGAGCACAGCAAGCACAAGCAGCAAGCACAGGCAGCACAACAAGCACAGGCAGCACAGCAAGCACAGGCAGCACAGCAAGTACAGCAAGCACAGACAGCAAGGACAGGCAGCACAGCATGCACAGGCAGCAAGCACAGGCAGCAAGCACAGGCAGCACAGCAAGCACAGGCAGCAAGCACAGGCAGCACAGCAAGCACAGGCAGCGCAGCAAGCACAAACAGCAAGCGCAGGCAGCACAGCAAGCACAGGCAGCAAGCACAGGCAGCACAGCAAGCACAGGCAGCAAGCACAGGCAGCAGAGCAAGCACAGGCAGCAAGCACAGGCAGCACAGCAAGCACAGGCAGCAAGCACAGGCAGCACAGCAAGCACAGGCAGCAAGCACAGGCAGCAGAGCAAGCACAGGCAGCAAGCACAGGCAGCACAGCAAGCACAGGCAGCAAGCACAGGCAGCACAGCAAGCACAGGCAGCAAGCACAGGCAGCAAGCACAGGCAGCAAGCACAGGCAGCACAGCAAGCACAGGCAGCAAGCACAGGCAGCACAGCAAGCACAGGCAGCAAGCACAGGCAACACAGTAAGCACAGGCAGCAAGCACAGGCAGCACAGCAAGCACACTAAGCACAGGCAGCTTGCACAGACAGCATAGCAAGCACAGGCAGCAAGCACAGGCAGCACATCAAGCACAGCAAGCACAGGCAGCAAGCACAGGCAGCAAGCACAGGCAGCAAGCACAGGCATCACAGCAAGCCCAGGCAGCTTGCACAGGCAGCACAGCAAGCACAGGCAGCAAGCAAAGGCAGCACAGCAAGCACAGGCAGCACAGCAAGCACAGGCAGCAAGCACAGGCAGCAAGCACAGGCAGCAAGCACAGGCAGCACAGCAAGCACAGGCAGCAAGCACGGGCAGCACAGCAAGCACAGGCAGCAAGCACGGGCAGCACAGCAAGCCGAGGCAGCACAGCAAGCACAGGCAGCACACCAAGCACAGGCAGCACAGCAAGCACGGGCAGCAAGCACAGGCAGCACAACAAGCACAGGCAGCAAGCACAAGCAGCACAGCAAGCACAGGCAGCAAGCACAGGCAGCACAGCAAGCACAGGCAGCAAACAAAGGCAGCACAGCAAGCACAGGCAGCACAGCAAGCACAGGCAGCAAGCACAGGCAGCAAGCACAGGCAGCAAGCACAGGCAGCAAGCACAGGCATCACAGCAAGCCCAGGCAGCAAGCACAGGTATGCTAGAAACCCGCAAAATAGCTCGACGAGATGTGTTCGTTTTAGCGATTCTGGGGGAAGTGCAGAGGGGTCAAGCTCCGTCCTCTTTCCAACAGGCAAAGCCTGCTCCGATCTTGGGCGAGATTCACTCTCGCATTTGTTTACAATGCTTACTCTTACTGAGACGCAGGTCAATGCACCGGCCGCCGAGGTAAACATATGATCCGCGACTCTCGGCGCCTCCAAATACAGGTGACACAGCAACGCACTGTCGTTTTGCCACTGTCGAATTACCGCGTGTTATGGGCGAAATCAAATGCATCGCTAACAGGCAGCACAGCAAGCACAGGCAGCACAGCAAGCACAGGCAGCTTGCACAGGCAGCACAGCAAGCACAGGCAGCAAGCAAAGGCAGCACAGCAAGCACAGGCAGCACAGCAAGCACAGGCAGCACAGCAAGCACAGGCAGAACAGCAAGCACAGGCAGCACAGCAAGCACAGGCAGCAAGCACGGGCAGCACAGCAAGCACAGGCAGCAAGCACGGGCAGCACAGCAAGCCGAGGCAGCACAGCAAGCACAGGCAGCAAGCACAGGCAGCACAGAAAGCAGAGGCAACAAGCACAGGCAGCACAGCAAGCACAGGCAGCAAGCACAGGCAGCACAGCAAGCACAGGCAGCGCAGCAAGCACAAACAGCAAGCACAGGCAGCACAGCAAGCACAGGCTGCTTGCACAGGCAGCATAGCAAGCACAGCAAACACAGGCAGCAAGCACAGGCAGCACAGCAAGCACAGGCAGCAAGCACAGGCAGCACAGCAAGCACAGGCAGCAAGCACGGGCAGCACAGCAAGCCGAGGCAGCACAGCAAGCACAGGCAGCAAGCACAGGCAGCACAGCAAGCAGAGGCAACAAGCACAGGCAGCACAGCAAGCACAGGCAGCAAGCACAGGCAGCACAGCAAGCACAGGCAGCGCAGCAAGCACAAACAGCAAGCACAGGCAGTACAGCAAGCACAGGCAGCAAGCACAGGCAGCAAGCACAGGCAGCAAGCACAGGCAGCATAGCAAGCACAGGCAACAAGCACAGGCAGCACAGCAAGCACAGGCAGCAAGCACAGGCAGCACAGCAAGCACAGGCAGCACAGCAAGCACAGCAAGCACAGGCAGCAAGCACAGGCAGCACACCAAGTACAGGCAGCAAGCACAGGCAGCGCAGCAAGCACAGGCAGCACAGCAAGCACAGGCAGCAAGCACAGGCAGCACAGCAAGCACAGGCAGCGAGCACAGGCAGCACAGCAAGCACAGGCAGCAAGCACAGGCACCACAGCAAGCACAGGCAACAAGCACAGGCAGCACAGCAAGCACAGGCAGCAAGCACGGGCAGCACAGCAAGCACAGGCAGCACAGCAAGCACAGGCAGCAAGCACAGGCAGCACACCAAGTACAGGCAGCAGGCACAGGCAGCGCAGCAAGCACAGGCAGCACAGCAAGCACAGGCAGCAAGCACAGGCAGCACAGCAAGCACAGGCTACAAGCACAGGCAGCACAGCAAGCACAGGCAGCAAGCACAGGCAGCACAGCAAGCAGAGGCAACAAGCACAGGCAGCACAGCAAGCACAGGCAGAACAGCAAGCACAGGCAGCGCAGCAAGCACAAACAGCAAGCACAGGCAGCACAGCAAGCACAGGCAGCAAGCACAGGCAGCAAGCACAGGCAGCACAGCAAGCACAGGCAACAAGCACAGGCAGCACAGCAAGCACAGGCAGCAAGCACAGGCAGCAAGCACAGGCAGCGCACCAAGTACAGGCAGCAAGCACAGGCAGCGCAGCAAGCACAGGCAGCAAGCACGGGCAGCACAGCAAGCCGAGGCAGCACAGCAAGCACAGGCAGCAAGCACAGGCAGCACAGCAAGCAGAGGCAACAAGCACAGGCAGCACAGCAAGCACAGGCAGCAAGCACAGGCAGCACAGCAAGCACAGGCAGCGCAGCAAGCACAAACAGCAAGCACAGGCAGTACAGCAAGCACAGGCAGCAAGCACAGGCAGCAAGCACAGGCAGCATAGCAAGCACAGGCAACAAGCACAGGCAGCACAGCAAGCACAGGCAGCAAGCACAGGCAGCACAGCAAGCACAGGCAGCACAGCAAGCACAGCAAGCACAGGCAGCAAGCACAGGCAGCACACCAAGTACAGGCAGCAAGCACAGGCAGCGCAGCAAGCACAGGCAGCACAGCAAGCACAGGCAGCAAGCACAGGCAGCACAGCAAGCACAGGCAGCGAGCCCAGGCAGCACAGCAAGCACAGGCAGCAAGCACAGGCACCACAGCAAGCACAGGCAACAAGCACAGGCAGCACAGCAAGCACAGGCAGCAAGCACGGGCAGCACAGCAAGCACAGGCAGCACAGCAAGCACAGGCAGCACACCAAGTACAGGCAGCAAGCACAGGCAGCGCAGCAAGCACAGGCAGCACAGCAAGCACAGGCAGCAAGCACAGGCAGCACAGCAAGCACAGGCTACAAGCACAGGCAGCACAGCAAGCACAGGCAGCAAGCACAGGCAGCACAGCAAGCACAGGCAGCAAGCACAGGCAGCACAGCAAGCAGAGGCAACAAGCACAGGCAGCACAGGCAGCACAGCAAGCAGAGGCAACAAGCACAGGCAGCGCAGCAAGCACAAACAGCAAGCACAGGCAGCACAGCAAGCACAGGCAGCAAGCACAGGCAGCAAGCACAGGCAGCACAGCAAGCACAGGCAACAAGCACAGGCAGCACAGCAAGCACAGGCAGCAAGCACAGGCAGCACACCAAGTACAGGCAGCAAGCACAGGCAGCGCAGCAAGCACAGGCAGCAAGCACAGGCAGCACAGCAAGCACAGGCAGCGAGCACAGGCAGCACAGCAAGCACAGGCAGCAAGCACAGGCAGCACAGCACAGGCAGCACAGCAAGCACAGGCAGCAAGCACAGGCAGCACAACACAGGCAGCTCAGCAAGCTCAGGCAGCAAGCACAGGCAGCAAGCACAGGCAACACAGTAAGCACAGGCAGCAAGCACAGGCAGCACATCAAGCACAGGCAGCAAGCACAGGCAACACAGTAAGCACAGGCAGCAAGCACAGGCAGCACAGCAAGCACAGGCAGCAAGCACAGGCATGTTAGAAACCCGCAAAATAGCTCGACGAGATGTGTTCGTTTTAGCGATTCTGGGGGAAGTGCAGAGGGGTCAAGCTCCGTCCTCTTTCCAACAGGCAAAGCCTGCTCCGATCTTCGGCGAGATTCACTCTCGCATTTGTTTACAATGCTTACTCTTACTAAGACGCAGGTCAATGCACCGGCCGCCGAGGTAAACATATGATCCGCGACTCTCGGTACCTCCAAAAACAGGTGACACAGCAAGGCACTGTCGTGTGCCACTGTCAAATTACCGCGTGTTATGAGCGAAATCAAATGCATCGCTAACAGGCAGCACAGCGAGCACAGGCAGCACAGCAAGCACAGGCAGCACAGCACAGGCAGCACAGCAAGCTCAGGCAGCAAGCACAGGCAGCACAGCAAGGACAGGCAGCAAGCACAGGCAGCAAGCACAGGCAGCACAGCAAGCACAGGCAGCAAGCACGGGCAGCACAGCAAGCCGAGGCAGCACAGCAAGCACAGGCAGCATGCACAGGCAACACAGTAAGCACAGGCAGCAAGCATAGGCAGCAAGCACAGGCATGTTAGAAACCCGCAAAATAGCTCGACGAGATGTGTTCGTTTTAGCAATTCTGGGGGAAGTGCAGAGGGGTCAAGCTCCGTCCTCTTTCCAACAGGCAAAGCCTGCTCCGATCTTGGGCGAGATTCACTCTCGCATTTGTTTACAATGCTTACTCTTACTGAGACGCAGGTCAATGCACCGGCCGCCGAGGTAAACATATGATCCGCGACTCTCGGCGCCTCCAAATACAGGTGACACAGCAACGCACTGTCGTGTGCCACTGTCGAAATACCGCGTGTTATGGGCGAAATCAAATGCATCGCTAACAGGCAGTACACTAAGCAGAGGCAACAAGCACAGGCAGCACAGCAAGCACAGGCAGCAAGCACAGGCAGCACAGCAAGCACAGGCAGCAAGCACAGGCAGCACAGCAAGCACAGGCAGCAAGCACAGGCAGCAAGCACAGGCAGCACACCAAGTACAGGCAGCAAGCACAGGCAGCGCAGCAAGCACAGGCAGCAAGCACAGGCAGCACAGCAAGCACAGGCAGCAAGCACAGGCAGCACAGCAAGCACAGACAGCACAGCACAGGCAGCACAGCAAGCACAGGCAGCACAGCAAGCACAGGCAGTTTGCACAGGCAGCATAGCAAGCACAGCAAGCACAGGCAGCACAGCAAACACAGGCAGCACACCAAGTACAGGCAGCAAGCACAGGCAGCGCAGCAAGCACAGGCAGCGCAGCAAGCACAGGCAGCAAGCACAGGCAGCGCAGCAAGCACAGGCAGCACAGCAAGCACAGGCAGCAAGCACAGGCAGCACAGCAAGCACAGGCAGCGAGCCCAGGCAGCACAGCAAGCACAGGCAGCAAGCACAGGCACCACAGCAAGCACAGGCAACAAGCACAGGCAGCACAGCAAGCACAGGCAGCAAGCACGGGCAGCACAGCAAGCACAGGCAGCACAGCAAGCACAGGCAGCAGGCACAGGCAGCACACCAAGTACAGGCAGCAAGCACAGGCAGCGCAGCAAGCACAGGCAGCACAGCAAGCACAGGCAGCAAGCACAGGCAGCACAGCAAGCACAGGCTACAAGCACAGGCAGCACAGCAAGCACAGGCAGCAAGCACAGGCAGCACAGCAAGCACAGGCAGCACAGCAAGCAGAGGCAACAAGCACAGGCAGCACAGGCAGCACAGCAAGCAGAGGCAACAAGCACAGGCAGCGCAGCAAGCACAAACAGCAAGCACAGGCAGCACAGCAAGCACAGGCAGCAAGCACAGGCAGCAAGCACAGGCAGCACAGCAAGCACAGGCAACAAGCACAGGCAGCACAGCAAGCACAGGCAGCAAGCACAGGCAGCACACCAAGTACAGGCAGCAAGCACAGGCAGCGCAGGAAGCACAGGCAGCAAGCACAGGCAGCACAGCAAGCACAGGCAGCGAGCACAGGCAGCACAGCAAGCACAGGCAGCAAGCACAGGCAGCACAGCACAGGCAGCACAGCAAGCACAGGCAGCAAGCACAGGCAGCACAACACAGGCAGCTCAGCAAGCTCAGGCAGCAAGCACAGGCAGCAAGCACAGGCAACACAGTAAGCACAGGCAGCAAGCACAGGCAGCACAGCAAGCACAGGCAGCAAGCACAGGCAGCACAGCAAGCACAGGCAGCAAGCACAGGCAGCACAGCACAGGCAGCACAGCAAGCACAGGCAGCAAGCACGGGCAGCAAGCACGGGCAGCACAGCAAGCCGAGGCAGCACAGCAAGCACAGGCAGCTTGCACAGGCAGCACAGCAAGCAGAGGCAACAAGCACAGGCAGCACAGCAAGCACAGGCAGCAAGCACAGGCAGCACAGCAAGCACAGGCAGCGCAGCAAGCACAAACAGCAAGCACAGGCAGCACAGCAAGCACAGGCAGCAAGCACAGGCAGCAAGCACAGGCAGCATAGCAAGCACAGGCAACAAGCACAGGCAGCACAGCAAGCACAGGCAGCAAGCACAGGCAGCACAGCAAGCACAGGCAGCACAGCAAGCACAGCAAGCACAGGCAGCAAGCACAGGCAACACACCAAGTACAGGCAGCAAGCACAGGCAGCGCAGCAAGCACAGGCAGCAAGCACAGGCAGCACAGCAAGCACAGGCAGCGAGCACAGGCAGCACAGCAAGCACAGGCAGCAAGCACAGGCACCACAGCAAGCACAGGCAACAAGCACAGGCAGCACAGCAAGCACAGGCAGCAAGCACGGGCAGCACAGCAAGCACAGGCAGCACAGCAAGCACAGGCAGCAAGCACAGGCAGCACACCAAGTACAGGCAGCAAGCACAGGCAGCGCAGCAAGCACAGGCAGCACAGCAAGCACAGGCAGCAAGCACAGGCAACACAGTAAGCACAGGCAGCAAGCACAGGCAGCACAGCAAGCACAGGCAGCAAGCACAGGCAGCACAGCAAGCACAGGCAGCAAGCACAGGCAGCACAGCAAGCACAGGCAGCAAGCACAGGCAGCACAGCAAGCACAGGCAGAACAGCAAGCACAGGCAGCGCAGCAAGCACAAACAGCAAGCACAGGCAGCACAGCAAGCACAGGCAGCAAGCACAGGCAGCAAGCACAGGCAGCACAGCAAGCACAGGCAACAAGCACAGGCAGCACAGCAAGCACAGGCAGCAAGCACAGGCAGCACACCAAGTACAGGCAGCAAGCACAGGCAGCGCAGCAAGCACAGGCAGCAAGCACAGGCAGCACAGCAAGCACAGGCAGCGAGCACAGGCAGCACAGCAAGCACAGGCAGCAAGCACAGGCAGCACAGCACAGGCAGCACAGCAAGCACAGGCAGCAAGCACAGGCAGCACAACACAGGCAGCTCAGCAAGCTCAGGCAGCAAGCACAGGCAGCAAGCACAGGCAACACAGTAAGCACAGGCAGCAAGCACAGGCAGCAAGCACAGGCAACACAGTAAGCACAGGCAGCAAGCACAGGCAGCACAGCAAGCACAGGCAGCAAGCACAGGCATGTTAGAAACCCGCAAAATAGCTCGACGAGATGTGTTCGTTTTAGCGATTCTGGGGGAAGTGCAGAGGGGTCAAGCTCCGTCCTCTTTCCAACAGGCAAAGCCTGCTCCGATCTTCGGCGAGATTCACTCTCGTATTTGTTTACAATGCTTACTCTTACTAAGACGCAGGTCAATGCACCGGCCGCCGAGGTAAACATATGATCCGCGACTCTCGGTACCTCCAAAAACAGGTGACACAGCAAGGCACTGTCGTGTGCCACTGTCAAATTACCGCGTGTTATGAGCGAAATCAAATGCATCGCTAACAGGCAGCACAGCAAGCACAGGCAGCACAGCAAGCACAGGCAGCAAGCACAGGCAGCACAGCAAGCACAGGCAGCAAGCACAGGCAGCACAGCACAGGCAGCACAGCAAACACAGGCAGCAAGCACGGGCAGCAAGCACGGGCAGCACAGCAAGCACAGGCAGCTTGCACAGGCAGCAAGGCAAGCACAGCAAACACAGGCAGCAAGCACAGGCAGCACAGCAAGCACAGGCAGCAAGCACAGGCAGCACAGCAAGCACAGGCAGCAAGCACGGGCAGCACAGCAAGCCGAGGCAGCACAGCAAGCACAGGCAGCAAGCACAGGCAGCACAGAAAGCAGAGGCAACAAGCACAGGCAGCACAGCAAGCACAGGCAGCAAGCACAGGCAGCACAGCAAGCACAGACAGCACAGCAAGCACAGGCAGCACAGCAAGCACAGGCAGTTTGCACAGGCAGCATAGCAAGCACAGCAAGCACAGGCAGCAAAGCAAGCACAGGCAGCAAGCACAGGCAGCAAGCACAGGCAGCACAGCAAGCCGAGGCAGCACAGCAAGCACAGGCAGCAAGCACAGGCAGCACAGAAAGCAGAGGCAACAAGCACAGGCAGCACAGCAAGCACAGGCAGCAAGCACAGGCAGCACAGCAAGCACAGGCAGCGCAGCAAGCACAAACAGCAAGCACAGGCAGCACAGCAAGCACAGGCAGCACAGCAAGCACAGGCAGTTTGCACAGGCAGCATAGCAAGCACAGCAAGCACAGGCAGCACAGCAAGCACAGGCAGCAAGCACAGGCAGCACACCAAGTACAGGCAGCAAGCACAGGCAGCGCAGCAAGCACAGGCAGCAAGCACAGGCAGCATAGCAAGCACAGGCAGCACAGCAAGCACAGGCAGTTTGCACAGGCAGCATAGCAAGCACAGCAAGCACAGGCAGCACAGCAAGCACAGGCAGCAAGCACAGGCAGCAAGCACAGGCAGCACAGCAAGCACAGGCAGCAAGCACAGTTAGCACAGCAAGCACAGGCAGCACAGCAAGCACAGGCAGCAAGCACAGGCAGCACAGCAAGCACAGGCAGCAAGCACAGGCAGCACAGCACAGGCAGCACAGCAAGCACAGGCAGCAAGCACGGGCAGCAAGCACGGGCAGCACAGCAAGCACAGGCAGCAAGCACGGGCAGCAAGCACGGGCAGCACAGCAAGCACAGGCAGCTTGCACAGGCAGCAAGGCAAGCACAGCAAACACAGGCAGCAAGCACAGGCAGCACAGCAAGCACAGGCAGCAAGCACAGGCAGCACAGCAAGCACAGGCAGCAAGCACGGGCAGCACAGCAAGCCGAGGCAGCACAGCAAGCACAGGCAGCAAGCACAGGCAGCACAGAAAGCAGAGGCAACAAGCACAGGCAGCACAGCAAGCACAGGCAGCAAGCACAGGCAGCACAGCAAGCACAGGCAGCGCAGCAAGCACAAACAGCAAGCACAGGCAGCACAGCAAGCACAGGCAGCAAGCACAGGCAGCAAGCACAGGCAGCACAGCAAGCACAGGCAGCAAGCACGGGCAGCACAGCAAGCCGAGGCAGCACAGCAAGCACAGGCAGCATGCACAGGCAACACAGTAAGCACAGGCAGCAAGCATAGGCAGCAAGCACAGGCATGTTAGAAACCCGCAAAATAGCTCGACGAGATGTGTTTGTTTTAGCAATTCTGGGGGAAGTGCAGACGGGTCAAGCTCCGTCCTCTTTCCAACAGGCAAAGCCTGCTCCGATCTTGGGCGAGATTCACTCTCGCATTTGTTTACAATGCTTACTCTTACTGAGACGCAGGTCAATGCACCGGCCGCCGAGGTAAACATATGATCCGCGACTCTCGGCGCCTCCAAATACAGGTGACACAGCAACGCACTGTCGTGTGCCACTGTCGAAATACCGCGTGTTATGGGCGAAATCAAATGCATCGCTAACAGGCAGTACAGTAAGCAGAGGCAACAAGCACAGGCAGCACAGCAAGCACAGGCAGCAAGCACAGGCAGCAAGCACAGGCAGCACAGCAAGCACAGGCAGCAAACACAGGCAGCACAGCAAGCACAGGCAGCAAGCACAGGCAGCAAGCACAGGCAGCACACCAAGTACAGACAGCAAGCCCAGGCAGCACAGCAAGCACAGGCAGCAAGCACAGGCAGCAAGCACAGGCAGCACAGCAAGCACAGGCAGCAAGCACAGGCAGCACAGCAAGCACAGACAGCACAGCACAGGCAGCACAGCAAGCACAGGCAGCACAGCAAGCACAGGCAGTTTGCACAGGCAGCATAGCAAGCACAGCAAGCACAGGCAGCACAGCAAGCACAGGCAGCAAGCACAGGCAGCACAGCAAGCAGAGGCAACAAGCACAGGCAGCACAGCAAGCACAGGCAGCAAGCACAGGCAGCACAGCAAGCACAGGCAGCGCAGCAAGCACAAACAGCAAGCACAGGCAGCACAGCAAGCACAGGCAGCAAGCACAGGCAGCACAGCAAGCACAGGCAGCGAGCACAGGCAGCACAGCAAGCACAGGCAGCAAGCACAGGCACCACAGCAAGCACAGGCAACAAGCACAGGCAGCACAGCAAGCACAGGCAGCAAGCACGGGCAGCACAGCAAGCACAGGCAGCACAGCAAGCACAGGCAGCAAGCACAGGCAGCACACCAAGTACAGGCAGCAAGCACAGGCAGCGCAGCAAGCACAGGCAGCACAGCAAGCACAGGCAGCAAGCACAGGCAGCACAGCAAGCACAGCAAGCACAGGCAGCAAGCACAGGCAGCACAGCAAGCACAGGCAGCAAGCACAGGCAATACAGTAAGCACAGGCAGCAAGCACAGGCAGCACAGCAAGCACACTAAGCACAGGCAGCTTGCACAGACAGCATAGCAAGCACAGGCAGCTTGCACAGACAGCATAGCAAGCACAGGCAGCAAGCACAGGCAACACATCAAGCACAGCAAGCACAGGCAGCAAGCACAGGCAGCACAACAAGCACAGGCAGCAAGCACAGGCAGCAAGCACAGGCATCACAGCAAGCACAGGCAGCTAGCACAGGCATGTTAGAAACCCGCAAAATAGCTCGACGAGATTTGTTCGTTTTAGCGATTCCGGGGGAAGTGCAGAGGGGTCAATCTCCGTCCTCTTTCCAACAGGCAAAGCCTGCTCCGATCTTCGGCGAGATTCACTCTCGCATTTGTTTACAATGCTTACTCTTACTGAGACGCAGGTCAATGCACCGGCCGCCGAGGTAAACATATGATCCGCGACTCTCGGCGCCACCAAACACAGGTGACGCAGCAACGCACTGTCGTGTGCCACTGTCGAATTACCGCGTGTTATGGGCGAAATCAAATGCATCGCTAACAGGCAGCACAGCAAGCACAGGCAGCACAGCAAGCACAGGCAGCAAGCACAGGCAGCACAGCAAGCACAGGCAGCAAGCACAGGCAGCACAGCAAGCACAGGCAGCACAGCAAGCACAGGCAGCAAGCACAGGCAGCACAGCAAGCACAGGCAGCAAGCACAGGCAGCACAGCAAGCACAGGCAGCAAGCACAGGCAGCACAGCACAGGCAGCACAGCAAGCACAGGCAGCAAGCACAGGCAGCAAGCACGGGCAGCACAGCAAGCCGAGGCAGCACAGCAAGCACAGGCAGCTTGCACAGGCAGCATAGCAAGCACAGCAAACACAGGCAGCAAGCACAGGCAGCACAGCAAGCACAGGCAGCAAGCACAGGCAGCACAGCAAGCACAGGCAGCAAGCACGGGCAGCACAGCAAGCCGAGGCAGCACAGCAAGCACAGGCAGCAAGCACAGGCAGCACAGCAAGCAGAGGCAACAAGCACAGGCAGCACAGCAAGCACAGGCAGCAAGCACAGGCAGCACAGCAAGCACAGGCAGCGCAGCAAGCACAAACAGCAAGCACAGGCAGCACAGCAAGCACAGGCAGCAAGCACGGGCAGCACAGCAAGCACAGGCAGCACAGCAAGCACAGGCAGCAAGCACAGGCAGCACAGCAAGCACAGGCAGCAAGCACAGGCAGCACAGCACAGGCAGCACAGCAAGCACAGGCAGCAAGCACGGGCAGCAAGCACGGGCAGCACAGCAAGCACAGGCAGCTTGCACAGGCAGCAAGCCAAGCACAGCAAACACAGGCAGCAAGCACAGGCAGCACAGCAAGCACAGGCAGCAAGCACAGGCAGCACAGCAAGCACAGGCAGCAAGCACGGGCAGCACAGCAAGCCGAGGCAGCACAGCAAGCACAGGCAGCAAGCACAGGCAGCACAGAAAGCAGAGGCAACAAGCACAGGCAGCACAGCAAGCACAGGCAGCAAGCACAGGCAGCACAGCAAGCACAGACAGCACAGCACAGGCAGCACAGCAAGCACAGGCAGCACAGCAAGCACAGGCAGTTTGCACAGGCAGCATAGCAAGCACAGCAAGCACAGGCAGCACAGCAAGCACAGGCAGCAAGCACAGGCAGCAAGCACAGGCAGCACAGCAAGCCGAGGCAGCACAGCAAGCACAGGCAGCAAGCACAGGCAGCACAGAAAGCAGAGGCAACAAGCACAGGCAGCACAGCAAGCACAGGCAGCAAGCACAGGCAGCACAGCAAGCACAGGCAGCGCAGCAAGCACAAACAGCAAGCACAGGCAGCACAGCAAGCACAGGCAGCACAGCAAGCACAGGCAGTTTGCACAGGCAGCATAGCAAGCACAGGCAGCACAGCAAGCACAGGCAGCAAGCACAGGCAGCACACCAAGTACAGGCAGCAAGCACAGGCAGCGCAGCAAGCACAGGCAGCAAGCACAGGCAGCAAGCACAGGCAGCACAGCAAGCACAGGCAGCAAGCACAGGCAGCACAGCAAGCACAGACAGCACAGCACAGGCAGCACAGCAAGCACAGGCAGCACAGCAAGCACAGGCAGTTTGCACAGGCAGCATAGCAAGCACAGCAAGCACAGGCAGCACAGCAAGCACAGGCAGCAAGCACAGGCAGCACAGCAAGCAGAGGCAACAAGCACAGGCAGCACAGCAAGCACAGGCAGCAAGCACAGGCAGCACAGCAAGCACAGGCAGCGCAGCAAGCACAAACAGCAAGCACAGGCAGCACAGCAAGCACAGGCAGCAAGCACAGGCAGCACAGCAAGCACAGGCAGCGAGCACAGGCAGCACAGCAAGCACAGGCAGCAAGCACAGGCACCACAGCAAGCACAGGCAACAAGCACAGGCAGCACAGCAAGCACAGGCAGCAAGCACGGGCAGCACAGCAAGCACAGGCAGCACAGCAAGCACAGGCAGCAAGCACAGGCAGCACACCAAGTACAGGCAGCAAGCACAGGCAGCGCAGCAAGCACAGGCAGCACAGCAAGCACAGGCAGCAAGCACAGGCAGCACAGCAAGCACAGCAAGCACAGGCAGCAAGCACAGGCAGCACAGCAAGCACAGGCAGCAAGCACAGGCAATACAGTAAGCACAGGCAGCAAGCACAGGCAGCACAGCAAGCACACTAAGCACAGGCAGCTTGCACAGACAGCATAGCAAGCACAGGCAGCTTGCACAGACAGCATAGCAAGCACAGGCAGCAAGCACAGGCAACACATCAAGCACAGCAAGCACAGGCAGCAAGCACAGGCAGCACAACAAGCACAGGCAGCAAGCACAGGCAGCAAGCACAGGCATCACAGCAAGCACAGGCAGCTAGCACAGGCATGTTAGAAACCCGCAAAATAGCTCGACGAGATTTGTTCGTTTTAGCGATTCCGGGGGAAGTGCAGAGGGGTCAATCTCCGTCCTCTTTCCAACAGGCAAAGCCTGCTCCGATCTTCGGCGAGATTCACTCTCGCATTTGTTTACAATGCTTACTCTTACTGAGACGCAGGTCAATGCACCGGCCGCCGAGGTAAACATATGATCCGCGACTCTCGGCGCCACCAAACACAGGTGACGCAGCAACGCACTGTCGTGTGCCACTGTCGAATTACCGCGTGTTATGGGCGAAATCAAATGCATCGCTAACAGGCAGCACAGCAAGCACAGGCAGCACAGCAAGCACAGGCAGCAAGCACAGGCAGCACAGCAAGCACAGGCAGCAAGCACAGGCAGCACAGCAAGCACAGGCAGCACAGCAAGCACAGGCAGCAAGCACAGGCAGCACAGCAAGCACAGGCAGCAAGCACAGGCAGCACAGCAAGCACAGGCAGCAAGCACAGGCAGCACAGCACAGGCAGCACAGCAAGCACAGGCAGCAAGCACAGGCAGCAAGCACGGGCAGCACAGCAAGCCGAGGCAGCACAGCAAGCACAGGCAGCTTGCACAGGCAGCATAGCAAGCACAGCAAACACAGGCAGCAAGCACAGGCAGCACAGCAAGCACAGGCAGCAAGCACAGGCAGCACAGCAAGCACAGGCAGCAAGCACGGGCAGCACAGCAAGCCGAGGCAGCACAGCAAGCACAGGCAGCAAGCACAGGCAGCACAGCAAGCAGAGGCAACAAGCACAGGCAGCACAGCAAGCACAGGCAGCAAGCACAGGCAGCACAGCAAGCACAGGCAGCGCAGCAAGCACAAACAGCAAGCACAGGCAGCACAGCAAGCACAGGCAGCAAGCACGGGCAGCACAGCAAGCACAGGCAGCACAGCAAGCACAGGCAGCAAGCACAGGCAGCACAGCAAGCACAGGCAGCAAGCACAGGCAGCACAGCACAGGCAGCACAGCAAGCACAGGCAGCAAGCACGGGCAGCAAGCACGGGCAGCACAGCAAGCACAGGCAGCTTGCACAGGCAGCAAGCCAAGCACAGCAAACACAGGCAGCAAGCACAGGCAGCACAGCAAGCACAGGCAGCAAGCACAGGCAGCACAGCAAGCACAGGCAGCAAGCACGGGCAGCACAGCAAGCCGAGGCAGCACAGCAAGCACAGGCAGCAAGCACAGGCAGCACAGAAAGCAGAGGCAACAAGCACAGGCAGCACAGCAAGCACAGGCAGCAAGCACAGGCAGCACAGCAAGCACAGACAGCACAGCACAGGCAGCACAGCAAGCACAGGCAGCACAGCAAGCACAGGCAGTTTGCACAGGCAGCATAGCAAGCACAGCAAGCACAGGCAGCACAGCAAGCACAGGCAGCAAGCACAGGCAGCAAGCACAGGCAGCACAGCAAGCCGAGGCAGCACAGCAAGCACAGGCAGCAAGCACAGGCAGCACAGAAAGCAGAGGCAACAAGCACAGGCAGCACAGCAAGCACAGGCAGCAAGCACAGGCAGCACAGCAAGCACAGGCAGCGCAGCAAGCACAAACAGCAAGCACAGGCAGCACAGCAAGCACAGGCAGCACAGCAAGCACAGGCAGTTTGCACAGGCAGCATAGCAAGCACAGGCAGCACAGCAAGCACAGGCAGCAAGCACAGGCAGCACACCAAGTACAGGCAGCAAGCACAGGCAGCGCAGCAAGCACAGGCAGCAAGCACAGGCAGCACAGCAAGCACAGGCAGCACAGCAAGCACAGGCAGTTTGCACAGGCAGCATAGCAAGCACAGCAAGCACAGGCAGCACAGCAAGCACAGGCAGCAAGCACAGGCAGCAAGCACAGGCAGCACAGCAAGCACAGGCAGCAAGCACAGTTAGCACAGCAAGCACAGGCAGCACAGCAAGCACAGGCAGCAAGCACAGGCAGCACAGCAAGCACAGGCAGCAAGCACAGGCAGCACAGGCAGCACAGCAAGCACAGGCAGCAAGCACGGGCAGCAAGCACGGGCAGCACAGCAAGCACAGGCAGCTTGCACAGGCAGCAAGGCAAGCACAGCAAACACAGGCAGCAAGCACAGGCAGCACAGCAAGCACAGGCAGCAAGCACAGGCAGCACAGCAAGCACAGGCAGCAAGCACGGGCAGCACAGCAAGCCGAGGCAGCACAGCAAGCACAGGCAGCAAGCACAGGCAGCACAGAAAGCAGAGGCAACAAGCACAGGCAGCACAGCAAGCACAGGCAGCAAGCACAGGCAGCACAGCAAGCACAGGCAGCGCAGCAAGCACAAACAGCAAGCACAGGCAGCACAGCAAGCACAGGCAGCAAGCACAGGCAGCAAGCACAGGCAGCACAGCAAGCACAGGCAGCAAGCACGGGCAGCACAGCAAGCCGAGGCAGCACAGCAAGCACAGGCAGCATGCACAGGCAACACAGTAAGCACAGGCAGCAAGCATAGGCAGCAAGCACAGGCATGTTAGAAACCCGCAAAATAGCTCGACGAGATGTGTTTGTTTTAGCAATTCTGGGGGATGTGCAGACGGGTCAAGCTCCGTCCTCTTTCCAACAGGCAAAGCCTGCTCCGATCTTGGGCGAGATTCACTCTCGCATTTGTTTACAATGCTTACTCTTACTGAGACGCAGGTCAATGCACCGGCCGCCGAGGTAAACATATGATCCGCGACTCTCGGCGCCTCCAAATACAGGTGACACAGCAACGCACTGTCGTGTGCCACTGTCGAAATACCGCGTGTTATGGGCGAAATCAAATGCATCGCTAACAGGCAGTACAGTAAGCAGAGGCAACAAGCACAGGCAGCACAGCAAGCACAGGCAGCAAGCACAGGCAGCAAGCACAGGCAGCACAGCAAGCACAGGCAGCAAACACAGGCAGCACAGCAAGCACAGGCAGCAAGCACAGGCAGCAAGCACAGGCAGCACACCAAGTACAGACAGCAAGCCCAGGCAGCACAGCAAGCACAGGCAGCAAGCACAGGCAGCACAGCAAGCACAGGCAGCAAGCACAGGCAGCACAGCAAGCACAGACAGCACAGCACAGGCAGCACAGCAAGCACAGGCAGTTTGCACAGGCAGCATAGCAAGCACAGCAAGCACAGGCAGCACAGCAAGCACAGGCAGCAAGCACAGGCAGCACACCAAGTACAGGCAGCAAGCACAGGCAGCGCAGCAAGCACAGGCAGCAAGCACAGGCAGCACAGCAAGCACAGGCAGCAAGCACAGGCAGCACAGCAAGCACAGACAGCACAGCACAGGCAGCACAGCAAGCATAGGCAGCACAGCAAGCACAGGCAGTTTGCACAGGCAGCATAGCAAGCACAGCAAGCACAGGCAGCAAGCACAGGCAGCACAGCAAGCACAGGCAGCAAGCACAGGCAGCAAGCACAGGCAACACAGTAAGCACAGGCAGCAAGCACAAGCAGCACAGCAAGCACAGGCAGCAAGCACAGGCAGCAAGCACAGGCAGCACAGCAAGCACAGGCAGCAAGCACAGGCATCACAGCAAGCACAGGCAGCAAGCACAGGCAGCACAGAAAGCACAGGCAGCAAGCTCAGGCAGCACACCAAGCACAGGCAGAACAGCAAGCACAGGCAGCAAGCACAGGCAGCAAGCACAGGCAGCACAGCAAGCACAGGCAGCAAGCACGGGCAGCACAGCAAGCCCAGGCAGCACAGCAAGCACAGGCAGCTTGCACAGGCAGCATAGCAAGCACAGCAAGCACAGGCAGCAAGCACAGGCAGCACAGCAAGCACAGGCAGTAAGCACAGGCAGCACAGGCAGCACAACAAGCACAGGCGGCGCAGCAAGCACAGGCAGCAAGCACAGGCAGCACAGCAAGCACAGGCAGCAAGCACAGGCAGCGCAGCAAGCACAAACAGCAAGCACAGGCAGCACAGCAAGCACAGGCAGCAAGCACAGGCAGCACAGCAAGCACAGGCAGCAAGCACAGTTAGCACAGCAAGCACAGGCAGCACAGCAAGCACAGGCAGCAAGCACAGGCAGCACAGCACAGGCAGCACAGCAAGCACAGGCAGCAAGCACGGGCAGCAAGCACGGGCAGCACAGCAAGCCGAGGCAGCACAGCAAGCACAGGCAGCTTGCACAGGCAGCAAGGCAAGCACAGCAAACACAGGCAGTAAGCACAGGCAGCACAGCAAGCACAGGCAGCAAGCACAGGCAGCACAGCAAGCACAGGCAGCAAGCACGGGCAGCACAGCAAGCCGAGGCAGCACAGCAAGCACAGGCAGCAAGCACAGGCAGCACAGAAAGCAGAGGCAACAAGCACAGGCAGCACAGCAAGCACAGGCAGCAAGCACAGGCAGCACAGCAAGCACAGGCAGCGCAGCAAGCACAGGCAGCGCAGCAAGCACAAACAGCAAGCACAGGCAGCACAGCAAGCACAGGCAGCAAGCACAGGCAGCAAGCACAGGCAGCACAGCAAGCACAGGCAACAAGCACAGGCAGCACAGCAAGCACAGGCAGCAAGCACAGGCAGCACAGCAAGCACAGGCAGCACAGCAAGCACAGGCAGCAAGCACAGGCAGCACACCAAGTACAGGCAGCAAGCACAGGCAGCGCAGCAAGCACAGGCAGCACAGCAAGCACAGGCAGCTTGCACAGGCAGCATAGCAAGCACAGCAAACACAGGCAGCAAGCACAGGCAGCACAGCAAGCACAGGCAGCAAGCACAGGCAGCACAGCAAGCACAGGCAGCAAGCACGGGCAGCACAGCAAGCCGAGGCAGCACAGCAAGCACAGGCAGCAAGCACAGGCAGCACAGCAAGCAGAGGCAACAAGCACAGGCAGCACAGCAAGCACAGGCAGCAAGCACAGGCAGCACAGCAAGCACAGGCAGCGCAGCAAGCACAAACAGCAAGCACAGGCAGCACAGCAAGCACAGGCAGCAAGCACAGGCAGCACAGCAAGCACAGGCAGCGAGCACAGGCAGCACAGCAAGCACAGGCAGCAAGCACAGGCACCACAGCAAGCACAGGCAACAAGCACAGGCAGCACAGCAAGCACAGGCAGCAAGCACGGGCAGCACAGCAAGCACAGGCAGCACAGCAAGCACAGGCAGCAAGCACAGGCAGCACACCAAGTACAGGCAGCAAGCACAGGCAGCGCAGCAAGCACAGGCAGCACAGCAAGCACAGGCAGCAAGCACAGGCAGCACAGCAAGCACAGCAAGCACAGGCAGCAAGCACAGGCAGCACAGCAAGCACAGGCAGCAAGCACAGGCAATACAGTAAGCACAGGCAGCAAGCACAGGCAGCACAGCAAGCACACTAAGCACAGGCAGCTTGCACAGACAGCATAGCAAGCACAGGCAGCTTGCACAGACAGCATAGCAAGCACAGGCAGCAAGCACAGGCAACACATCAAGCACAGCAAGCACAGGCAGCAAGCACAGGCAGCACAACAAGCACAGGCAGCAAGCACAGGCAGCAAGCACAGGCATCACAGCAAGCACAGGCAGCTAGCACAGGCATGTTAGAAACCCGCAAAATAGCTCGACGAGATTTGTTCGTTTTAGCGATTCTGGGGGAAGTGCAGAGGGGTCAATCTCCGTCCTCTTTCCAACAGGCAAAGCCTGCTCCGATCTTCGGCGAGATTCACTCTCGCATTTGTTTACAATGCTTACTCTTACTGAGACGCAGGTCAATGCACCGGCCGCCGAGGTAAACATATGATCCGCGACTCTCGGCGCCACCAAACACAGGTGACGCAGCAACGCACTGTCGTGTGCCACTGTCGAATTACCGCGTGTTATGGGCGAAATCAAATGCATCGCTAACAGGCAGCACAGCAAGCACAGGCAGCACAGCAAGCACAGGCAGCAAGCACAGGCAGCACAGCAAGCACAGGCAGCAAGCACAGGCAGCACAGCAAGCACAGGCAGCACAGCAAGCACAGGCAGCAAGCACAGGCAGCACAGCAAGCACAGGCAGCAAGCACAGGCAGCACAGCAAGCACAGGCAGCAAGCACAGGCAGCACAGCACAGGCAGCACAGCAAGCACAGGCAGCAAGCACAGGCAGCAAGCACGGGCAGCACAGCAAGCCGAGGCAGCACAGCAAGCACAGGCAGCTTGCACAGGCAGCATAGCAAGCACAGCAAACACAGGCAGCAAGCACAGGCAGCACAGCAAGCACAGGCAGCAAGCACAGGCAGCACAGCAAGCACAGGCAGCAAGCACGGGCAGCACAGCAAGCCGAGGCAGCACAGCAAGCACAGGCAGCAAGCACAGGCAGCACAGCAAGCAGAGGCAACAAGCACAGGCAGCACAGCAAGCACAGGCAGCAAGCACAGGCAGCACAGCAAGCACAGGCAGCGCAGCAAGCACAAACAGCAAGCACAGGCAGCACAGCAAGCACAGGCAGCAAGCACGGGCAGCACAGCAAGCACAGGCAGCACAGCAAGCACAGGCAGCAAGCACAGGCAGCACAGCAAGCACAGGCAGCAAGCACAGGCAGCACAGCACAGGCAGCACAGCAAGCACAGGCAGCAAGCACGGGCAGCAAGCACGGGCAGCACAGCAAGCACAGGCAGCTTGCACAGGCAGCAAGCCAAGCACAGCAAACACAGGCAGCAAGCGCAGGCAGCACAGCAAGCACAGGCAGCAAGCACAGGCAGCACAGCAAGCACAGGCAGCAAGCACGGGCAGCACAGCAAGCCGAGGCAGCACAGCAAGCACAGGCAGCAAGCACAGGCAGCACAGAAAGCAGAGGCAACAAGCACAGGCAGCACAGCAAGCACAGGCAGCAAGCACAGGCAGCACAGCAAGCACAGACAGCACAGCACAGGCAGCACAGCAAGCACAGGCAGCACAGCAAGCACAGGCAGTTTGCACAGGCAGCATAGCAAGCACAGGCAGCACAGCAAGCACAGGCAGCAAGCACAGGCAGCAAGCACAGGCAGCACAGCAAGCCGAGGCAGCACAGCAAGCACAGGCAGCAAGCACAGGCAGCACAGAAAGCAGAGGCAACAAGCACAGGCAGCACAGCAAGCACAGGCAGCAAGCACAGGCAGCACAGCAAGCACAGGCAGCGCAGCAAGCACAAACAGCAAGCACAGGCAGCACAGCAAGCACAGGCAGCACAGCAAGCACAGGCAGTTTGCACAGGCAGCATAGCAAGCACAGCAAGCACAGGCAGCACAGCAAGCACAGGCAGCAAGCACAGGCAGCACACCAAGTACAGGCAGCAAGCACAGGCAGCGCAGCAAGCACAGGCAGCAAGCACAGGCAGCACAGCAAGCACAGGCAGCACAGCAAGCACAGGCAGTTTGCACAGGCAGCATAGCAAGCACAGCAAGCACAGGCAGCACAGCAAGCACAGGCAGCAAGCACAGGCAGCAAGCACAGGCAGCACAGCAAGCACAGGCAGCAAGCACAGTTAGCACAGCAAGCACAGGCAGCACAGCAAGCACAGGCAGCAAGCACAGGCAGCACAGCAAGCACAGGCAGCAAGCACAGGCAGCACAGCACAGGCAGCACAGCAAGCACAGGCAGCAAGCACGGGCAGCAAGCACGGGCAGCACAGCAAGCACAGGCAGCTTGCACAGGCAGCAAGGCAAGCACAGCAAACACAGGCAGCAAGCACAGGCAGCACAGCAAGCACAGGCAGCAAGCACAGGCAGCACAGCAAGCACAGGCAGCAAGCACGGGCAGCACAGCAAGCCGAGGCAGCACAGCAAGCACAGGCAGCAAGCACAGGCAGCACAGAAAGCAGAGGCAACAAGCACAGGCAGCACAGCAAGCACAGGCAGCAAGCACAGGCAGCACAGCAAGCACAGGCAGCGCAGCAAGCACAAACAGCAAGCACAGGCAGCACAGCAAGCACAGGCAGCAAGCACAGGCAGCAATCACAGGCAGCACAGCAAGCACAGGCAGCAAGCACGGGCAGCACAGCAAGCCGAGGCAGCACAGCAAGCACAGGCAGCATGCACAGGCAACACAGTAAGCACAGGCAGCAAGCATAGGCAGCAAGCACAGGCATGTTAGAAACCCGCAAAATAGCTCGACGAGATGTGTTTGTTTTAGCAATTCTGGGGGAAGTGCAGACGGGTCAAGCTCCGTCCTCTTTCCAACAGGCAAAGCCTGCTCCGATCTTGGGCGAGATTCACTCTCGCATTTGTTTACAATGCTTACTCTTACTGAGACGCAGGTCAATGCACCGGCCGCCGAGGTAAACATATGATCCGCGACTCTCGGCGCCTCCAAATACAGGTGACACAGCAACGCACTGTCGTGTGCCACTGTCGAAATACCGCGTGTTATGGGCGAAATCAAATGCATCGCTAACAGGCAGTACAGTAAGCAGAGGCAACAAGCACAGGCAGCACAGCAAGCACAGGCAGCAAGCACAGGCAGCAAGCACAGGCAGCACAGCAAGCACAGGCAGCAAACACAGGCAGCACAGCAAGCACAGGCAGCAAGCACAGGCAGCAAGCACAGGCAGCACACCAAGTACAGACAGCAAGCCCAGGCAGCACAGCAAGCACAGGCAGCAAGCACAGGCAGCACAGCAAGCACAGGCAGCAAGCACAGGCAGCACAGCAAGCACAGACAGCACAGCACAGGCAGCACAGCAAGCACAGGCAGCACAGCAAGCACAGGCAGTTTGCACAGGCAGCATAGCAAGCACAGCAAGCACAGGCAGCACAGCAAGCACAGGCAGCAAGCACAGGCAGCACACCAAGTACAGGCAGCAAGCACAGGCAGCGCAGCAAGCACAGGCAGCAAGCACAGGCAGCACAGCAAGCACAGGCAGCAAGCACAGGCAGCACAGCAAGCACAGACAGCACAGCACAGGCAGCACAGCAAGCATAGGCAGCACAGCAAGCACAGGCAGTTTGCACAGGCAGCATAGCAAGCACAGCAAGCACAGGCAGCACAGCAAGCACAGGCAGCAAGCACAGGCAGCACAGCAAGCACAGGCAGCAAGCACAGGCAGCAAGCACAGGCAACACAGTAAGCACAGGCAGCAAGCACAAGCAGCACAGCAAGCACAGGCAGCAAGCACAGGCAGCAAGCACAGGCAGCACAGCAAGCACAGGCAGCAAGCACAGGCATCACAGCAAGCACAGGCAGCAAGCACAGGCAGCACAGAAAGCACAGGCAGCAAGCTCAGGCAGCACACCAAGCACAGGCAGAACAGCAAGCACAGGCAGCAAGCACAGGCAGCAAGCACAGGCAGCACAGCAAGCACAGGCAGCACGCACGGGCAGCACAGCAAGCCCAGGCAGCACAGCAAGCACAGGCAGCTTGCACAGGCAGCATAGCAAGCACAGGCAGCAAGCACAGGCAGCACAGCAAGCACAGGCAGTAAGCACAGGCAGCACAGGCAGCACAACAAGCACAGGCGGCGCAGCAAGCACAGGCAGCAAGCACAGGCAGCACAGCAAGCACAGGCAGCAAGCACAGGCAGCGCAGCAAGCACAAACAGCAAGCACAGGCAGCACAGCAAGCACAGGCAGCAAGCACAGGCAGCACAGCAAGCACAGGCAGCAAGCACAGTTAGCACAGCAAGCACAGGCAGCACAGCAAGCACAGGCAGCAAGCACAGGCAGCACAGCACAGGCAGCACAGCAAGCACAGGCAGCAAGCACGGGCAGCAAGCACGGGCAGCACAGCAAGCCGAGGCAGCACAGCAAGCACAGGCAGCTTGCACAGGCAGCAAGGCAAGCACAGCAAACACAGGCAGTAAGCACAGGCAGCACAGCAAGCACAGGCAGCAAGCACAGGCAGCACAGCAAGCACAGGCAGCAAGCACGGGCAGCACAGCAAGCCGAGGCAGCACAGCAAGCACAGGCAGCAAGCACAGGCAGCACAGAAAGCAGAGGCAACAAGCACAGGCAGCACAGCAAGCACAGGCAGCAAGCACAGGCAGCACAGCAAGCACAGGCAGCGCAGCAAGCACAGGCAGCGCAGCAAGCACAAACAGCAAGCACAGGCAGCACAGCAAGCACAGGCAGCAAGCACAGGCAGCAAGCACAGGCAGCACAGCAAGCACAGGCAACAAGCACAGGCAGCACAGCAAGCACAGGCAGCAAGCACAGGCAGCACAGCAAGCACAGGCAGCACAGCAAGCACAGGCAGCAAGCACAGGCAGCACACCAAGTACAGGCAGCAAGCACAGGCAGCGCAGCAAGCACAGGCAGCACAGCAAGCACAGGCAGCTTGCACAGGCAGCATAGCAAGCACAGCAAACACAGGCAGCAAGCACAGGCAGCACAGCAAGCACAGGCAGCAAGCACAGGCAGCACAGCAAGCACAGGCAGCAAGCACGGGCAGCACAGCAAGCCGAGGCAGCACAGCAAGCACAGGCAGCAAGCACAGGCAGCACAGCAAGCAGAGGCAACAAGCACAGGCAGCACAGCAAGCACAGGCAGCAAGCACAGGCACCACAGCAAGCACAGGCAGCGCAGCAAGCACAAACAGCAAGCACAGGCAGCACAGCAAGCACAGGCAGCAAGCACAGGCAGCACAGCAAGCACAGGCAGCGAGCACAGGCAGCACAGCAAGCACAGGCAGCAAGCACAGGCACCACAGCAAGCACAGGCAACAAGCACAGGCAGCACAGCAAGCACAGGCAGCAAGCACGGGCAGCACAGCAAGCACAGGCAGCAAGCACAGGCAGCACACCAAGTACAGGCAGCAAGCACAGGCAGCGCAGCAAGCACAGGCAGCACAGCAAGCACAGGCAGCAAGCACAGGCAGCACAGCA
This sequence comes from Priocnemis perturbator, assembly GCA_963942575.1. Lineage (NCBI taxonomy): Eukaryota > Metazoa > Arthropoda > Insecta > Hymenoptera > Pompilidae > Priocnemis > Priocnemis perturbator. The sequence continues at coordinate 93,864 of CAWWDK010000451.1, forward strand.
AGCACAGCAAGCACAGGCAGCAAGCACAGGCAGCACAGCAAGCACAGGCAGCAAGCACAGGCAATACAGTAAGCACAGGCAGCAAGCACAGGCAGCACAGCAAGCACACTAAGCACAGGCAGCTTGCACAGACAGCATAGCAAGCACAGGCAGCTTGCACAGACAGCATAGCAAGCACAGGCAGCAAGCACAGGCAACACATCAAGCACAGCAAGCACAGGCAGCAAGCACAGGCAGCACAACAAGCACAGGCAGCAAGCACAGGCAGCAAGCACAGGCATCACAGCAAGCACAGGCAGCTAGCACAGGCATGTTAGAAACCCGCAAAATAGCTCGACGAGATTTGTTCGTTTTAGCGATTCTGGGGGAAGTGCAGAGGGGTCAATCTCCGTCCTCTTTCCAACAGGCAAAGCCTGCTCCGATCTTCGGCGAGATTCACTCTCGCATTTGTTTACAATGCTTACTCTTACTGAGACGCAGGTCAATGCACCGGCCGCCGAGGTAAACATATGATCCGCGACTCTCGGCGCCACCAAACACAGGTGACGCAGCAACGCACTGTCGTGTGCCACTGTCGAATTACCGCGTGTTATGGGCGAAATCAAATGCATCGCTAACAGGCAGCACAGCAAGCACAGGCAGCACAGCAAGCACAGGCAGCAAGCACAGGCAGCACAGCAAGCACAGGCAGCAAGCACAGGCAGCACAGCAAGCACAGGCAGCAAGCACAGGCAGCACAGCACAGGCAGCACAGCAAGCACAGGCAGCAAGCACAGGCAGCAAGCACGGGCAGCACAGCAAGCCGAGGCAGCACAGCAAACACAGGCAGCAAGCACAGGCAGCACAGCAAGCACAGGCAGCAAGCACAGGCAGCACAGCAAGCACAGGCAGCAAGCACGGGCAGCACAGCAAGCCGAGGCAGCACAGCAAGCACAGGCAGCAAGCACAGGCAGCACAGCAAGCAGAGGCAACAAGCACAGGCAGCACAGCAAGCACAGGCAGCAAGCACAGGCAGCACAGCAAGCACAGGCAGCGCAGCAAGCACAAACAGCAAGCACAGGCAGCACAGCAAGCACAGGCAGCAAGCACGGGCAGCACAGCAAGCCGAGGCAGCACAGCAAGCACAGGCAGCAAGCACAGGCAGCACAGCAAGCAGAGGCAACAAGCACAGGCAGCACAGCAAGCACAGGCAGCACAGCAAGCACAGGCAGCACAGCAAGCACAGGCAGCAAGCACAGGCAGCACAGCAAGCACAGGCAGCAAGCACAGGCAGCACAGCAAGCACAGGCAGCAAGCACAGGCAGCACAGCAAGCACAGGCAGCAAGCACACGCATCACACCAAGCACAGGCAGCACAGCAAGCACAGGCAGCAAGCACAGGCAACACAGTAAGCACAGGCAGCAAGCACAGGCAGCACAGCAAGCACAGTAAGCACAGGCAGCTTGCACAGGCAGCATAGCAAGCACAGGCAGCACAGCAAGCACAGGCAGCAAGCACAGGCAGCAAGCGCAGGCAGCACAGCAAGCACAGCAAGGACAGGCAGCAAGCACAGGCAGCACAGCAAGCACAGGCAGCAAGCACAGGCAGCAGAGCAAGCACAGGCAGCAAGCACAGGCAGCACAGCAAGCACAGGCAGCAAGCACAGGCAGCACAGCAAGCACAGGCAGCAAGCACAGGCAGCACAGCAAGCACAGGCAGCAAGCACAGGCAGCACAGCAAGCACAGGCAGCAAGCACAGGCAGCACAGCAAGCACAGGCAGCACAGCAAGCACAGGCAGCAAGCACAGGCAGCACAGCAAGCACAGGCAGCACAGCAAGCACAGGCAGCAAGCACAGGCAGCACAGCAAGCACAGGCAGCAAGCACAGGCAGCAAGCACAGGCAGCACAGCAAGCACAGGCAGCAAGCACAGGCAGCACAGCAAGCACAGGCAGCACAACAAGCACAGGCAGCAAGCACAGGCAGCACGCACAGATGGCACAGCAAGCACAGGCAGCAAGCACAGGCAGCACAGCAAGCACAGGCAGCAAGCACAGGCAGCACAGCAAGCACAGGCAGCAAGCACAGGCAGCACAGCAAGCACAGGCAGCAAGCACAGGCAGCACAGCAAGCACAGGCAGCAAGCACAGGCAGCAAGCACAGGCAGCAAGCACAGGCAGCAAGCACAGGCAGCACAGCAAGCACAGGCAGCAAGCACAGGCAGCACAGCAAGCACACTAAGCACAGGCAGCTTGCACAGACAGCATAGCAAGCACAGGCAGCAAGCACAGGCAGCACATCAAGCACAGCAAGCACAGGCAGCAAGCACAGGCAGCAAGCACAGGCATCACAGCAAGCACAGGCATCACAGCAAGCACAGGCAGCTAGCACAGGCATGTTAGAAACCCGCAAAATAGCTCGACGAGATTTGTTCGTTTTAGCGATTCTGGGGGAAGTGCAGAGGGGTCAATCTCCGTCCTCTTTCCAACAGGCAAAGCCTGCTCCGATCTTCGGCGAGATTCACTCTCGCATTTGTTTACAATGCTTACTCTTACTGAGACGCAGGTCAATGCACCGGCCGCCGAGGTAAACATATGATCCGCGACTCTCGGCGCCACCAAACACAGGTGACGCAGCAACGCACTGTCGTGTGCCACTGTCGAATTACCGCGTGTTATGGGCGAAATCAAATGCATCGCTAACAGGCAGCACAGCAAGCACAGGCAGCACAGCAAGCACAGGCAGCAAGCACAGGCAGCACAGCAAGCACAGGCAGCACAGCAAGCACAGGCAGCAAGCACAGGCAGCACAGCAAGCACAGGCAGCAAGCACAGGCAGCAAGCACAGGCAGCACAGCAAGCACAGGCAGCACAGCAAGCACGGGCAGCAAGCACAGGCAGCACAACAAGCACAGGCAGCAAGCACAGGCAGCAAGCACAGGCAGCACAGCAAGCACAGGCAGCAAGCACAGGCAGCACAGCAAGCACAGGCAGCAAGCAAAGGCAGCACAGCAAGCACAGGCAGCACAGCAAGCACAGGCAGCAAGCACAGGCAGCAAGCACAGGCAGCAAGCACAGGCAGCAAGCACAGGCATCACAGCAAGCCCAGGCAGCAAGCACAGGTATGCTAGAAACCCGCAAAATAGCTCGACGAGATGTGTTCGTTTTAGCGATTCTGGGGGAAGTGCAGAGGGGTCAAGCTCCGTCCTCTTTCCAACAGGCAAAGCCTGCTCCGATCTTGGGCGAGATTCACTCTCGCATTTGTTTACAATGCTTACTCTTACTGAGACGCAGGTCAATGCACCGGCCGCCGAGGTAAACATATGATCCGCGACTCTCGGCGCCTCCAAATACAGGTGACACAGCAACGCACTGTCGTTTTGCCACTGTCGAATTACCGCGTGTTATGGGCGAAATCAAATGCATCGCTAACAGGCAGCACAGCAAGCACAGGCAGCACAGCAAGCACAGGCAGCTTGCACAGGCAGTTTGCACAGGCAGCATAGCAAGCACAGCAAGCACAGGCAGCAAGCACTGGCAGCACAGCAAGCACAGGCAGCACAGGCAGCACAACAAGCACAGGCGGCACAGCAAGCACAGGCAGCAAGCACAGGCAGCACAGCAAGCACAGCAAGCACAGGCAGTAAGCACAGGCAGCACAGCAAGCACAGGCAGCAAGCACAGGCAGCTTGCACAGGCAGCATAGCAAGCACAGCAAGCACAGGCAGCTTGCACAGGCAGCATAGCAAGCACAGCAAGCACAGGCAGCAAGCACAGGCAGCACAGCAAGCACAGGCAGCAAGCACAGGCAGCACAGCAAGCACAGGCATAAGTCGTGTTGTTTAACGTGCAGCAACTGGTATGACGCCTCTAACCACACGGCCCCCTGCTACGAGTGCGCAACGCAAACGTAGACGAAGCACGGATTTGGAATACGTCCAATCAGCGCGCAATAAAACAGCTCCCAGTCTATCGGGTTGCCGGCACCGAATCTTACTGGTGGAAGCGAGGCCTTTCTAAACCTCTCCCAAGACTCTGCCAATTCTTGGTAGGGCGAGCTGATTGAGTGCAACTCCCACACCGGGTTTTCACACCCTAGCCAGCGTAAATTTGGCTATCACCACTGCCACGACGATTGCAACCCCTAAGGGTGCCGTCCCAACGTTGGGGGGACCGACGGTGGCAAAGTGCAACGCAGGTGGGACGTTCCCACACGTTACACCATCCACCGCCGGCGGGCCCACCTCAACCCCGTCTACCGATTATCCTCCGGTGGAGTGACTGCACGGCCCGAGCAAACCGATTGAGCAATCAGAGCGTCTGTCGGGTACGTGGGTACGCTAAGCCCCAAAGGTCCCCATCACAGGGACCCCCCTGCGGGGAGCAAGCACAGGCAGCAAGCACAGGAAGCTCTGGCAGCACAGCAAGCACAGGCAGCAAGCACAGGCAGCACAGCAAGCACAGGCAGCAAGCACAGGCAGCACAGCAAGCACAGGCAGCGCAGCAAGCACAGGCAGCACAGCAAGCACAGGCAGCAAGCACAGGCAGCACAGCAAGCACAGGCAGCAAGCACAGGCAGCACAGCAAGCACAGGGAGCAAGCACAGGCAGCACAACAAGCACAGGCAGCAAGCACATTCAGCACAGCAAGCACAGGCAGCACAGTACAGGCAGCAAGCACAGGCAGCACAGCAAGCACAGGCAGCAAGCACAGGCAGCACAGCAAGCACAGGCAGCAAGCACAGGCAGCTTGCACAGGCAGCATAGCAACCACAGGCAGCACAGCAAGCACAGGCAGCACAGGCAGCACAACAAGCACAGGCGGCACAGCAAGCACAGCAAGCACAGGCAGCAAGCACAGGCAGCACAGCAAGCACAGCAAGCACAGGCAGCAAGCACAGGCAGCAAGCACAGGCAGCAAGCACAGGCAGCACAGCAAGCACAGGCAGCTTGCATAGGCAGCATAGCAAGCACAGCAAGCACAGGCAGCAAGCACAGGCAGCAAGCACAGGCAGCACAGCAAGCACAGGCAGCAAGCACAGGCAGCACAGCAAGCACAGGCAACACAGTAAGCACAGGCAGCAAGCACAGGCAGCAAGCACAGGCATGTTAGAAACCCGCAAAATAGCTCGACGAGATGTGTTCGTTTTAGCGATTTTGGGGGAAGGGCAGAGGGGTCAAGCTCCGTCCTCTTTCCAACAGGCAAAGCCTGCTCCGATCTTCGGCGAGATTCACTCTCGCATTTGTTTACAATGCTTACTCTTACTGAGACGCAGGTCAATGCACCGGCCGCCGAGGTAAACATATGATCCGCGACTCTCGGCACCTCCAAAAAAAGGTGACAACGCAACGCACTGTCGTGTGCCACTGTCGAATTACCGCGTGTTATGGGCGAAATCAAATGCATCGCTAACAGGCAGCACAGCATGCACAGGCAGCACAGGAAGCACAGGCACCAAGCACAGGCAGCACAGCAAGCACAGGCAGCAAGCACAGGCAGCACAGCAAGCACAGGCAGCAAGCACAGGCATCACAGTAAGCACAGGCAGCAAGCACAGGCAGCAAGCACAGGCAACACAGTAAGCACAGGCAGCAAGCACAGGCAGCACAGCAAGCACAGGCAGCAAGCACAGGCATGTTAGAAACCCGCAAAATAGCTCGACGAGATGTGTTCGTTTTAGCGATTCTGGGGGAAGTGCAGAGGGGTCAAACTCCGTCCTCTTTCCAACAGGCAAAGCCTGCTCCGATCTTCGGCGAGATTCACCCTCGCATTTGTTTACAATGCTTATTCTTACTGAGACGCAGGTCAATGCACCGGCCGCCGAGGTAAACATATGATCCGCGACTCTCGGCGCCTCCAAAAACAGGTGACACAGCAACGCACTGTCGTGTGCCACTGTCGCATTACCGCGTGTTTTGGGCGAAATCAAATGCATCGCTAACAGGCAGCACAGCAAGCACAGGCAGCACAGCAAGCACAGGCAGCAAGCACAGGCAGCAAGCACAGGCAGCACAGCAAGCACAGGCAGCACAGCAAGCAGAGGCAACAAGCACAGGCAGCACAGCAAGCACAGGCAGCAAGCACAGGCAGCACAGCAAGCACAAACAGCAAGCACAGGCAGCACAGCAAGCACAGGTAGCAAGCACAGGCAGTACAGCAAGCACAGGCAGCACAGTAAGCACAGGCAGCAAGCACAGGCAGCAAGCACAGGCATGTTAGAAACCCGCAAAATAGCTCGACGAGATGTGTTCGTTTTAGCGATTCTGGGGGAAGGGCAGAGGGGTCAAGCTCCGTCCTCTTTCCAACAGGCAAAGCCTGCTCCGATCTTCGGCGAGATTCACTCTCGCATTTGTTTACAATGCTTACTCTTACTGAGACGCAGGTCAATGCACCGGCCGCCGAGGTAAACATATGATCCGCGACTCTCGGCACCTCCAAAAACAGGTGACACCGCAACGCACTGTCGTGTGCCACTGTCGAATTATCGCGTGTTATGGGCGAAATGAAATGCATCGCTAACAGGCAGCACAGCAAGCACAGGCAGCGCAGCAAGCACAGGCAGCAAGCACAGGCAGCACAGCAAGCACAGGCAGCGAGCACAGGCAGCACAGCAAGCACAGGCAGCAAGCACAGGCACCACAGCCAGCACAGGCAGCAAGCACAAGCAGCACAGCAAGCACAGGCAGCAAGCACGGGCAACACAGCAAGCACAGGCAGCACAGCAAGCACAGGCAGCACAGCAAGCACAGGCATCAAGCACAGGCAGCAAGTACAGGCAGCACACCAAGTACAGGCAGCAAGCACAGGCAGCGCAGCAAGCACAGGCAGCACAGCAAGCACAGGCAGCAAGCACAGGCAGCACAGCAAGCACAGGCAGCAAGCACAGGCAGCACAGCACAGGCAGCACAGCAAGCACAGGCAGCAAGCACAGGCAGCACAGCACAGGCAGCTCAGCAAGCTCAGGCAGCAAGCACAGGCAACACAGTAAGCACAGGCAGCAAGCACAGGCAGCACAGCAAGCACAGGCAGCAAGCTCAGGCAACACAGTAAGCACAGGCAGCAAGCACAGGCAGCACAGCAAGCACAGGCAGCAAGCACAGGCAACACAGTAAGCACAGGCAGCAAGCACAGGCAGCACAGCAAGCACAGGCAGCAAGCACAGGCATGTTAGAAACCCGCAAAATAGCTCGACGAGATGTGTTCGTTTTAGCGATTCTGGGGGAAGTGCAGAGGGGTCAAGCTCCGTCCTCTTTCCAACAGGCAAAGCCTGCTCCGATCTTCGGCGAGATTCACTCTCGCATTTGTTTACAATGCTTACTCTTACTAAGACGCAGGTCAATGCACCGGCCGCCGAGGTAAACATATGATCCGCGACTCTCGCTACCTCCAAAAACAGGTGACACAGCAAGGCACTGTCGTGTGCCACTGTCAAATTACCGCGTGTTATGAGCGAAATCAAATGCATCGCTAACAGGCAGCACAGCGAGCACAGGCAGCACAGCAAGCACAGGCAGCACAGCAAGCACAGTCAGCACAGCAAGCACAGGCAGCACAGCAAGCACAGGCAGCTTGCACAGGCAGTTTGCACAGGCAGCATAGCAAGCACATCAAGCACAGGCAGCACAGCGAGCACAGGCCGCAAGCACTGGCAGCACAGCAAGCACAGGCAGCACAGGCAACACAACAAGCACAGGCGGCACAGCAAGCACAGCAAGCACAGGCAGCAAGCACAGGCAGCACAGCAAGCACAGGCAGCAAGCACAGGCAGCGAGCACAGGCAGCACAGCAAGCACAGGCAGCAAGCACAGGCACCACAGCAAGCACAGGCAGCACAGCAAGCACAGGCAGCAAGCACGGGCAGCACAGCAAGCACAGGCAGCACAGCAAGCACAGGCAGCAAGCTCAGGCAGCACACCAAGCACAGGCAGCAAGCACAGGCAGCAAGCACAGGCAGCACAGCAAGCACAGGCAGCAAGCACGGGCAGCACAGCAAGCCCAGGCAGCACAGCAAGCACAGGCAGCTTGCACAGCAAGCCCAGGCAGCGCAGCTTGCACAGCAAGCCCAGGCAGCACAGCAAGCACAGGCAGCTTGCACAGGCAGCATAGCAAGCACAGCAAGCACAGGCAGCAAGCACAGGCAGCACAGCAAGCACAGGCAGTAAGCACAGGCAGCACAGGCAGCACAGGCAACACAACAAGCACAGGCGGCACAGCAAGCACAGGCAGCAAGCACAGGCAGCACAGCAAGCACAGGCAGCAAGCACAGGCAGCACAGCAAGCACAGGCAGCGAGCACAGGCAGCACAGCAAGCACAGGCAGCAAGCACAGGCACCACAGCAAGCACAGGCAGCAAGCACAGGCAGCACAGCAAACACAGGCAGCAAGCGCCGGCAGCACAGCAAGCACAGGCAGCAAGCACAGGCAGCAAGCACAGGCAGCACAGCAAGCACAGGCAGCAAGCGCGGGCAGCACAGCAAGCACAGGCAGCAAGCACAGGCAGCACGGCAAGCACAGGCAGCGAGCACAGGCAGCACAGCAAGCACAGGCAGCAAGCACAGGCACCACAGCAAGCACAGGCAGCAAGCACAGGCAGCACAGCAAGCAACAGGCAGCAAGCACGGGCAGCACAGCAAGCACAGGCAGCACACCAAGTACAGGCAGCAAGCACAGGCAGCGCAGCAAGCACAGGCAGCAAGCACAGGCAGCAAGCACAGGCAGCAAGCACAGGCAGCAAGCACAGGCAGCAAGCACAGGCAGCACAGCAAGCACAGGCAGCAAGCACAGGCAGCACAGCAAGCACAGGCAGCACAGCACAGGCAACACAGCAAGCTCAGGCAGCAAGCACAGGCAACACAGTAAAAACAGGCAGCAAGAACAGGCAGCACAGCAAGCACAGGCAGCAAGCACAGGCAACACAGTAAGCACAGGCAGCAAGCACAGGCAGCAAGCACAGGCATGTTAGAAACCCGCAAAATAGCTCGACGAGATGTGTTCGTTTTAGCAATTCTGGGGGAAGTGCAGAGGGGTCAAGCTCCGTCCTCTTTCCAACAGGCAAAGCCTGCTCCGATCTTGGGCGAGATTCACTCTCGCATTTGTTTACAATGCTTACTCTTACTGAGACGCAGGTCAATGCACCGGCCGCCGAGGTAAACATATGATCCGCGACTCTCGGCGCCTCCAAATACAGGTGACACAGCAACGCACTGTCGTGTGCCACTGTCGAAATACCGCGTGTTATGGGCGAAATCAAATGCATCGCTAACAGGCAGTACAGCAAGCAGAGGCAACAAGCACAGGCAGCACAGCAAGCACAGGCAGCAAGCACAGGCAGCAAGCACAGGCAGCACAGCAAGCACAGGCAGCAAGCACAGGTAGCACAGCAAGCACAGCAAGCACAGACAGCACAGCACAGGCAGCACAGCAAGCACAGGCAGCACAGCAAGCACAGGCAGTTTGCACAGGCAGTATAGCAAGCACAGCAAGCACAGGCAGCAAGCACAGGCAGCACAGCAAGCACAGGCAGCGCAGCAAGCACAAACAGCAAGCACAGGCAGCACAGCAAGCACAGGCAGCAAGCACAGGCAGCACAGCAAGCACAGGCAGCAAGCACAGGCAGCACAGCAAGCACAGGCAGCAAGCACAGGCAGCACAGGCAGCACAGCAAGCACAGGCAGCAAGCACAGGCAGCACAGCAAGCACAGGCAGCAAGCACAGGCAGCACAGCACAGGCAGCACAGCACAGGCAGCACAGCAAGCACAGGCAGCAAGCACAGGCAGCAAGCACGGGCAGCACAGCAAGCCGAGGCAGCACAGCAAGCACAGGCAGCTTGCACAGGCAGCACAGCAAACACAGGCAGCACAGCAAGCACAGGTAGCAAGCACAGGCAGCACAGCAAGCACAGGCAGCAAGCACGGGCAGCACAGCAAGCCGAGGCAGCACAGCAAGCACAGGCAGCAAGCACAAGCAGCACAGCAAGCAGAGGCAACAAGCACAGGCAGCACAGCAAGCACAGGCAGCAAGCACAGGCAGCACAGCAAGCACAGGCAGCAAGCACAGGCAGCACAGCAAGCACAGGCAGCACAGCAAGCACAGGCAGCACAGCAAGCACAGGCAGCACAGCAAGCCCAGGCAGCGAGCACAGGCAGCACAGCAAGCACAGGCAGCAAGCACAGGCAGCAAGCACAGGCAGCACAGCAAGCACAGGCAGCACAGGCAACACAACAAGCACAGGCGGCACAGCAAGCACAGGCAGCAAGCACAGGCAGCACAGCAAGCACAGGCAGCAAGCACAGGCAGCACAGCAAGCACAGGCAGCGAGCACAGGCAGCACAGCAAGCACAGGCAGCAAGCACAGGCACCACAGCAAGCACAGGCAGCAAGCACAGGCAGCACAGCAAACACAGGCAGCAAGCGCCGGCAGCACAGCAAGCACAGGCAGCAAGCACAGGCAGCAAGCACAGGCAGCACAGCAAGCACAGGCAGCACAGCAAGCACAGGCAGCAAGCACAGGCAACACAGTAAGCATAGGCAGCAAGCACAGGCAGCACAGCAAGCACAGGCAGCTTGCACAGGCAGTTTGCACAGGCAGCATAGCAAGCCCAGCAACCACAGGCAGCACAGCAAGCACAGGCAGCAAGCACTGGCAGCACAGCAAGCACAGGCAGCACAGGCAACACAACAAGCACAGGCGGCACAGCAAGCACAGGCAGCAAGCACAGGCAGCACAGCAAGCACAGGCAGCAAGCACAGGCAGCACAGCAAGCACAGGCAGCGAGCACAGGCAGCACAGCAAGCACAGGCAGCAAGCACAGGCACCACAGCAAGCACAGGCAGCAAGCACAGGCAGCACAGCAAACACAGGCAGCAAGCGCGGGCAGCACAGCAAGCACAGGCAGCAAGCACAGGCAGCAAGCACAGGCAGCACAGCAAGCACAGGCAGCAAGCACGGGCAGCACAGCAAGCACAGGCAGCACACCAAGGCAGCACACCAAGTACAGGCAGCAAGCACAGGCAGCGCAGCAAGCACAGGCAGCAAGCACAGGCAGCAAGCACAGGCAGCAAGCACAGGCAGCACAGCAAGCACAGGCAGCAAGCACAGGCAGCACAGCAAGCACAGGCAGCACAGCACAGGCAACACAGCAAGCTCAGGCAGCAAGCACAGGCAACACAGTAAAAACAGGCAGCAAGCACAGGCAGCACAGCAAGCACAGGCAGCAAGCACAGGCAACACAGTAAGCACAGGCAGCAAGCACAGGCAGCAAGCACAGGCATGTTAGAAACCCGCAAAATAGCTCGACGAGATGTGTTCGTTTTAGCGATTCTGGGGGAAGTGCAGAGGGGTCAAGCTCCGTCCTCTTTCCAACAGGCAAAGCCTGCTCCGATCTTCGGCGAGATTCACTCTCGCATTTGTTTACAATGCTTACTCTTACTGAGACGCAGGTCAATGCACCGGCCGCCGAGGTAAACATATGATCCGCGACTCTCGGCGCCTCCAAAAACAGGTGACACAGCAACGCACTGTCGTGTGCCACTGTCGAATTACCGCGTGTTATGGGCGAAATCAAATACATCGCTAACAGGCAGCACAGCAAGCACAGGCAGCACAGCAAGCACAGGCAGCAAGCACAGGCAGCAAGCACAGGCAGCACAGCAAGCACAGGCAGCAAGCACAGGCAGCACAGCAAGCACAGGCAGCAAGCACAGGCAGCAAGCACAGGCAGCACAGCAAGCACAGGCAACACAGCAAGCACAGGCAGCAAGCACAGGCAGCACAGGCAGCACAGCAAGCACAGGCAGCAAGCACAGGCAGCACAGCAAGCACAGGCAGCGAGCACAGGCAGCACAGCAAGCACAGGCAGCAAGCACAGGCACCACAGCAAGCACAGGCAGCAAGCACAGGCAGCACAGCAAACACAGGCAGCAAGCGCGGGCAGCACAGCAAGCACAGGCAGCAAGCACAGGCAGCAAGCACAGGCAGCACAGCAAGCACAGGCAGCAAGCACGGGCAGCACAGCAAGCACAGGCAGCACACCAAGGCAGCACACCAAGTACAGGCAGCAAGCACAGGCAGCGCAGCAAGCACAGGCAGCAAGCACAGGCAGCAAGCACAGGCAGCAAGCACAGGCAGCAAGCACAGGCAGCACAGCAAGCACAGGCAGCAAGCACAGGCAGCACAGCAAGCACAGGCAGCACAGCACAGGCAACACAGCAAGCTCAGGCAGCAAGCACAGGCAACACAGTAAAAACAGGCAGCAAGCACAGGCAGCACAGCAAGCACAGGCAGCAAGCACAGGCAACACAGTAAGCACAGGCAGCAAGCACAGGCAGCAAGCACAGGCATGTTAGAAACCCGCAAAATAGCTCGACGAGATGTGTTCGTTTTAGCGATTCTGGGGGAAGTGCAGAGGGGTCAAGCTCCGTCCTCTTTCCAACAGGCAAAGCCTGCTCCGATCTTCGGCGAGATTCACTCTCGCATTTGTTTACAATGCTTACTCTTACTGAGACGCAGGTCAATGCACCGGCCGCCGAGGTAAACATATGATCCGCGACTCTCGGCGCCTCCAAAAACAGGTGACACAGCAACGCACTGTCGTGTGCCACTGTCGAATTACCGCGTGTTATGGGCGAAATCAAATACATCGCTAACAGGCAGCACAGCAAGCACAGGCAGCACAGCAAGCACAGGCAGCAAGCACAGGCAGCAAGCACAGGCAGCACAGCAAGCACAGGCAGCAAGCACAGGCAGCACAGCAAGCACAGGCAGCAAGCACAGGCAGCTTGCACAGGCAGTTTGCACAGGCAGCATAGCAAGCCCAGCAACCACAGGCAGCACAGCAAGCACAGGCAGCAAGCACTGGCAGCACAGCAAGCACAGGCAGCACAGGCAACACAACAAGCACAGGCGGCACAGCAAGCACAGGCAGCAAGCACAGGCAGCACAGCAAGCACAGGCAGCAAGCACAGGCAGCACAGCAAGCACAGGCAGCGAGCACAGGCAGCACAGCAAGCACAGGCAGCAAGCACAGGCACCACAGCAAGCACAGGCAGCAAGCACAGGCAGCAAGCACAGGCAGCACAGCAAACACAGGCAGCAAGCGCGGGCAGCACAGCAAGCACAGGCAGCAAGCACAGGCAGCAAGCACAGGCAGCACAGCAAGCACAGGCAGCAAGCACGGGCAGCACAGCAAGCACAGGCAGCACACCAAGGCAGCACACCAAGTACAGGCAGCAAGCACAGGCAGCGCAGCAAGCACAGGCAGCAAGCACAGGCAGCAAGCACAGGCAGCAAGCACAGGCAGCACAGCAAGCACAGGCAGCAAGCACAGGCAGCACAGCAAGCACAGGCAGCACAGCACAGGCAACACAGCAAGCTCAGGCAGCAAGCACAGGCAACACAGTAAAAACAGGCAGCAAGCACAGGCAGCACAGCAAGCACAGGCAGCAAGCACAGGCAACACAGTAAGCACAGGCAGCAAGCACAGGCAGCAAGCACAGGCATGTTAGAAACCCGCAAAATAGCTCGACGAGATGTGTTCGTTTTAGCGATTCTGGGGGAAGTGCAGAGGGGTCAAGCTCCGTCCTCTTTCCAACAGGCAAAGCCTGCTCCGATCTTCGGCGAGATTCACTCTCGCATTTGTTTACAATGCTTACTCTTACTGAGACGCAGGTCAATGCACCGGCCGCCGAGGTAAACATATGATCCGCGACTCTCGGCGCCTCCAAAAACAGGTGACACAGCAACGCACTGTCGTGTGCCACTGTCGAATTACCGCGTGTTATGGGCGAAATCAAATACATCGCTAACAGGCAGCACAGCAAGCACAGGCAGCACAGCAAGCACAGGCAGCAAGCACAGGCAGCAAGCACAGGCAGCACAGCAAGCACAGGCAGCAAGCACAGGCAGCACAGCAAGCACAGGCAGCAAGCACAGGCAGCAAGCACAGGCAGCAAGCACAGGCAGCACAGCAAGCACAGGCAACACAGCAAGCACAGGCAGCAAGCACAGGCAGCACAGGCAGCACAGCAAGCACAGGCAGCAAGCACAGGCAGCACAGCAAGCACAGGCAGCAAGCGCGGGCAGCACAGCAAGCTCAGGCAGCAAGCACAGGCAGCACAGCAAGCACAGGCAGCGAGCACAGGCAGCACAGCAAGCACAGGCAGCAAGCACAGGCACCACAGCAAGCACAGGCAGCAAGCACAGGCAGCACAGCAAGCAACAGGCAGCAAGCACGGGCAGCACAGCAAGCACAGGCAGCAAGCACAGGCAGCAAGCACAGGCAGCGCAGCAAGCACAGGCAGCAAGCACAGGCAGCAAGCACAGGCAGCAAGCACAGGCAGCACAGCAAGCACAGGCAGCAAGCACAGGCAGCACAGCAAGCACAGGCAGCACAGCACAGGCAACACAGCAAGCTCAGGCAGCAAGCACAGGCAACACAGTAAAAACAGGCAGCAAGCACAGGCAGCACAGCAAGCACAGGCAGCAAGCACAGGCAACACAGTAAGCACAGGCAGCAAGCACAGGCAGCAAGCACAGGCATGTTAGAAACCCGCAAAATAGCTCGACGAGATGTGTTCGTTTTAGCAATTCTGGGGGAAGTGCAGAGGGGTCAAGCTCCGTCCTCTTTCCAACAGGCAAAGCCTGCTCCGATCTTGGGCGAGATTCACTCTCACATTTGTTTACAATGCTTACTCTTACTGAGACGCAGGTCAATGCACCGGCCGCCGAGGTAAACATATGATCCGCGACTCTCGGCGCCTCCAAATACAGGTGACACAGCAACGCACTGTCGTGTGCGACTGTCGAAATACCGCGTGTTATGGGCGAAATCAAATGCATCGCTAACAGGCAGTACAGCAAGCAGAGGCAACAAGCACAGGCAGCACAGCAAGCACAGGCAGCAAGCACAGGCAGCAAGCACAGGCAGCACAGCAAGCACAGGCAGCAAGCACAGGCAGCACAGCAAGCACAGCAAGCACAGGCAGCAAGCACAGGCAGCACACCAAGTACAGGCAGCAAGCACAGGCAGCAAGCACAGGCAGCACAGCAAGCACAGGCAGCAAGCACAGGCAGCACAGCAAGCACAGGCAGCACAGCAAGCACAGACAGCACAGCACAGGCAGCACAGCAAGCACAGGCAGCACAGCAAGCACAGGCAGTTTGCACAGGCAGTATAGCAAGCACAGGCAGCACAGCAAGCACAGGCAGCAAGCACAGGCAGCAAGCACAGGCAGCAAGCACAGGCAGCGCAGCAAGCACAAACAGCAAGCACAGGCAGCACAGCAAGCACAGGCAGCACAGCAAGCACAGGCAGCAAGCACAGGCAGCACAGCAAGCACAGGCAGCAAGCACAGGCAGCACAGCAAGCACAGGCAGCAAGCACAGGCAGCACAGCACAGGCAGCACAGCAAGCACAGGCAGCACAGCAAGCACAGGCAGCAAGCACAGGCAGCAAGCACGGGCAGCACAGCAAGCACAGGCAGCTTGCACAGGCAGCACAGCAAACACAGGCAGCAAGCACAGGCAGCACAGCAAGCACAGGTAGCAAGCACAGGCAGCACAGCAAGCACAGGCAGCAAGCACGGGCAGCACAGCAAGCCGAGGCAGCACAGCAAGCACAGGCAGCAAGCACAGGCAGCACAGCAAGCAGAGGCAACAAGCACAGGCAGCACAGCAAGCACAGGCAGCAAGCACAGGCAGCACAGCAAGCACAGGCAGCGCAGCAAGCACAGGCAGCACAGGCAGCACAGCAAGCACAGGCAGCAAGCACAGGCAGCACAGGCAGCACAGCAAGCACAGGCAGCAAGCACAGGCAGCACAGCAAGCACAGGCAGCAAGCACAGGCAGCACAGCACAGGCAGCACAGCACAGGCAGCACAGCAAGCACAGGCAGCAAGCACAGGCAGCAAGCACGGGCAGCACAGCAAGCCGAGGCAGCACAGCAAGCACAGGCAGCTTGCACAGGCAGCACAGCAAACACAGGCAGCACAGCAAGCACAGGTAGCAAGCACAGGCAGCACAGCAAGCACAGGCAGCAAGCACGGGCAGCACAGCAAGCCGAGGCAGCACAGCAAGCACAGGCAGCAAGCACAAGCAGCACAGCAAGCAGAGGCAACAAGCACAGGCAGCACAGCAAGCACAGGCAGCAAGCACAGGCAGCACAGCAAGCACAGGCAGCAAGCACAGGCAGCACAGCAAGCACAGGCAGCACAGCAAGCACAGGCAGCACAGCAAGCCCAGGCAGCGAGCACAGGCAGCACAGCAAGCACAGGCAGCAAGCACAGGCAGCAAGCACAGGCAGCACAGCAAGCACAGGCAGCACAGGCAACACAACAAGCACAGGCGGCACAGCAAGCACAGGCAGCAAGCACAGGCAGCACAGCAAGCACAGGCAGCAAGCACAGGCAGCACAGCAAGCACAGGCAGCGAGCACAGGCAGCACAGCAAGCACAGGCAGCAAGCACAGGCACCACAGCAAGCACAGGCAGCAAGCACAGGCAGCACAGCAAACACAGGCAGCAAGCGCCGGCAGCACAGCAAGCACAGGCAGCAAGCACAGGCAGCACAGCAAGCACAGGCAGCACAGCAAGCACAGGCAGCACAGCAAGCACAGGCAGCAAGCACAGGCAACACAGTAAGCATAGGCAGCAAGCACAGGCAGCACAGCAAGCACAGGCAGCTTGCACAGGCAGTTTGCACAGGCAGCATAGCAAGCCCAGCAACCACAGGCAGCACAGCAAGCACAGGCAGCAAGCACTGGCAGCACAGCAAGCACAGGCAGCACAGGCAACACAACAAGCACAGGCGGCACAGCAAGCACAGGCAGCAAGCACAGGCAGCACAGCAAGCACAGGCAGCAAGCACAGGCAGCACAGCAAGCACAGGCAGCGAGCACAGGCAGCACAGCAAGCACAGGCAGCAAGCACAGGCACCACAGCAAGCACAGGCAGCAAGCACAGGCAGCACAGCAAACACAGGCAGCAAGCGCGGGCAGCACAGCAAGCACAGGCAGCAAGCACAGGCAGCAAGCACAGGCAGCACAGCAAGCACAGGCAGCAAGCACGGGCAGCACAGCAAGCACAGGCAGCACACCAAGGCAGCACACCAAGTACAGGCAGCAAGCACAGGCAGCGCAGCAAGCACAGGCAGCAAGCACAGGCAGCAAGCACAGGCAGCAAGCACAGGCAGCACGGC
Source organism: Priocnemis perturbator (assembly GCA_963942575.1). NCBI lineage: Eukaryota > Metazoa > Arthropoda > Insecta > Hymenoptera > Pompilidae > Priocnemis > Priocnemis perturbator. The sequence goes on from CAWWDK010000451.1 coordinate 111,034, forward strand.
AAGCACAGGCAGCAAGCACAGGCAGCACAGCAAGCACAGGCAGCACAGCACAGGCAACACAGCAAGCTCAGGCAGCAAGCACAGGCAACACAGTAAAAACAGGCAGCAAGCACAGGCAGCACAGCAAGCACAGGCAGCAAGCACAGGCAACACAGTAAGCACAGGCAGCAAGCACAGGCAGCAAGCACAGGCATGTTAGAAACCCGCAAAATAGCTCGACGAGATGTGTTCGTTTTAGCGATTCTGGGGGAAGTGCAGAGGGGTCAAGCTCCGTCCTCTTTCCAACAGGCAAAGCCTGTTCCGATCTTCGGCGAGATTCACTCTCGCATTTGTTTACAATGCTTACTCTTACTGAGACGCAGGTCAATGCACCGGCCGCCGAGGTAAACATATGATCCGCGACTCTCGGCGCCTCCAAAAACAGGTGACACAGCAACGCACTGTCGTGTGCCACTGTCGAATTACCGCGTGTTATGGGCGAAATCAAATACATCGCTAACAGGCAGCACAGCAAGCACAGGCAGCACAGCAAGCACAGGCAGCAAGCACAGGCAGCAAGCACAGGCAGCACAGCAAGCACAGGCAGCAAGCACAGGCAGCACAGCAAGCACAGGCAGCAAGCACAGGCAGCAAGCACAGGCAGCACAGCAAGCACAGGCAACACAGCAAGCACAGGCAGCAAGCACAGGCAGCACAGGCAGCACAGCAAGCACAGGCAGCAAGCACAGGCAGCACAGCAAGCACAGGCAGCGAGCACAGGCAGCACAGCAAGCACAGGCAGCAAGCACAGGCACCACAGCAAGCACAGGCAGCAAGCACAGGCAGCACAGCAAACACAGGCAGCAAGCGCGGGCAGCACAGCAAGCACAGGCAGCAAGCACAGGCAGCAAGCACAGGCAGCACAGCAAGCACAGGCAGCAAGCACGGGCAGCACAGCAAGCACAGGCAGCACACCAAGGCAGCACACCAAGTACAGGCAGCAAGCACAGGCAGCGCAGCAAGCACAGGCAGCAAGCACAGGCAGCAAGCACAGGCAGCAAGCACAGGCAGCACAGCAAGCACAGGCAGCAAGCACAGGCAGCACAGCAAGCACAGGCAGCACAGCACAGGCAACACAGCAAGCTCAGGCAGCAAGCACAGGCAACACAGTAAAAACAGGCAGCAAGCACAGGCAGCACAGCAAGCACAGGCAGCAAGCACAGGCAACACAGTAAGCACAGGCAGCAAGCACAGGCAGCAAGCACAGGCATGTTAGAAACCCGCAAAATAGCTCGACGAGATGTGTTCGTTTTAGCGATTCTGGGGGAAGTGCAGAGGGGTCAAGCTCCGTCCTCTTTCCAACAGGCAAAGCCTGCTCCGATCTTCGGCGAGATTCACTCTCGCATTTGTTTACAATGCTTACTCTTACTGAGACGCAGGTCAATGCACCGGCCGCCGAGGTAAACATATGATCCGCGACTCTCGGCGCCTCCAAAAACAGGTGACACAGCAACGCACTGTCGTGTGCCACTGTCGAATTACCGCGTGTTATGGGCGAAATCAAATACATCGCTAACAGGCAGCACAGCAAGCACAGGCAGCACAGCAAGCACAGGCAGCAAGCACAGGCAGCAAGCACAGGCAGCACAGCAAGCACAGGCAGCAAGCACAGGCAGCACAGCAAGCACAGGCAGCAAGCACAGGCAGCAAGCACAGGCAGCACAGCAAGCACAGGCAACACAGCAAGCACAGGCAGCAAGCACAGGCAGCACAGGCAGCACAGCAAGCACAGGCAGCAAGCACAGGCAGCACAGCAAGCACAGGCAGCAAGCGCGGGCAGCACAGCAAGCTCAGGCAGCAAGCACAGGCAGCACAGCAAGCACAGGCAGCGAGCACAGGCAGCACAGCAAGCACAGGCAGCAAGCACAGGCACCACAGCAAGCACAGGCAGCAAGCACAGGCAGCACAGCAAGCAACAGGCAGCAAGCACGGGCAGCACAGCAAGCACAGGCAGCAAGCACAGGCAGCAAGCACAGGCAGCGCAGCAAGCACAGGCAGCAAGCACAGGCAGCAAGCACAGGCAGCAAGCACAGGCAGCACAGCAAGCACAGGCAGCAAGCACAGGCAGCACAGCAAGCACAGGCAGCACAGCACAGGCAACACAGCAAGCTCAGGCAGCAAGCACAGGCAACACAGTAAAAACAGGCAGCAAGCACAGGCAGCACAGGCAGCAAGCACAGGCAACACAGTAAGCACAGGCAGCAAGCACAGGCAGCAAGCACAGGCATGTTAGAAACCCGCAAAATAGCTCGACGAGATGTGTTCGTTTTAGCAATTCTGGGGGAAGTGCAGAGGGGTCAAGCTCCGTCCTCTTTCCAACAGGCAAAGCCTGCTCCGATCTTGGGCGAGATTCACTCTCACATTTGTTTACAATGCTTACTCTTACTGAGACGCAGGTCAATGCACCGGCCGCCGAGGTAAACATATGATCCGCGACTCTCGGCGCCTCCAAATACAGGTGACACAGCAACGCACTGTCGTGTGCGACTGTCGAAATACCGCGTGTTATGGGCGAAATCAAATGCATCGCTAACAGGCAGTACAGCAAGCAGAGGCAACAAGCACAGGCAGCACAGCAAGCACAGGCAGCAAGCACAGGCAGCAAGCACAGGCAGCACAGCAAGCACAGGCAGCAAGCACAGGCAGCACAGCAAGCACAGCAAGCACAGGCAGCAAGCACAGGCAGCACACCAAGTACAGGCAGCAAGCACAGGCAGCAAGCACAGGCAGCACAGCAAGCACAGGCAGCAAGCACAGGCAGCACAGCAAGCACAGGCAGCACAGCAAGCACAGACAGCACAGCACAGGCAGCACAGCAAGCACAGGCAGCACAGCAAGCACAGGCAGTTTGCACAGGCAGTATAGCAAGCACAGGCAGCACAGCAAGCACAGGCAGCAAGCACAGGCAGCAAGCACAGGCAGCAAGCACAGGCAGCAAGCACAGGCAGCGCAGCAAGCACAAACAGCAAGCACAGGCAGCACAGCAAGCACAGGCAGCAAGCACAGGCAGCACAGCAAGCACAGGCAGCAAGCACAGGCAGCACAGCAAGCACAGGCAGCAAGCACAGGCAGCACAGCACAGGCAGCACAGCAAGCACAGGCAGCAGAGCAAGCACAGGCAGCAAGCACAGGCAGCAAGCACGGGCAGCACAGCAAGCACAGGCAGCTTGCACAGGCAGCACAGCAAACACAGGCAGCAAGCACAGGCAGCACAGCAAGCACAGGTAGCAAGCACAGGCAGCACAGCAAGCACAGGCAGCAAGCACGGGCAGCACAGCAAGCCGAGGCAGCACAGCAAGCACAGGCAGCAAGCACAGGCAGCACAGCAAGCAGAGGCAACAAGCACAGGCAGCACAGCAAGCACAGGCAGCAAGCACAGGCAGCACAGCAAGCACAGGCAGCGCAGCAAGCACAGGCAGCACAGCACAGGCAGCACAGCAAGCACAGGCAGCAAGCACGGGCAGCAAGCACGGGCAGCACAGCAAGCCGAGGCAGCACAGCAAGCACAGGCAGCTTGCACAGGCAGCATAGCAAGCACAGCAAACACAGGCAGCAAGCACAGGCAGCACAGCAAACACAGGCAGCAAGCACAGGCAGCACAGCAAGCACAGGTAGCAAGCACAGGCAGCACAGCAAGCACAGGCAGCAAGCACGGGCAGCACAGCAAGCCGAGGCAGCACAGCAAGCACAGGCAGCAAGCACAGGCAGCACAGCAAGCAGAGGCAACAAGCACAGGCAGCACAGCAAGCACAGGCAGCAAGCACAGGCAGCACAGCAAGCACAGGCAGCGCAGCAAGCACAAACAGCAAGCACAGGCAGCACAGCAAGTACAGGCAGCAAGCACAGGCAGCGCAGCAAGCACAGGCAGCACAGCAAGCACAGGCAGCAAGCACAGGCAGCACACCAAGTACAGGCAGCAAGCACAGGCAGCGCAGCAAGCACAGGCAGCACAGCAAGCACAGGCAGCAAGCACAGGCAGCACAGCAAGCACAGGCAGCGAGCACAGGCAGCACAGCAAGCACAGGCAGCAAGCACAGGCAACAAGCACAGGCAGCACAACAAGCACAGGCAGCAAGCACGGGCAGCACAGCAAGCACAGGCAGCACAGCAAGCACAGGCAGCACAGCAAGCACAGGCAGCACAGCAAGCACAGACAGCACAGCACAGGCAGCACAGCAAGCACAGGCAGCACAGCAAGCACAGGCAGCGCAGCAAGCACAGGCAGCAAGCACAGGCAGCACAGCAAGCACAGGCAGCACAGCAAGCACAGACAGCACAGCACAGGCAGCACAGCAAGCACAGGCAGCACAGCAAGCACAGGCAGTTTGCACAGGCAGCATAGCAAGCACAGCAAGCACAGGCAGCACAGCAAGCACAGGCAGCAAGCACAGGCAGCACAGCAAGCACAGGCAGCAAGCACAGGCAACACAGTAAGCACAGGCAGCAAGCACAGGCAGCACAGCAAGCACAGGCAGCAAGCACAGGCAGCAAGCACAGGCAGCACAGCAAGCACAGGCAGCAAGCACAGGCAGCAAGCACAGGCAGCAAGCACAGGCAGCACAGCAAGCACAGGCAGCAAGCACAGGCAGCAAGCACAGGCAACACAGTAAGCACAGGCAGCAAGCACAGGCAGCACAGCAAGCACAGGCAGCAAGCACAGGCAGCAAGCACAGGCAGCACAGCAAGCACAGGCAGCAAGCACAGGCAGCAAGCACAGGCAGCACAGCAAGCACAGGCAGCAAGCTCAGGCAACACACCAAGCACAGGCAGAACAGCAAGCACAGGCAGCAAGCACAGGCAGCAAGCACAGGCAGCACAGCAAGCACAGGCAGCAAGCACGGGCAGCACAGCAAGCCCAGGCAGCACAGCAAGCACAGGCAGCTTGCACAGGCAGCATAGCAAGCACAGCAAGCACAGGCAGCAAGCACAGGCAGCACAGCAAGCACAGGCAGTAAGCACAGGCAGCACAGGCAGCACAACAAGCACAGGCGGCGCAGCAAGCACAGGCAGCAAGCACAGGCAGCACAGCAAGCACAGGCAGCAAGCACAGGCAGCGCAGCAAGCACAGGCAGCACAGCAAGCACAGGCAGCAAGCACAGGCAGCACAGCAAGCACAGGCAGCAAGCACAGTTAGCACAGCAAGCACAGGCAGCACAGCAAGCACAGGCAGCAAGCACAGGCAGCACAGCAAGCACAGGCAGCAAGCACAGGCAGCACAGCACAGGCAGCACAGCAAGCACAGGCAGCAAGCACGGGCAGCAAGCACGGGCAGCACAGCAAGCCGAGGCAGCACAGCAAGCACAGGCAGCTTGCACAGGCAGCATAGCAAGCACAGCAAACACAGGCAGCAAGCACAGGCAGCACAGCAAACACAGGCAGCAAGCACAGGCAGCACAGCAAGCACAGGTAGCAAGCACAGGCAGCACAGCAAGCACAGGCAGCAAGCACGGGCAGCACAGCAAGCCGAGGCAGCACAGCAAGCACAGGCAGCAAGCACAGGCAGCACAGCAAGCAGAGGCAACAAGCACAGGCAGCACAGCAAGCACAGGCAGCAAGCACAGGCAGCACAGCAAGCACAGGCAGCGCAGCAAGCACAAACAGCAAGCACAGGCAGCACAGCAAGTACAGGCAGCAAGCACAGGCAGCGCAGCAAGCACAGGCAGCACAGCAAGCACAGCAAGCACAGGCAGCAAGCACAGGCAGCACACCAAGTACAGGCAGCAAGCACAGGCAGCGCAGCAAGCACAGGCAGCACAGCAAGCACAGGCAGCAAGCACAGGCAGCAAGCACAGGCAGCAAGCACAGGCAGCGCAGCAAGCACAAACAGCCAGCACAGGCAGCACAGCAAGCACAGGCAGCACAGCAAGCACAGGCAGCAAGCACAGGCAGCACAGCAAGCACAGGCAGCAAGCACAGGCAGCACAGCAAGCACAGGCAGCAAGCACAGGCAGCACAGCACAGGCAGCACAGCAAGCACAGGCAGCACAGCAAGCACAGGCAGCAAGCACAGGCAGCAAGCACGGGCAGCACAGCAAGCACAGGCAGCTTGCACAGGCAGCACAGCAAACACAGGCAGCAAGCACAGGCAGCACAGCAAGCACAGGTAGCAAGCACAGGCAGCACAGCAAGCACAGGCAGCAAGCACGGGCAGCACAGCAAGCCGAGGCAGCACAGCAAGCACAGGCAGCAAGCACAGGCAGCACAGCAAGCAGAGGCAACAAGCACAGGCAGCACAGCAAGCACAGGCAGCAAGCACAGGCAGCACAGCAAGCACAGGCAGCGCAGCAAGCACAAACAGCAAGCACAGGCAGCACAGCAAGTACAGGCAGCAAGCACAGGCAGCGCAGCAAGCACAGGCAGCACAGCAAGCACAGCAAGCACAGGCAGCAAGCACAGGCAGCACACCAAGTACAGGCAGCAAGCACAGGCAGCGCAGCAAGCACAGGCAGCACAGCAAGCACAGGCAGCAAGCACAGGCAGCACAGCAAGCACAGGCAGCGAGCACAGGCAGCACAGCAAGCACAGGCAGCAAGCACAGGCAACAAGCACAGGCAGCACAACAAGCACAGGCAGCAAGCACGGGCAGCACAGCAAGCACAGGCAGCACAGCAAGCACAGGCAGCAAGCACAGGCAGCACACCAAGTACAGGCAGCAAGCACAGGCAGCGCAGCAAGCACAGGCAGCAAGCACAGGCAGCACAGCAAGCACAGGCAGCAAGCACAGGCAGCAAGCACAGGCAGCACAGCAAGCACAGGCAACACAGTAAGCATAGGCAGCAAGCACAGGCAGCACAGCAAGCACAGGCAGCTTGCACAGGCAGTTTGCACAGCAAGCACAGGCAGCAAGCACAGGCAGCACAGCAAGCACAGGCAGCAAGCACGGGCAACACAGTAAGCACAGGCAGCAAGCACAGGCAGCAAGCACAGGCATGTTAGAAACCCGCAAAATAGCTCGACGAGATGTGTTCGTTTTAGCGATTCTGGGGGAAGTGCAGAGGGGTCAAGCTCCGTCCTCTTTCCAACAGGCAAAGCCTGCCCCGATCTTCGGCGAGATTCACTCTCGCATTTGTTTACAATGCTTACTCTTACTGAGACGCAGGTCAATGCACCGGCCGCCGAGGTAAACATATGATCCGCGACTCTCGGCGCCTCCAAAAACAGGTGACACAGCAACGCACTGTCGTGTGCCACTGACGAATTACCGCGTGTTATGGGCGAAGTCAAATGCATCGCTAACAGGCAGCACAGCAAGCACAGGCAGCAAGCACAGGCAGCACAGCAAGCACAGGCAGCAAGCACGGGCAGCACAGCAAGCCGAGGCAGCACAGCAAGCACAGGCAGCAAGCACAGGCAGCACAGCAAGCAGAGGCAACAAGCACAGGCAGCACAGCAAGCACAGGCAGCAAGCACAGGCAGCACAGCAAGCACAGGCAGCGCAGCAAGCACAAACAGCAAGCACAGGCAGCAAGCACAGGCAGCAAGCACAGGCAGCATAGCAAGCACAGGCAACAAGCACAGGCAGCACAGCAAGCACAGGCAGCAAGCACAGGCAGCACAGCAAGCACAGGCAGCACAGCAAGCACAGCAAGCACAGGCAGCAAGCACAGGCAGCACACCAAGTACAGGCAGCAAGCACAGGCAGCGCAGCAAGCACAGGCAGCACAGCAAGCACAGGCAGCAAGCACAGGCAGCACAGCAAGCACAGGCAGCGAGCACAGGCAGCACAGCAAGCACACGCAGCAAGCACAGGCACCACAGCAAGCACAGGCAACAAGCACAGGCAGCACAGCAAGCACAGGCAGCAAGCACGGGCAGCACAGCAAGCACAGGCAGCACAGCAAGCACAGGCAGCAAGCACAGGCAGCACACCAAGTACAGGCAGCAAGCACAGGCAGCGCAGCAAGCACAGGCAGCACAGCAAGCACAGGCAGCAAGCACAGGCAACACAGTAAGCACAGGCAGCAAGCACAGGCAGCACAGCAAGCACAGGCAGCAAGCACAGGCAGCACAGCAAGCACAGGCAGCAAGCACAGGCAGCACAGCAAGCACAGGCAGCAAGCACAGGCAGCAAGCACAGGCAGCACGGCAAGCACAGGCAGCAAGCACAGGCAGCACACCAAGCACAGGCAGCACAGCAAGCACAGCAAGCACGGGAAGCACAACAAGCACAGACAGCACAGCAAGCACAGGCAGCAAGCACAGGCAGCACAGCAAGCACAGGCAGCAAGCACAGGCAGCACAGCAAGCACAGGCAGCAAGCACAGGCAGCACAGCAAGCACAGGCAGCACAGCAAGCACAGGCAGCAAGCACAGGCAGCAAGCACAGCTATGCTAGAAACCCGCAAAATAGCTCGACGAGATGTGTTCGTTTTAGCGATTCTGGGGGAAGGGCAGAGGGGTCAAGCTCCGTCCTATTTCCAACAGGCAAAGCCTGCTCCGATCTTCGGCGAGATTCACTCTCGCATTTGTTTACAATGCTTACTCTTACTGAGACGCAGGTCAATGCACCGGCCGCCGAGGTAAACATATGATCCGCGACTCTCGGCACCTCCAAAAACAGGTGACACCGCAAGGCACTGTCGTGTGCCACTGTCGAATTATCGCGTGTTATGGGCGAAATCAAATGCATCGCTAACAGGCAGCACAGCAAGCACAGGCAGAACAGCAAGCACAGGCAGCAAGCACAGGCAGCACAGCAAGCACAGGCAGCAAGCACAGGCAGCACAGCAAGCAGAGGCAACAAGCACAGGCAGCACAGCAAGCACAGGCAGAACAGCAAGCACAGGCAGCGCAGCAAGCACAAACAGCAAGCACAGGCAGCACAGCAAGCACAGGCAGCAAGCACAGGCAGCAAGCACAGGCAGCACAGCAAGCACAGGCAACAAGCACAGGCAGCACAGCAAGCACAGGCAGCAAGCACAGGCAGCAAGCACAGGCAGCACACCAAGTACAGGCAGCAAGCACAGGCAGCGCAGCAAGCACAGGCAGCAAGCACAGGCAGCACAGCAAGCACAGGCAGCGAGCACAGCAAGCACAGGCAGCAAGCACAGGCAGCACAGCACAGGCAGCACAGCAAGCACAGGCAGCAAGCACAGGCAGCACAACACAGGCAGCTCAGCAAGCTCAGGCAGCAAGCACAGGCAGCAAGCACAGGCAACACAGTAAGCACAGGCAGCAAGCACAGGCAGCACATCAAGCACAGGCAGCAAGCACAGGCAACACAGTAAGCACAGGCAGCAAGCACAGGCAGCACAGCAAGCACAGGCAGCAAGCACAGGCATGTTAGAAAGCCGCAAAATAGCTCGACGAGATGTGTTCGTTTTAGCGATTCTGGGGGAAGTGCAGAGGGGTCAAGCTCCGTCCTCTTTCCAACAGGCAAAGCCTGCTCCGATCTTCGGCGAGATTCACTCTCGCATTTGTTTACAATGCTTACTCTTACTAAGACGCAGGTCAATGCACCGGCCGCCGAGGTAAACATATGATCCGCGACTCTCGGCGCCTCCAAATACAGGTGACACAGCAACGCACTGTCGTGTGCCACTGTCGAAATACCGCGTGTTATGGGCGAAATCAAATGCATCGCTAACAGGCAGTACAGTAAGCAGAGGCAACAAGCACAGGCAGCACAGCAAGCACAGGCAGCAAGCACAGGCAGCAAGCACAGGCAGCACAGCAAGCACAGGCAGCAAGCACAGGCAGCACAGCAAGCACAGGCAGCAAGCACAGGCAGCAAGCACAGGCAGCACACCAAGTACAGGCAGCAAGCACAGGCAGCGGAGCAAGCACAGGCAGCAAGCACAGGCAGCACAGCAAGCACAGGCAGCAAGCACAGGCAGCACAGCAAGCACAGACAGCACAGCACAGGCAGCACAGCAAGCACAGGCAGCACAGCAAGCACAGGCAGCGCAGCAAGCACAGGCAGCAAGCACAGGCAGCACAGCAAGCACAGGCAGCAAGCACAGGCAGCACAGCAAGCACAGACAGCACAGCACAGGCAGCACAGCAAGCACAGGCAGCACAGCAAGCACAGGCAGTTTGCACAGGCAGCATAGCAAGCACAGGCAGCACAGCAAGCACAGGCAGCAAGCACAGGCAGCACAGCAAGCACAGGCAGCAAGCACAGGCAACACAGTAAGCACAGGCAGCAAGCACAGGCAGCACAGCAAGCACAGGCAGCAAGCACAGGCAGCAAGCACAGGCAGCACAGCAAGCACAGGCAGCAAGCACAGGCAGCAAGCACAGGCAGCAAGCACAGGCAGCACAGCAAGCACAGGCAGCAAGCACAGGCAGCAAGCACAGGCAACACAGTAAGCACAGGCAGCAAGCACAGGCAGCACAGCAAGCACAGGCAGCAAGCACAGGCAGCAAGCACAGGCAGCACAGCAAGCACAGGCAGCAAGCACAGGCAGCAAGCACAGGCAGCACAGCAAGCACAGGCAGCAAGCTCAGGCAGCACACCAAGCACAGGCAGAACAGCAAGCACAGGCAGCAAGCACAGGCAGCAAGCACAGGCAGCACAGCAAGCACAGGCAGCAAGCACGGGCAGCACAGCAAGCCCAGGCAGCACAGCAAGCACAGGCAGCTTGCACAGGCAGCATAGCAAGCACAGCAAGCACAGGCAGCAAGCACAGGCAGCACAGCAAGCACAGGCAGTAAGCACAGGCAGCACAGGCAGCACAACAAGCACAGGCAGCACAGCAAGCACAGGCAGCAAGCACAGGCAGCGCAGCAAGCACAGGCAGCACAGCAAGCACAGGCAGCAAGCACAGGCAGCACAGCAAGCACAGGCAGCAAGCACAGTTAGCACAGCAAGCACAGGCAGCACAGCAAGCACAGACAGCAAGCACAGGCAGCACAGCAAGCACAGGCAGCAAGCACAGGCAGCACAGCACAGGCAGCACAGCAAGCACAGGCAGCAAGCACGGGCAGCAAGCACGGGCAGCAAGCACGGGCAGCACAGCAAGCCGAGGCAGCACAGCAAGCACAGGCAGCTTGCACAGGCAGCATAGCAAGCACAGCAAACACAGGCAGCAAGCACAGGCAGCACAGCAAGCACAGGCAGCAAGCACAGGCAGCACAGCAAGCACAGGCAGCAAGCACGGGCAGCACAGCAAGCCGAGGCAGCACAGCAAGCACAGGCAGCAAGCACAGGCAGCACAGAAAGCAGAGGCAACAAGCACAGGCAGCACAGCAAGCACAGGCAGCAAGCACAGGCAGCACAGCAAGCACAGGCAGCGCAGCAAGCACAAACAGCAAGCACAGGCAGCACAGCAAGCACAGGCAGCACAGCACAGGCAGCAAGCACAGGCAGCACAGCAAGCACAGGCAACAAGCACAGGCAGCACAGCAAGCACAGGCAGCAAGCACAGGCAGCACAGCAAGCACAGGCAGCACAGCAAGCACAGGCAGCAAGCACAGGCAGCACACCAAGTACAGGCAGCAAGCACAGGCAGCGCAGCAAGCACAGGCAGCACAGCAAGCACAGGCAGCTTGCACAGGCAGCATAGCAAGCACAGCAAACACAGGCAGCAAGCACAGGCAGCACAGCAAGCACAGGCAGCAAGCACAGGCAGCACAGCAAGCACAGGCAGCAAGCACGGGCAGCACAGCAAGCCGAGGCAGCACAGCAAGCACAGGCAGCAAGCACAGACAGCACAGCAAGCAGAGGCAACAAGCACAGGCAGCACAGCAAGCACAGGCAGCAAGCACAGGCAGCACAGCAAGCACAGGCAGCGCAGCAAGCACAAACAGCAAGCACAGGCAGCACAGCAAGCACAGGCAGCAAGCACAGGCAGCAAGCACAGGCAGCATAGCAAGCACAGGCAACAAGCACAGGCAGCACAGCAAGCACAGGCAGCAAGCACAGGCAGCACAGCAAGCACAGGCAGCGCAGCAAGCACAGGCAGCACAGCAAGCACAGGCAGCAAGCACAGGCAGCACAGCAAGCACAGGCAGCGAGCACAGGCAGCACAGCAAGCACAGGCAGCAAGCACAGGTACCACAGCAAGCACAGGCAACAAGCACAGGCAGCACAGCAAGCACAGGCAGCAAGCACGGGCAGCACAGCAAGCACAGGCAGCAAGCACAGGCAGCACACCAAGTACAGGCAGCAAGCACAGGCAGCGCAGCAAGCACAGGCAGCACAGCAAGCACAGGCAGCAAGCACAGGCAGCACAGCAAGCACAGGCAGCAAGCACAGGCAGCACAGCAAGCACAGGCAGCAAGCACAGGCAGCAAGCACAGGCAGCACAGCAAGCACAGGCAGCAAGCACAGGCAGCACAGCAAGCACAGGCAGCAAGCACAGGCAACACAGTAAGCACAGGCAGCAAGCACAGGCAGCACAGCAAGCACACTAAGCACAGGCAGCTTGCACAGACAGCATAGCAAGCACAGGCAAGCAAGCACAGGCAGCACATCAAGCACAGCAAGCACAGGCAGCAAGCACAGGCAGCACAACAAGCACAGGCAGCAAGCACAGGCAGCAAGCACAGGCATCACAGCAAGCACAGGCAGCTAGCACAGGCATGTTAGAAACCCGCAAAATAGCTCGACGAGATTTGTTCGTTTTAGCGATTCTGGGGGAAGTGCAGAGGGGTCAATCTCCGTCCTCTTTCCAACAGGCAAAGCCTGCTCCGATCTTCGGCGAGATTCACTCTCGCATTTGTTTACAATGCTTACTCTTACTGAGACGCAGGTCAATGCACCGGCCGCCGAGGTAAACATATGATCCGCGACTCTCGGCGCCACCAAACACAGGTGACGCAGCAACGCACTGTCGTGTGCCACTGTCGAATTACCGCGTGTTATGGGCGAAATCAAATGCATCGCTAACAGGCAGCACAGCAAGCACAGGCAGCACAGCAAGCACAGGCAGCAAGCACAGGCAGCACAGCAAGCACAGGCAGCAAGCACAGGCAGCACAGCAAGCACAGGCAGCAAGCACAGGCAGCACAGCACAGGCAGCACAGCAAGCACAGGCAGCAAGCACAGGCAGCAAGCACGGGCAGCACAGCAAGCCGAGGCAGCACAGCAAGCACAGGCAGCTTGCACAGGCAGCATAGCAAGCACAGCAAACACAGGCAGCAAGCACAGGCAGCAAGCACAGGCAGCACAGCAAGCACAGGCAGCAAGCACGGGCAGCACAGCAAGCCGAGGCAGCACAGCAAGCACAGGCAGCAAGCACAGGCAGCACAGCAAGCAGAGGCAACAAGCACAGGCAGCACAGCAAGCACAGGCAGCAAGCACAGGCAGCACAGCAAGCACAGGCAGCAAGCACAGGCAGCACAGCAAGCACAGGCAGCAAGCACAGGCAACACAGTAAGCACAGGCAGCAAGCACAGGCAGCACAGCAAGCACACTAAGCACAGGCAGCTTGCACAGACAGCATAGCAAGCACAGGCAGCAAGCACAGGCAGCACATCAAGCACAGCAAGCACAGGCAGCAAGCACAGGCAGCACAACAAGCACAGGCAGCAAGCACAGGCAGCAAGCACAGGCATCACAGCAAGCACAGGCAGCTAGCACAGGCATGTTAGAAACCCGCAAAATAGCTCGACGAGATTTGTTCGTTTTAGCGATTCTGGGGGAAGTGCAGAGGGGTCAATCTCCGTCCTCTTTCCAACAGGCAAAGCCTGCTCCGATCTTCGGTGAGATTCACTCTCGCATTTGTTTACAATGCTTACTCTTACTGAGACGCAGGTCAATGCACCGGCCGCCGAGGTAAACATATGATCCGCGACTCTCGGCGCCACCAAACACAGGTGACGCAGCAACGCACTGTCGTGTGCCACTGTCGAATTACCGCGTGTTATGGGCGAAATCAAATGCATCGCTAACAGGCAGCACAGCAAGCACAGGCAGCAAGCACAGGCAGCACAGCAAGCACAGGCAGCAAGCACAGGCAGCACAGCAAGCACAGGCAGCAAGCACAGGCAGCAAGCACAGGCAGCACAGCAAGCACAGGCAGCAAGCACAGGCAGCACAGCAAGCACAGGCAGCACAACAAGCACAGGCAGCAAGCACAGGCAGCAAGCACAGGCAGCAAGCACAGGCAGCACAGCAAGCACAGGCAGCAAGCACAGGCAGCAAGCAGAGGCAGCAAGCCCAGGCAGCAAGCACAGGCAGCACAGCAAGCACAGGCAGCAAGCACAGGCAGCACAGCAAGCACAGGCAGCAAGCACAGGGAGCACAGCAAGCACAAGCAGCAAGCACAGGCAGCACAACAAGCACAGGCAGCACAGCAAGCACAGGCAGCACAGCAAGTACAGCAAGCACAGACAGCAAGGACAGGCAGCACAGCATGCACAGGCAGCAAGCACAGGCAGCAAGCACAGGCAGCACAGCAAGCACAGGCAGCAAGCACAGGCAGCACAGCAAGCACAGGCAGCGCAGCAAGCACAAACAGCAAGCGCAGGCAGCACAGCAAGCACAGGCAGCAAGCACAGGCAGCAAGCACAGGCAACAAGCACAGGCAGCACAGCAAGCACAGGCAGCAAGCACAGGCAGCACAGCAAGCACAGCAAGCACAGGCAGCAAGCACAGGCAGCACACCAAGTACAGGCAGCAAGCACAGGCAGCGCAGCAAGCACAGGCAGCACAGCAAGCACAGGCAGCAAGCACAGGCAGCACAGCAAGCACAGGCAGCACAGCAAGCACAGGCAGCAAGCACAGGCAACAAGCACAGGCAGCACAGCAAGCACAGGCAGCAAGCACGGGCAGCACAGCAAGCACAGGCAGCAAGCACAGGCAGCACACCAAGTACAGGCAGCAAGCACAGGCAGCGCAGCAAGCACAGGCAGCACAGCAAGCACAGGCAGCAAGCACAGGCAGCACAGCAAGCACAGGCAGCAAGCACAGGCAGCACAGCAAGCACAGGCAGCAAGCACAGGCAGCACAGCAAGCACAGGCAGCAAGCACACGCATCACACCAAGCACAGGCAGCACAGCAAGCACAGGCAGCAAGCACAGGCAACACAGTAAGCACAGGCAGCAAGCACAGGCAGCACAGCAAGCACAGTAAGCACAGGCAGCTTGCACAGGCAGCATAGCAAGCACAGGCAGCACAGCAAGCACAGGCAGCAATCACAGGCAGCAAGCGCAGGCAGCACAGCAAGCACAGCAAGGACAGGCAGCAAGCACAGGCAGCACAGCAAGCACAGGCAGCAAGCACAGGCAGCAGAGCAAGCACAGGCAGCAAGCACAGGCAGCACAGCAAGCACAGGCAGCAAGCACAGGCAGCACAGCAAGCACAGGCAGCAAGCACAGGCAGCAAGCACAGGCAGCACAGCAAGCACAGGCAGCAAGCACAGGCAGCACAGCAAGCACAGGCAGCAAGCACAGGCAACACAGTAAGCACAGGCAGCAAGCACAGGCAGCACAGCAAGCACACTAAGCACAGGCAGCTTGCACAGACAGCATAGCAAGCACAGGCAGCAAGCACAGGCAGCACATCAAGCACAGCAAGCACAGGCAGCAAGCACAGGCAGCACAACAAGCACAGGCAGCAAGCACAGGCAGCAAGCACAGGCATCACAGCAAGCACAGGCAGCTAGCACAGGCATGTTAGAAACCCGCAAAATAGCTCGACGAGATTTGTTCGTTTTAGCGATTCTGGGGGAAGTGCAGAGGGGTCAATCTCCGTCCTCTTTCCAACAGGCAAAGCCTGCTCCGATCTTCGGCGAGATTCACTCTCGCATTTGTTTACAATGCTTACTCTTACTGAGACGCAGGTCAATGCACCGGCCGCCGAGGTAAACATATGATCCGCGACTCTCGGCGCCTCCAAATACAGGTGACACAGCAACGCACTGTCGTTTTGCCACTGTCGAATTACCGCGTGTTATGGGCGAAATCAAATGCATCGCTAACAGGCAGCACAGCAAGCACAGGCAGCACAGCAAGCACAGGCAGCTTGCACAGGCAGCACAGCAAGCACAGGCAGCAAGCAAAGGCAGCACAGCAAGCACAGGCAGCACAGCAAGCACAGGCAGCAAGCACAGGCAGCAAGCACAGGCAGCAAGCACAGGCAGCACAGCAAGCACAGGCAGCAAGCACCGGCAGCACAGCAAGCACAGGCAGCAAGCACGGGCAGCACAGCAAGCCGAGGCAGCACAGCAAGCACAGGCAGCAAGCACAGGCAGCACAGAAAGCAGAGGCAACAAGCACAGGCAGCACAGCAAGCACAGGCAGCAAGCACAGGCAGCACAGCAAGCACAGGCAGCGCAGCAAGCACAAACAGCAAGCACAGGCAGCACAGCAAGCACAGGCAGCAAGCACAGGCAGCAAGCACAGGCAGCACAGCAAGCACAGGCAGCAAGCACAGGCAGCACAGCAAGCACAGGCAGCAAGCACAGGCAGCACAGCAAGCACAGGCAGCAAGCACAGGCAGCACACCAAGTACAGGCAGCAAGCACAGGCAGCGCAGCAAGCACAGGCAGCACAGCAAGCACAGGCAGCTTGCACAGGCAGCATAGCAAGCACAGCAAACACAGGCAGCAAGCACAGGCAGCACAGCAAGCACAGGCAGCAAGCACGGGCAGCACACCAAGCACAGGCAGCACAGCACAGGCAGCACAGCAAGCACAGGCAGCAAGCACAGGCAGCACAACACAGGCAGCTCAGCAAGCTCAGGCAGCAAGCACAGGCAGCAAGCACAGGCAACACAGTAAGCACAGGCAGCAAGCACAGGCAGCACATCAAGCACAGGCAGCAAGCACAGGCAACACAGTAAGCACAGGCAGCAAGCACAGGCAGCACAGCAAGCACAGGCAGCAAGCACAGGCATGTTAGAAACCCGCAAAATAGCTCGACGAGATGTGTTCGTTTTAGCGATTCTGGGGGAAGTGCAGAGGGGTCAAGCTCCGTCCTCTTTCCAACAGGCAAAGCCTGCTCCGATCTTCGGCGAGATTCACTCTCGCATTTGTTTACAATGCTTACTCTTACTAAGACGCAGGTCAATGCACCGGCCGCCGAGGTAAACATATGATCCGCGACTCTCGGTACCTCCAAAAACAGGTGACACAGCAAGGCACTGTCGTGTGCCACTGTCAAATTACCGCGTGTTATGAGCGAAATCAAATGCATCGCTAACAGGCAGCACAGCGAGCACAGGCAGCACAGCAAGCACAGGCAGCACAGCACAGGCAGCACAGCAAGCTCAGGCAGCAAGCACAGGCAGCACAGCAAGCACAGGCAGCAAGCACAGGCAGCAAGCACAGGCAGCACAGCAAGCACAGGCAGCAAGCACGGGCAGCACAGCAAGCCGAGGCAGCACAGCAAGCACAGGCAGCATGCACAGGCAACACAGTAAGCACAGGCAGCAAGCATAGGCAGCAAGCACAGGCATGTTAGAAACCCGCAAAATAGCTCGACGAGATGTGTTCGTTTTAGCAATTCTGGGGGAAGTGCAGAGGGGTCAAGCTCCGTCCTCTTTCCAACAGGCAAAGCCTGCTCCGATCTTGGGCGAGATTCACTCTCGCATTTGTTTACAATGCTTACTCTTACTGAGACGCAGGTCAATGCACCGGCCGCCGAGGTAAACATATGATCCGCGACTCTCGGCGCCTCCAAATACAGGTGACACAGCAACGCACTGTCGTGTGCCACTGTCGAAATACCGCGTGTTATGGGCGAAATCAAATGCATCGCTAACAGGCAGTACAGTAAGCAGAGGCAACAAGCACAGGCAGCACAGCAAGCACAGGCAGCAAGCACAGGCAGCACAGCAAGCACAGGCAGCAAGCACAGGCAGCACAGCAAGCACAGGCAGCAAGCACAGGCAGCAAGCACAGGCAGCACACCAAGTACAGGCAGCAAGCACAGGCAGCGCAGCAAGCACAGGCAGCAAGCACAGGCAGCACAGCAAGCACAGGCAGCAAGCACAGGCAGCACAGCAAGCACAGACAGCACAGCACAGGCAGCACAGCAAGCACAGGCAGCACAGCAAGCACAGGCAGTTTGCACAGGCAGCATAGCAAGCACAGCAAGCACAGGCAGCACAGCAAGCACAGGCAGCAAGCACAGGCAGCACACCAAGTACAGGCAGCAAGCACAGGCAGCGCAGCAAGCACAGGCAGCAAGCACAGGCAGCACAGCAAGCACAGGCAGCAAGCACAGGCAGCACAGCAAGCACAGACAGCACAGCACAGGCAGCACAGCAAGCACAGGCAGCACAGCAAGCACAGGCAGTTTGCACAGGCAGCATAGCAAGCACAGCAAGCACAGGCAGCACAGCAAGCACAGGCAGCAAGCACAGGCAGCACAGCAAGCACAGGCAGCAAGCACAGGCAGCAAGCACAGGCAACACAGTAAGCACAGGCAGCAAGCACAGGCAGCACAGCAAGCACAGGCAGCAAGCACAGGCAGCAAGCACAGGCAGCACAGCAAGCACAGGCAGCAAGCACAGGCATCACAGCAAGCACAGGCAGCAAGCACAGGCAGCAAGCTCAGGCAGCACACCAAGCACAGGCAGAACAGCAAGCACAGGCAGCAAGCACAGGCAGCAAGCACAGGCAGCACAGCAAGCACAGGCAGCATGCACGGGCAGCACAGCAAGCCCAGGCAGCACAGCAAGCACAGGCAGCTTGCACAGGCAGCATAGCAAGCACAGCAAGCACAGGCAGCAAGCACAGGCAGCACAGCAAGCACAGGCAGTAAGCACAGGCAGCACAGGCAGCACAACAAGCACAGGCGGCGCAGCAAGCACAGGCAGCAAGCACAGGCAGCACAGCAAGCACAGGCAGCAAGCACAGGCAGCGCAGCAAGCACAAACAGCAAGCACAGGCAGCAAAGCAAGCACAGGCAGCAAGCACAGGCAGCACAGCAAGCACAGGCAGCAAGCACAGTTAGCACAGCAAGCACAGGCAGCACAGCAAGCACAGGCAGCAAGCACAGGCAGCACAGCACAGGCAGCACAGCAAGCACAGGCAGCAAGCACGGGCAGCAAGCACGGGCAGCACAGCAAGCCGAGGCAGCACAGCAAGCACAGGCAGCTTGCACAGGCAGCACAGCAAGCACAGCAAGCACAGGCAGCAAGCACAGGCAGCACAGCAAGCACAGGCAGTAAGCACAGGCAGCACAGGCAGCACAACAAGCACAGGCGGCGCAGCAAGCACAGGCAGCAAGCACAGGCAGCACAGCAAGCACAGGCAGCAAGCACAGGCAGCAAGCACAGGCAGCACAGCAAGCACAGGCAGCAAGCACAGGCAGCACAGCAAGCACAGGCAGCAAGCACAGGCAACACAGTAAGCACAGGCAGCAAGCACAGGCAGCAAGCACAGGCATCACAGCAAGCACAGGCAGCTAGCACAGGCATGTTAGAAACCCGCAAAATAGCTCGACGAGATTTGTTCGTTTTAGCGATTCTGGGGGAAGTGCAGAGGGGTCAATCTCCGTCCTCTTTCCAACAGGCAAAGCCTGCTCCGATCTTCGGTGAGATTCACTCTCGCATTTGTTTACAATGCTTACTCTTACTGAGACGCAGGTCAATGCACCGGCCGCCGAGGTAAACATATGATCCGCGACTCTCGGCGCCACCAAACACAGGTGACGCAGCAACGCACTGTCGTGTGCCACTGTCGAATTACCGCGTGTTATGGGCGAAATCAAATGCATCGCTAACAGGCAGCACAGCAAGCACAGGCAGCACAGCAAGCACAGGCAGCAAGCACAGGCAGCACAGCAAGCACAGGCAGCAAGCACAGGCAGCACAGCAAGCACAGGCAGCAAGCACAGGCAGCAAGCACAGGCAGCACAGCAAGCACAGGCAGCAAGCACAGGCAGCACAGCAAGCACAGGCAGCACAACAAGCACAGGCAGCAAGCACAGGCAGCAAGCACAGATGGCACAGCAAGCACAGGCAGCAAGCACAGGCAGCACAGCAAGCACAGGCAGCAAGCACAGGCAGCAAGCCCAGGCAGCAAGCCCAGGCAGCAAGCACAGGCAGCACAGCAAGCACAGGCAGCAAGCACAGGCAGCACAGCAAGCACAGGCAGCAAGCACAGGGAGCACAGCAAGCACAAGCAGCAAGCACAGGCAGCACAACAAGCACAGGCAGCACAGCAAGCACAGGCAGCACAGCAAGTACAGCAAGCACAGACAGCAAGGACAGGCAGCACAGCATGCACAGGCAGCAAGCACAGGCAGCAAGCACAGGCAGCACAGCAAGCACAGGCAGCAAGCACAGGCAGCACAGCAAGCACAGGCAGCGCAGCAAGCACAAACAGCAAGCGCAGGCAGCACAGCAAGCACAGGCAGCAAGCACAGGCAGCAAGCACAGGCAACAAGCACAGGCAGCACAGCAAGCACAGGCAGCAAGCACAGGCAGCACAGCAAGCACAGCAAGCACAGGCAGCAAGCACAGGCAGCACACCAAGTACAGGCAGCAAGCACAGGCAGCGCAGCAAGCACAGGCAGCACAGCAAGCACAGGCAGCAAGCACAGGCAGCACAGCAAGCACAGGCAGCACAGCAAGCACAGGCAGCAAGCACAGGCAACAAGCACAGGCAGCACAGCAAGCACAGGCAGCAAGCACGGGCAGCACAGCAAGCACAGGCAGCACAGCAAGCACAGGCAGCAAGCACAGGCAGCACACCAAGTACAGGCAGCAAGCACAGGCAGCGCAGCAAGCACAGGCAGCACAGCAAGCACAGGCAGCAAGCACAGGCAGCACATCAAGCACAGGCAGCAAGCACAGGCAGCACAGCAAGCACAGGCAGCAAGCACAGGCAGCACAGCAAGCACAGGCAGCAAGCACACGCATCACACCAAGCACAGGCAGCACAGCAAGCACAGGCAGCAAGCACAGGCAACACAGTAAGCACAGGCAGCAAGCACAGGCAGCACAGCAAGCACAGTAAGCACAGGCAGCTTGCACAGGCAGCATAGCAAGCACAGGCAGCACAGCAAGCACAGGCAGCAAGCACAGGCAGCAAGCGCAGGCAGCACAGCAAGCACAGCAAGGACAGGCAGCAAGCACAGGCAGCACAGCAAGCACAGGCAGCAAGCACAGGCAGCAGAGCAAGCACAGGCAGCAAGCACAGGCAGCACAGCAAGCACAGGCAGCAAGCACAGGCAGCACAGCAAGCACAGGCAGCAAGCACAGGCAGCAAGCACAGGCAGCAAGCACAGGCAGCACAGCAAGCACAGGCAGCAAGCACAGGCAGCACAGCAAGCACAGGCAGCAAGCACAGGCAACACAGTAAGCACAGGCAGCAAGCACAGGCAGCACAGCAAGCACACTAAGCACAGGCAGCTTGCACAGACAGCATAGCAAGCACAGGCAGCAAGCACAGGCAGCACATCAAGCACAGCAAGCACAGGCAGCAAGCACAGGCAGCACAACAAGCACAGGCAGCAAGCACAGGCAGCAAGCACAGGCATCACAGCAAGCACAGGCAGCTAGCACAGGCATGTTAGAAACCCGCAAAATAGCTCGACGAGATTTGTTCGTTTTAGCGATTCTGGGGGAAGTGCAGAGGGGTCAATCTCCGTCCTCTTTCCAACAGGCAAAGCCTGCTCCGATCTTCGGCGAGATTCACTCTCGCATTTGTTTACAATGCTTACTCTTACTGAGACGCAGGTCAATGCACCGGCCGCCGAGGTAAACATATGATCCGCGACTCTCGGCGCCTCCAAATACAGGTGACACAGCAACGCACTGTCGTTTTGCCACTGTCGAATTACCGCGTGTTATGGGCGAAATCAAATGCATCGCTAACAGGCAGCACAGCAAGCACAGGCAGCACAGCAAGCACAGGCAGCTTGCACAGGCAGCACAGCAAGCACAGGCAGCAAGCAAAGGCAGCACAGCAAGCACAGGCAGCACAGCAATCACAGGCAGCAAGCACAGGCAGCAAGCACAGGCAGCAAGCACAGGCAGCACAGCAAGCACAGGCAGCAAGCACCGGCAGCACAGCAAGCACAGGCAGCAAGCACGGGCAGCACAGCAAGCCGAGGCAGCACAGCAAGCACAGGCAGCAAGCACAGGCAGCACAGAAAGCAGAGGCAACAAGCACAGGCAGCACAGCAAGCACAGGCAGCAAGCACAGGCAGCACAGCAAGCACAGGCAGCACAGCAAGCACAGGCAGCGCAGCAAGCACAAACAGCAAGCACAGGCAGCACAGCAAGCACAGGCAGCAAGCACAGGCAGCAAGCACAGGCAGCACAGCAAGCACAGGCAACAAGCACAGGCAGCACAGCAAGCACAGGCAGCAAGCACAGGCAGCACAGCAAGCACAGGCAGCAAGCACAGGCAGCACACCAAGTACAGGCAGCAAGCACAGGCAGCGCAGCAAGCACAGGCAGCACAGCAAGCACAGGCAGCGCAGCAAGCACAGGCAGCACAGCAAGCACAGGCAGCTTGCACAGGCAGCATAGCAAGCACAGCAAACACAGGCAGCAAGCACAGGCAGCACAGCAAGCACAGGCAGCAAGCACAGGCAGCACAGCAAGCACAGGCAGCAAGCACGGGCAGCACACCAAGCACAGGCAGCACAGCACAGGCAGCACAGCAAGCACAGGCAGCAAGCACAGGCAGCACAACACAGGCAGCTCAGCAAGCTCAGGCAGCAAGCACAGGCAGCACATCAAGCACAGCAAGCACAGGCAGCAAGCACAGGCAGCACAACAAGCACAGGCAGCAAGCACAGGCAGCAAGCACAGGCATCACAGCAAGCACAGGCAACAAGCACAGGCAGCACAGCAAGCACAGGCAGCAAGCACGGGCAGCACAGCAAGCACAGGCAGCAAGCACAGGCAGCACACCAAGTACAGGCAGCAAGCACAGGCAGCGCAGCAAGCACAGGCAGCACAGCAAGCACAGGCAGCAAGCACAGGCAGCACAGCAAGCACAGGCAGCAAGCACAGGCAGCACAGCAAGCACAGGCAGCAAGCACAGGCAGCAAGCACAGGCAGCACAGCAAGCACAGGCAGCAAGCACAGGCAGCACAGCAAGCACAGGCAGCAAGCACAGGCAACACAGTAAGCACAGGCAGCAAGCACAGGCAGCACAGCAAGCACACTAAGCACAGGCAGCTTGCACAGACAGCATAGCAAGCACAGGCAAGCAAGCACAGGCAGCACATCAAGCACAGCAAGCACAGGCAGCAAGCACAGGCAGCACAACAAGCACAGGCAGCAAGCACAGGCAGCAAGCACAGGCATCACAGCAAGCACAGGCAGCTAGCACAGGCATGTTAGAAACCCGCAAAATAGCTCGACGAGATTTGTTCCTTTTAGCGATTCTGGGGGAAGTGCAGAGGGGTCAATCTCCGTCCTCTTTCCAACAGGCAAAGCCTGCTCCGATCTTCGGCGAGATTCACTCTCGCATTTGTTTACAATGCTTACTCTTACTGAGACGCAGGTCAATGCACCGGCCGCCGAGGTAAACATATGATCCGCGACTCTCGGCGCCACCAAACACAGGTGACGCAGCAACGCACTGTCGTGTGCCACTGTCGAATTACCGCGTGTTATGGGCGAAATCAAATGCATCGCTAACAGGCAGCACAGCAAGCACAGGCAGCACAGCAAGCACAGGCAGCAAGCACAGGCAGCACAGCAAGCACAGGCAGCAAGCACAGGCAGCACAGCAAGCACAGGCAGCAAGCACAGGCAGCACAGCACAGGCAGCACAGCAAGCACAGGCAGCAAGCACAGGCAGCAAGCACGGGCAGCACAGCAAGCCGAGGCAGCACAGCAAGCACAGGCAGCTTGCACAGGCAGCATAGCAAGCACAGCAAACACAGGCAGCAAGCACAGGCAGCAAGCACAGGCAGCACAGCAAGCACAGGCAGCAAGCACGGGCAGCACAGCAAGCCGAGGCAGCACAGCAAGCACAGGCAGCAAGCACAGGCAGCACAGCAAGCAGAGGCAACAAGCACAGGCAGCACAGCAAGCACAGGCAGCAAGCACAGGCAGCACAGCAAGCACAGGCAGCAAGCACAGGCAGCACAGCAAGCACAGGCAGCAAGCACAGGCAACACAGTAAGCACAGGCAGCAAGCACAGGCAGCACAGCAAGCACACTAAGCACAGGCAGCTTGCACAGACAGCATAGCAAGCACAGGCAGCAAGCACAGGCAGCACATCAAGCACAGCAAGCACAGGCAGCAAGCACAGGCAGCACAACAAGCACAGGCAGCAAGCACAGGCAGCAAGCACAGGCATCACAGCAAGCACAGGCAGCTAGCACAGGCATGTTAGAAACCCGCAAAATAGCTCGACGAGATTTGTTCGTTTTAGCGATTCTGGGGGAAGTGCAGAGGGGTCAATCTCCGTCCTCTTTCCAACAGGCAAAGCCTGCTCCGATCTTCGGTGAGATTCACTCTCGCATTTGTTTACAATGCTTACTCTTACTGAGACGCAGGTCAATGCACCGGCCGCCGAGGTAAACATATGATCCGCGACTCTCGGCGCCACCAAACACAGGTGACGCAGCAACGCACTGTCGTGTGCCACTGTCGAATTACCGCGTGTTATGGGCGAAATCAAATGCATCGCTAACAGGCAGCACAGCAAGCACAGGCAGCAAGCACAGGCAGCACAGCAAGCACAGGCAGCAAGCACAGGCAGCACAGCAAGCACAGGCAGCAAGCACAGGCAGCAAGCACAGGCAGCACAGCAAGCACAGGCAGCAAGCACAGGCAGCACAGCAAGCACAGGCAGCACAACAAGCACAGGCAGCAAGCACAGGCAGCAAGCACAGATGGCACAGCAAGCACAGGCAGCAAGCACAGGCAGCACAGCAAGCACAGGCAGCAAGCACAGGCAGCAAGCAGAGGCAGCAAGCCCAGGCAGCAAGCACAGGCAGCACAGCAAGCACAGGCAGCAAGCACAGGCAGCACAGCAAGCACAGGCAGCAAGCACAGGGAGCACAGCAAGCACAAGCAGCAAGCACAGGCAGCACAACAAGCACAGGCAGCACAGCAAGCACAGGCAGCACAGCAAGTACAGCAAGCACAGACAGCAAGGACAGGCAGCACAGCATGCACAGGCAGCAAGCACAGGCAGCAAGCACAGGCAGCACAGCAAGCACAGGCAGCAAGCACAGGCAGCACAGCAAGCACAGGCAGCGCAGCAAGCACAAACAGCAAGCGCAGGCAGCACAGCAAGCACAGGCAGCAAGCACAGGCAGCAAGCACAGGCAACAAGCACAGGCAGCACAGCAAGCACAGGCAGCAAGCACAGGCAGCACAGCAAGCACAGCAAGCACAGGCAGCAAGCACAGGCAGCACACCAAGTACAGGCAGCAAGCACAGGCAGCGCAGCAAGCACAGGCAGCACAGCAAGCACAGGCAGCAAGCACAGGCAGCACAGCAAGCACAGGCAGCACAGCAAGCACAGGCAGCAAGCACAGGCAACAAGCACAGGCAGCACAGCAAGCACAGGCAGCAAGCACGGGCAGCACAGCAAGCACAGGCAGCAAGCACAGGCAGCACACCAAGTACAGGCAGCAAGCACAGGCAGCGCAGCAAGCACAGGCAGCACAGCAAGCACAGGCAGCAAGCACAGGCAGCACAGCAAGCACAGGCAGCAAGCACAGGCAGCACAGCAAGCACAGGCAGCAAGCACAGGCAGCACAGCAAGCACAGGCAGCAAGCACACGCATCACACCAAGCACAGGCAGCACAGCAAGCACAGGCAGCAAGCACAGGCAACACAGTAAGCACAGGCAGCAAGCACAGGCAGCACAGCAAGCACAGTAAGCACAGGCAGCTTGCACAGGCAGCATAGCAAGCACAGGCAGCACAGCAAGCACAGGCAGCAATCACAGGCAGCAAGCGCAGGCAGCACAGCAAGCACAGCAAGGACAGGCAGCAAGCACAGGCAGCACAGCAAGCACAGGCAGCAAGCACAGGCAGCAGAGCAAGCACAGGCAGCAAGCACAGGCAGCACAGCAAGCACAGGCAGCAAGCACAGGCAGCACAGCAAGCACAGGCAGCAAGCACAGGCAGCAAGCACAGGCAGCACAGCAAGCACAGGCAGCAAGCACAGGCAGCACAGCAAGCACAGGCAGCAAGCACAGGCAACACAGTAAGCACAGGCAGCAAGCACAGGCAGCACAGCAAGCACACTAAGCACAGGCAGCTTGCACAGACAGCATAGCAAGCACAGGCAGCAAGCACAGGCAGCACATCAAGCACAGCAAGCACAGGCAGCAAGCACAGGCAGCACAACAAGCACAGGCAGCAAGCACAGGCAGCAAGCACAGGCATCACAGCAAGCACAGGCAGCTAGCACAGGCATGTTAGAAACCCGCAAAATAGCTCGACGAGATTTGTTCGTTTTAGCGATTCTGGGGGAAGTGCAGAGGGGTCAATCTCCGTCCTCTTTCCAACAGGCAAAGCCTGCTCCGATCTTCGGCGAGATTCACTCTCGCATTTGTTTACAATGCTTACTCTTACTGAGACGCAGGTCAATGCACCGGCCGCCGAGGTAAACATATGATCCGCGACTCTCGGCGCCTCCAAATACAGGTGACACAGCAACGCACTGTCGTTTTGCCACTGTCGAATTACCGCGTGTTATGGGCGAAATCAAATGCATCGCTAACAGGCAGCACAGCAAGCACAGGCAGCACAGCAAGCACAGGCAGCTTGCACAGGCAGCACAGCAAGCACAGGCAGCAAGCAAAGGCAGCACAGCAAGCACAGGCAGCACAGCAAGCACAGGCAGCAAGCACAGGCAGCAAGCACAGGCAGCAAGCACAGGCAGCACAGCAAGCACAGGCAGCAAGCACCGGCAGCACAGCAAGCACAGGCAGCAAGCACGGGCAGCACAGCAAGCCGAGGCAGCACAGCAAGCACAGGCAGCAAGCACAGGCAGCACAGAAAGCAGAGGCAACAAGCACAGGCAGCACAGCAAGCACAGGCAGCAAGCACAGGCAGCACAGCAAGCACAGGCAGCGCAGCAAGCACAAACAGCAAGCACAGGCAGCACAGCAAGCACAGGCAGCAAGCACAGGCAGCAAGCACAGGCAGCACAGCAAGCACAGGCAGCAAGCACAGGCAGCACAGCAAGCACAGGCAGCAAGCACAGGCAGCACAGCAAGCACAGGCAGCAAGCACAGGCAGCACACCAAGTACAGGCAGCAAGCACAGGCAGCGCAGCAAGCACAGGCAGCACAGCAAGCACAGGCAGCTTGCACAGGCAGCATAGCAAGCACAGCAAACACAGGCAGCAAGCACAGGCAGCACAGCAAGCACAGGCAGCAAGCACGGGCAGCACACCAAGCACAGGCAGCACAGCACAGGCAGCACAGCAAGCACAGGCAGCAAGCACAGGCAGCACAACACAGGCAGCTCAGCAAGCTCAGGCAGCAAGCACAGGCAGCAAGCACAGGCAACACAGTAAGCACAGGCAGCAAGCACAGGCAGCACATCAAGCACAGGCAGCAAGCACAGGCAACACAGTAAGCACAGGCAGCAAGCACAGGCAGCACAGCAAGCACAGGCAGCAAGCACAGGCATGTTAGAAACCCGCAAAATAGCTCGACGAGATGTGTTCGTTTTAGCGATTCTGGGGGAAGTGCAGAGGGGTCAAGCTCCGTCCTCTTTCCAACAGGCAAAGCCTGCTCCGATCTTCGGCGAGATTCACTCTCGCATTTGTTTACAATGCTTACTCTTACTAAGACGCAGGTCAATGCACCGGCCGCCGAGGTAAACATATGATCCGCGACTCTCGGTACCTCCAAAAACAGGTGACACAGCAAGGCACTGTCGTGTGCCACTGTCAAATTACCGCGTGTTATGAGCGAAATCAAATGCATCGCTAACAGGCAGCACAGCGAGCACAGGCAGCACAGCAAGCACAGGCAGCACAGCACAGGCAGCACAGCAAGCTCAGGCAGCAAGCACAGGCAGCACAGCAAGCACAGGCAGCAAGCACAGGCAGCAAGCACAGGCAGCACAGCAAGCACAGGCAGCAAGCACGGGCAGCACAGCAAGCCGAGGCAGCACAGCAAGCACAGGCAGCATGCACAGGCAACACAGTAAGCACAGGCAGCAAGCATAGGCAGCAAGCACAGGCATGTTAGAAACCCGCAAAATAGCTCGACGAGATGTGTTCGTTTTAGCAATTCTGGGGGAAGTGCAGAGGGGTCAAGCTCCGTCCTCTTTCCAACAGGCAAAGCCTGCTCCGATCTTGGGCGAGATTCACTCTCGCATTTGTTTACAATGCTTACTCTTACTGAGACGCAGGTCAATGCACCGGCCGCCGAGGTAAACATATGATCCGCGACTCTCGGCGCCTCCAAATACAGGTGACACAGCAACGCACTGTCGTGTGCCACTGTCGAAATACCGCGTGTTATGGGCGAAATCAAATGCATCGCTAACAGGCAGTACAGTAAGCAGAGGCAACAAGCACAGGCAGCACAGCAAGCACAGGCAGCAAGCACAGGCAGCACAGCAAGCACAGGCAGCAAGCACAGGCAGCACAGCAAGCACAGGCAGCAAGCACAGGCAGCAAGCACAGGCAGCACACCAAGTACAGGCAGCAAGCACAGGCAGCGCAGCAAGCACAGGCAGCAAGCACAGGCAGCACAGCAAGCACAGGCAGCAAGCACAGGCAGCACAGCAAGCACAGACAGCACAGCACAGGCAGCACAGCAAGCACAGGCAGCACAGCAAGCACAGGCAGTTTGCACAGGCAGCATAGCAAGCACAGCAAGCACAGGCAGCACAGCAAGCACAGGCAGCAAGCACAGGCAGCACACCAAGTACAGGCAGCAAGCACAGGCAGCGCAGCAAGCACAGGCAGCAAGCACAGGCAGCACAGCAAGCACAGGCAGCAAGCACAGGCAGCACAGCAAGCACAGACAGCACAGCACAGGCAGCACAGCAAGCACAGGCAGCACAGCAAGCACAGGCAGTTTGCACAGGCAGCATAGCAAGCACAGCAAGCACAGGCAGCACAGCAAGCACAGGCAGCAAGCACAGGCAGCACAGCAAGCACAGGCAGCAAGCACAGGCAGCAAGCACAGGCAACACAGTAAGCACAGGCAGCAAGCACAGGCAGCACAGCAAGCACAGGCAGCAAGCACAGGCAGCAAGCACAGGCAGCACAGCAAGCACAGGCAGCAAGCACAGGCATCACAGCAAGCACAGGCAGCAAGCACAGGCAGCAAGCTCAGGCAGCACACCAAGCACAGGCAGAACAGCAAGCACAGGCAGCAAGCACAGGCAGCAAGCACAGGCAGCACAGCAAGCACAGGCAGCATGCACGGGCAGCACAGCAAGCCCAGGCAGCACAGCAAGCACAGGCAGCTTGCACAGGCAGCATAGCAAGCACAGCAAGCACAGGCAGCAAGCACAGGCAGCACAGCAAGCACAGGCAGTAAGCACAGGCAGCACAGGCAGCACAACAAGCACAGGCGGCGCAGCAAGCACAGGCAGCAAGCACAGGCAGCACAGCAAGCACAGGCAGCAAGCACAGGCAGCGCAGCAAGCACAAACAGCAAGCACAGGCAGCAAAGCAAGCACAGGCAGCAAGCACAGGCAGCACAGCAAGCACAGGCAGCAAGCACAGTTAGCACAGCAAGCACAGGCAGCACAGCAAGCACAGGCAGCAAGCACAGGCAGCACAGCACAGGCAGCACAGCAAGCACAGGCAGCAAGCACGGGCAGCAAGCACGGGCAGCACAGCAAGCCGAGGCAGCACAGCAAGCACAGGCAGCTTGCACAGGCAGCACAGCAAGCACAGCAAGCACAGGCAGCAAGCACAGGCAGCACAGCAAGCACAGGCAGTAAGCACAGGCAGCACAGGCAGCACAACAAGCACAGGCGGCGCAGCAAGCACAGGCAGCAAGCACAGGCAGCACAGCAAGCACAGGCAGCAAGCACAGGCAGCAAGCACAGGCAGCACAGCAAGCACAGGCAGCAAGCACAGGCAGCACAGCAAGCACAGGCAGCAAGCACAGGCAACACAGTAAGCACAGGCAGCAAGCACAGGCAGCAAGCACAGGCATCACAGCAAGCACAGGCAGCTAGCACAGGCATGTTAGAAACCCGCAAAATAGCTCGACGAGATTTGTTCGTTTTAGCGATTCTGGGGGAAGTGCAGAGGGGTCAATCTCCGTCCTCTTTCCAACAGGCAAAGCCTGCTCCGATCTTCGGTGAGATTCACTCTCGCATTTGTTTACAATGCTTACTCTTACTGAGACGCAGGTCAATGCACCGGCCGCCGAGGTAAACATATGATCCGCGACTCTCGGCGCCACCAAACACAGGTGACGCAGCAACGCACTGTCGTGTGCCACTGTCGAATTACCGCGTGTTATGGGCGAAATCAAATGCATCGCTAACAGGCAGCACAGCAAGCACAGGCAGCACAGCAAGCACAGGCAGCAAGCACAGGCAGCACAGCAAGCACAGGCAGCAAGCACAGGCAGCACAGCAAGCACAGGCAGCAAGCACAGGCAGCAAGCACAGGCAGCACAGCAAGCACAGGCAGCAAGCACAGGCAGCACAGCAAGCACAGGCAGCACAACAAGCACAGGCAGCAAGCACAGGCAGCAAGCACAGATGGCACAGCAAGCACAGGCAGCAAGCACAGGCAGCACAGCAAGCACAGGCAGCAAGCACAGGCAGCAAGCCCAGGCAGCAAGCCCAGGCAGCAAGCACAGGCAGCACAGCAAGCACAGGCAGCAAGCACAGGCAGCACAGCAAGCACAGGCAGCAAGCACAGGGAGCACAGCAAGCACAAGCAGCAAGCACAGGCAGCACAACAAGCACAGGCAGCACAGCAAGCACAGGCAGCACAGCAAGTACAGCAAGCACAGACAGCAAGGACAGGCAGCACAGCATGCACAGGCAGCAAGCACAGGCAGCAAGCACAGGCAGCACAGCAAGCACAGGCAGCAAGCACAGGCAGCACAGCAAGCACAGGCAGCGCAGCAAGCACAAACAGCAAGCGCAGGCAGCACAGCAAGCACAGGCAGCAAGCACAGGCAGCAAGCACAGGCAACAAGCACAGGCAGCACAGCAAGCACAGGCAGCAAGCACAGGCAGCACAGCAAGCACAGCAAGCACAGGCAGCAAGCACAGGCAGCACACCAAGTACAGGCAGCAAGCACAGGCAGCGCAGCAAGCACAGGCAGCACAGCAAGCACAGGCAGCAAGCACAGGCAGCACAGCAAGCACAGGCAGCACAGCAAGCACAGGCAGCAAGCACAGGCAACAAGCACAGGCAGCACAGCAAGCACAGGCAGCAAGCACGGGCAGCACAGCAAGCACAGGCAGCACAGCAAGCACAGGCAGCAAGCACAGGCAGCACACCAAGTACAGGCAGCAAGCACAGGCAGCGCAGCAAGCACAGGCAGCACAGCAAGCACAGGCAGCAAGCACAGGCAGCACATCAAGCACAGGCAGCAAGCACAGGCAGCACAGCAAGCACAGGCAGCAAGCACAGGCAGCACAGCAAGCACAGGCAGCAAGCACACGCATCACACCAAGCACAGGCAGCACAGCAAGCACAGGCAGCAAGCACAGGCAACACAGTAAGCACAGGCAGCAAGCACAGGCAGCACAGCAAGCACAGTAAGCACAGGCAGCTTGCACAGGCAGCATAGCAAGCACAGGCAGCACAGCAAGCACAGGCAGCAAGCACAGGCAGCAAGCGCAGGCAGCACAGCAAGCACAGCAAGGACAGGCAGCAAGCACAGGCAGCACAGCAAGCACAGGCAGCAAGCACAGGCAGCAGAGCAAGCACAGGCAGCAAGCACAGGCAGCACAGCAAGCACAGGCAGCAAGCACAGGCAGCACAGCAAGCACAGGCAGCAAGCACAGGCAGCAAGCACAGGCAGCAAGCACAGGCAGCACAGCAAGCACAGGCAGCAAGCACAGGCAGCACAGCAAGCACAGGCAGCAAGCACAGGCAACACAGTAAGCACAGGCAGCAAGCACAGGCAGCACAGCAAGCACACTAAGCACAGGCAGCTTGCACAGACAGCATAGCAAGCACAGGCAGCAAGCACAGGCAGCACATCAAGCACAGCAAGCACAGGCAGCAAGCACAGGCAGCACAACAAGCACAGGCAGCAAGCACAGGCAGCAAGCACAGGCATCACAGCAAGCACAGGCAGCTAGCACAGGCATGTTAGAAACCCGCAAAATAGCTCGACGAGATTTGTTCGTTTTAGCGATTCTGGGGGAAGTGCAGAGGGGTCAATCTCCGTCCTCTTTCCAACAGGCAAAGCCTGCTCCGATCTTCGGCGAGATTCACTCTCGCATTTGTTTACAATGCTTACTCTTACTGAGACGCAGGTCAATGCACCGGCCGCCGAGGTAAACATATGATCCGCGACTCTCGGCGCCTCCAAATACAGGTGACACAGCAACGCACTGTCGTTTTGCCACTGTCGAATTACCGCGTGTTATGGGCGAAATCAAATGCATCGCTAACAGGCAGCACAGCAAGCACAGGCAGCACAGCAAGCACAGGCAGCTTGCACAGGCAGCACAGCAAGCACAGGCAGCAAGCAAAGGCAGCACAGCAAGCACAGGCAGCACAGCAATCACAGGCAGCAAGCACAGGCAGCAAGCACAGGCAGCAAGCACAGGCAGCACAGCAAGCACAGGCAGCAAGCACCGGCAGCACAGCAAGCACAGGCAGCAAGCACGGGCAGCACAGCAAGCCGAGGCAGCACAGCAAGCACAGGCAGCAAGCACAGGCAGCACAGAAAGCAGAGGCAACAAGCACAGGCAGCACAGCAAGCACAGGCAGCAAGCACAGGCAGCACAGCAAGCACAGGCAGCACAGCAAGCACAGGCAGCGCAGCAAGCACAAACAGCAAGCACAGGCAGCACAGCAAGCACAGGCAGCAAGCACAGGCAGCAAGCACAGGCAGCACAGCAAGCACAGGCAACAAGCACAGGCAGCACAGCAAGCACAGGCAGCAAGCACAGGCAGCACAGCAAGCACAGGCAGCAAGCACAGGCAGCACACCAAGTACAGGCAGCAAGCACAGGCAGCGCAGCAAGCACAGGCAGCACAGCAAGCACAGGCAGCGCAGCAAGCACAGGCAGCACAGCAAGCACAGGCAGCTTGCACAGGCAGCATAGCAAGCACAGCAAACACAGGCAGCAAGCACAGGCAGCACAGCAAGCACAGGCAGCAAGCACAGGCAGCACAGCAAGCACAGGCAGCAAGCACGGGCAGCACACCAAGCACAGGCAGCACAGCACAGGCAGCACAGCAAGCACAGGCAGCAAGCACAGGCAGCACAACACAGGCAGCTCAGCAAGCTCAGGCAGCAAGCACAGGCAGCAAGCACAGGCAACACAGTAAGCACAGGCAGCAAGCACAGGCAGCACATCAAGCACAGGCAGCAAGCACAGGCAACACAGTAAGCACAGGCAGCAAGCACAGGCAGCACAGCAAGCACAGGCAGCAAGCACAGGCATGTTAGAAACCCGCAAAATAGCTCGACGAGATGTGTTCGTTTTAGCGATTCTGGGGGAAGTGCAGAGGGGTCAAGCTCCGTCCTCTTTCCAACAGGCAAAGCCTGCTCCGATCTTCGGCGAGATTCACTCTCGCATTTGTTTACAATGCTTACTCTTACTAAGACGCAGGTCAATGCACCGGCCGCCGAGGTAAACATATGATCCGCGACTCTCGGTACCTCCAAAAACAGGTGACACAGCAAGGCACTGTCGTGTGCCACTGTCAAATTACCGCGTGTTATGAGCGAAATCAAATGCATCGCTAACAGGCAGCACAGCGAGCACAGGCAGCACAGCAAGCACAGGCAGCACAGCACAGGCAGCACAGCAAGCTCAGGCAGCAAGCACAGGCAGCACAGCAAGCACAGGCAGCAAGCACAGGCAGCAAGCACAGGCAGCACAGCAAGCACAGGCAGCAAGCACGGGCAGCACAGCAAGCCGAGGCAGCACAGCAAGCACAGGCAGCATGCACAGGCAACACAGTAAGCACAGGCAGCAAGCATAGGCAGCAAGCACAGGCATGTTAGAAACCCGCAAAATAGCTCGACGAGATGTGTTCGTTTTAGCAATTCTGGGGGAAGTGCAGAGGGGTCAAGCTCCGTCCTCTTTCCAACAGGCAAAGCCTGCTCCGATCTTGGGCGAGATTCACTCTCGCATTTGTTTACAATGCTTACTCTTACTGAGACGCAGGTCAATGCACCGGCCGCCGAGGTAAACATATGATCCGCGACTCTCGGCGCCTCCAAATACAGGTGACACAGCAACGCACTGTCGTGTGCCACTGTCGAAATACCGCGTGTTATGGGCGAAATCAAATGCATCGCTAACAGGCAGTACAGTAAGCAGAGGCAACAAGCACAGGCAGCACAGCAAGCACAGGCAGCAAGCACAGGCAGCACAGCAAGCACAGGCAGCAAGCACAGGCAGCACAGCAAGCACAGGCAGCAAGCACAGGCAGCAAGCACAGGCAGCACACCAAGTACAGGCAGCAAGCACAGGCAGCGCAGCAAGCACAGGCAGCAAGCACAGGCAGCACAGCAAGCACAGGCAGCAAGCACAGGCAGCACAGCAAGCACAGACAGCACAGCACAGGCAGCACAGCAAGCACAGGCAGCACAGCAAGCACAGGCAGTTTGCACAGGCAGCATAGCAAGCACAGCAAGCACAGGCAGCACAGCAAGCACAGGCAGCACACCAAGTACAGGCAGCAAGCACAGGCAGCGCAGCAAGCACAGGCAGCAAGCACAGGCAGCACAGCAAGCACAGGCAGCAAGCACAGGCAGCACAGCAAGCACAGACAGCACAGCACAGGCAGCACAGCAAGCACAGGCAGCACAGCAAGCACAGGCAGTTTGCACAGGCAGCATAGCAAGCACAGCAAGCACAGGCAGCACAGCAAGCACAGGCAGCAAGCACAGGCAGCACAGCAAGCACAGGCAGCAAGCACAGGCAGCAAGCACAGGCAACACAGTAAGCACAGGCAGCAAGCACAGGCAGCACAGCAAGCACAGGCAGCAAGCACAGGCAGCAAGCACAGGCAGCACAGCAAGCACAGGCAGCAAGCACAGGCATCACAGCAAGCACAGGCAGCAAGCACAGGCAGCAAGCTCAGGCAGCACACCAAGCACAGGCAGAACAGCAAGCACAGGCAGCAAGCACAGGCAGCAAGCACAGGCAGCACAGCAAGCACAGGCAGCATGCACGGGCAGCACAGCAAGCCCAGGCAGCACAGCAAGCACAGGCAGCTTGCACAGGCAGCATAGCAAGCACAGCAAGCACAGGCAGCAAGCACAGGCAGCACAGCAAGCACAGGCAGTAAGCACAGGCAGCACAGGCAGCACAACAAGCACAGGCGGCGCAGCAAGCACAGGCAGCAAGCACAGGCAGCACAGCAAGCACAGGCAGCAAGCACAGGCAGCGCAGCAAGCACAAACAGCAAGCACAGGCAGCAAAGCAAGCACAGGCAGCAAGCACAGGCAGCACAGCAAGCACAGGCAGCAAGCACAGTTAGCACAGCAAGCACAGGCAGCACAGCAAGCACAGGCAGCAAGCACAGGCAGCACAGCACAGGCAGCACAGCAAGCACAGGCAGCAAGCACGGGCAGCAAGCACGGGCAGCACAGCAAGCCGAGGCAGCACAGCAAGCACAGGCAGCTTGCACAGGCAGCACAGCAAGCAGAGGCAACAAGCACAGGCAGCACAGCAAGCACAGGCAGCAAGCACAGGCAGCACAGCAAGCACAGGCAGCGCAGCAAGCACAAACAGCAAGCACAGGCAGCACAGCAAGCACAGGCAGCAAGCACAGGCAGCAAGCACAGGCAGCATAGCAAGCACAGGCAACAAGCACAGGCAGCACAGCAAGCACAGGCAGCAAGCACAGGCAACACAGTAAGCACAGGCAGCAAGCACAGGCAGCACAGCAAGCACAGGCAGCAAGCACAGGCAGCAAGCACAGGCAGCACAGCAAGCACAGGCAGCAAGCACAGGCATCACAGCAAGCACAGGCAGCAAGCACAGGCAGCACAGCAAGCACAGGCAGCAAGCTCAGGCAGCACACCAAGCGCAGGCAGAACAGCAAGCACAGGCAGCAAGCACAGGCAGCAAGCACAGGCAGCACAGCAAGCACAGGCAGCAAGCACGGGCAGCACAGCAAGCCCAGGCAGCACAGCAAGCACAGGCAGCTTGCACAGGCAGCATAGCAAGCACAGCAAGCACAGGCAGCAAGCACAGGCAGTAAGCACAGGCAGCACAGGCAGCACAACAAGCACAGGCGGCGCAGCAAGCACAGGCAGCAAGCACAGGCAGCACAGCAAGCACAGGCAGCAAGCACAGGCAGCGCAGCAAGCACAAACAGCAAGCACAGGCAGCACAGCAAGCACAGGCAGCAAGCACAGGCAGCACAGCAAGCACAGGCAGCAAGCACAGTTAGCACAGCAAGCACAGGCAGCACAGCAAGCACAGGCAGCAAGCACAGGCAGCACAGCAAGCACAGGCAGCAAGCACAGGCAGCACAGCACAGGCAGCACAGCAAGCACAGGCAGCAAGCACGGGCAGCAAGCACGGGCAGCACAGCAAGCCGAGGCAGCACAGCAAGCACAGGCAACTTGCACAGGCAGCATAGCAAGCACAGCAAACACAGGCAGCAAGCACAGGCAGCACAGCAAGCACAGGCAGCAAGCACAGGCAGCACAGCAAGCACAAGCAGCAAGCACGGGCAGCACAGCAAGCCGAGGCAGCACAGCAAGCACAGGCAGCAAGCACAGGCAGCACAGCAAGCACAGGCAGCGCAGCAAGCACAAACAGCAAGCACAGGCAGCACAGCAAGCACAGGCAGCAAGCACAGGCAGCACAGCAAGCACAGGCAACAAGCACAGGCAGCACAGCAAGCACAGGCAGCAAGCACAGGCAGCACAGCAAGCACAGGCAGCAAGCACAGGCAGCACACCAAGTACAGGCAGCAAGCACAGGCAGCGCAGCAAGCACAGGCAGCACAGCAAGCACAGGCAGCTTGCACAGGCAGCATAGCAAGCACAGCAAACACAGGCAGCAAGCACAGGCAGCACAGCAAGCACAGGCAGCAAGCACAGGCAGCACAGCAAGCACAGGCAGCAAGCACGGGCAGCACAGCAAGCCGAGGCAGCACAGCAAGCACAGGCAGCACAGCAAGCACAGGCAGCACAGCAAGCACAGGCAGCACAGCAAGCACAGGCAGTAAGCACAGGCAGCAAGCACAGGCAGCACAGCAAGCACAGGCAGCAAGCACAGGCAGCAAGCACAGGCAGCACACCAAGTACAGGCAGCAAGCACAGGCAGCGCAGCAAGCACAGGCAGCACAGCAAGCACAGGCAGCAAGCACAGGCAGCACAGCAAGCACAGGCAGCGAGCACAGGCAGCACAGCAAGCACAGGCAGCAAGCACAGGCACCACAGCAAGCACAGGCAACAAGCACAGGCAGCACAGCAAGCACAGGCAGCAAGCACGGGCAGCACAGCAAGCACAGGCAGCACAGCAAGCACAGGCAGCAAGCACAGGCAGCACACCAAGTACAGGCAGCAAGCACAGGCAGCGCAGCAAGCACAGGCAGCACAGCAAGCACAGGCAGCAAGCACAGGCAGCACAGCAAGCACAGGCAGCAAGCACAGGCAGCACAGCAAGCACAGGCAGCAAGCACAGGCAGCACAGCAAGCACAGGCAGCAAGCACAGGCAACACAGTAAGCACAGGCAGCAAGCACAGGCAGCACAGCAAGCACACTAAGCACAGGCAGCTTGCACAGACAGCATAGCAAGCACAGGCAGCAAGCACAGGCAGCACATCAAGCACAGCAAGCACAGGCAGCAAGCACAGGCAGCACAACAAGCACAGGCAGCAAGCACAGGCATCACAGCAAGCACAGGCAGCTAGCACAGGCATGTTAGAAACCCGCAAAATAGCTCGACGAGATTTGTTCGTTTTAGCGATTCTGGGGGAAGTGCAGAGGGGTCAATCTCCGTCCTCTTTCCAACAGGCAAAGCCTGCTCCGATCTTCGGCGAGATTCACTCTCGCATTGGTTTACAATGCTTACTCTTACTGAGACGCAGGTCAATGCACCGGCCGCCGAGGTAAACATATGATCCGCGACTCTCGGCGCCACCAAACACAGGTGACGCAGCAACGCACTGTCGTGTGCCACTGTCGAATTACCGCGTGTTATGGGCGAAATCAAATGCATCGCTAACAGGCAGCACAGCAAGCACAGGCAGCACAGCAAGCACAGGCAGCAAGCACAGGCAGCACAGCAAGCACAGGCAGCACAGCAAGCACAGGCAGCAAGCACAGGCAGCAAGCACAGGCAGCACAGCAAGCACAGGCAGCAAGCACAGGCAGCACAGCACAGGCAGCACAGCAAGCACAGGCAGCAAGCACAGGCAGCAAGCCCAGGCAGCACAGCAAGCACAGGCAGCAAGCACAGGCAGCACAGCAAGCACAGGCAGCAAGCACAGGCACCACAGCAAGCACAGGCAACAAGCACAGGCAGCACAGCAAGCACAGGCAGCAAGCACGGGCAGCACAGCAAGCACTGGCAGCACAGCAAGCACAGGCAGCAAGCACAGGCAGCACACCAAGTACAGGCAGCAAGCACAGGCAGCGCAGCAAGCACAGGCAGCACAGCAAGCACAGGCAGCAAGCACAGGCAGCACAGCAAGCACAGGCAGCAAGCACAGGCAGCACAGCAAGCACAGGCAGCAAGCACAGGCAGCACAGCAAGCACAGGCAGCAAGCACAGGCAGCACAGCAAGCACAGGCAGCAAGCACAGGCAGCACAGCAAGCAGAGGCAACAAGCACAGGCAGCACAGCAAGCACAGGCAGAACAGCAAGCACAGGCAGCGCAGCAAGCACAAACAGCAAGCACAGGCAGCACAGCAAGCACAGGCAGCAAGCACAGGCAGCAAGCACAGGCAGCACAGCAAGCACAGGCAACAAGCACAGGCAGCACAGCAAGCACAGGCAGCAAGCACAGGCAGCAAGCACAGGCAGCACACCAAGTACAGGCAGCAAGCACAGGCAGCGCAGCAAGCACAGGCAGCAAGCACAGGCAGCACAGCAAGCACAGGCAGCGAGCACAGGCAGCACAGCAAGCACAGGCAGCAAGCACAGGCAGCACAGCACAGGCAGCACAGCAAGCACAGGCAGCAAGCACAGGCAGCACAACACAGGCAGCTCAGCAAGCTCAGGCAGCAAGCACAGGCAGCAAGCACAGGCAACACAGTAAGCACAGGCAGCAAGCACAGGCAGCACATCAAGCACAGGCAGCAAGCACAGGCAACACAGTAAGCACAGGCAGCAAGCACAGGCAGCACAGCAAGCACAGGCAGCAAGCACAGGCATGTTAGAAACCCGCAAAATAGCTCGACGAGATGTGTTCGTTTTAGCGATTCTAGGGGAAGTGCAGAGGGGTCAAGCTCCGTCCTCTTTCCAACAGGCAAAGCCTGCTCCGATCTTCGGCGAGATTCACTCTCGCATTTGTTTACAATGCTTACTCTTACTAAGACGCAGGTCAATGCACCGGCCGCCGAGGTAAACATATGATCCGCGACTCTCGGCGCCTCCAAATACAGGTGACACAGCAACGCACTGTCGTGTGCCACTGTCGAAATACCGCGTGTTATGGGCGAAATCAAATGCATCGCTAACAGGCAGTACAGTAAGCAGAGGCAACAAGCACAGGCAGCACAGCAAGCACAGGCAGCAAGCACAGGCAGCAAGCACAGGCAACACAGTAAGCACAGGCAGCAAGCACAGGCAGCACAGCAAGCACAGGCAGTTTGCACAGGCAGCATAGCAAGCACAGCAAGCACAGGCAGCACAGCAAGCACAGGCAGCAAGCACAGGCAGCACACCAAGTACAGGCAGCAAGCACAGGCAGCGCAGCAAGCACAGGCAGCAAGCACAGGCAGCACAGCAAGCACAAACAGCAAGCACAGGCAGCACAGCAAGCACAGGCAGCAAGCACAGGCAGCACAGCAAGCACAGGCAGCAAGCACAGGCAGCACAGCAAGCACAGGCAGCAAGCACAGGCAGCAAGCACAGGCAGCATAGCAAGCACAGGCAACAAGCACAGGCAGCACAGCAAGCACAGGCAGCAAGCACAGGCAGCACAGCACAGGCAGCACAGCAAGCACAGGCAGCAAGCACGGGCAGCAAGCACGGGCAGCACAGCAAGCCGAGGCAGCACAGCAAGCACAAACAGCAAGCACAGGCAGCACAGCAAGCACAGGCAGCAAGCACAGGCAGCAAGCACAGGCAGCATAGCAAGCACAGGCAACAAGCACAGGCAGCACAGCAAGCACAGGCAGCAAGCACAGGCAGCACAACACAGGCAGCTCAGCAAGCTCAGACAGCAAGCACAGGCAGCAAGCACAGGCAACACAGTAAGCACAGGCAGCAAGCACAGGCAGCACATCAAGCACAGGCAACAAGCACAGGCAGCACAGCAAGCACAGGCAGCAAGCACAGGCAGCACAGCAAGCACAGGCAGCACAGCAAGCACAGCAAGCACAGGCAGCAAGCACAGGCAGCACAGCAAGCACAGGCAGCAAGCACGGGCAGCACAGCAAGCACAGGCAGTAAGCACAGGCAGCACAGGCAGAACAACAAGCACAGGCGGCGCAGCAAGCACAGGCAGCAAGCACAGGCAGCACAGCAAGCACAGGCAGCAAGCACAGGCAGCGCAGCAAGCACAAACAGCAAGCACAGGCAGCAAAGCAAGCACAGGCAGCAAGCACAGGCAGCACAGCAAGCACAGGCAGCAAGCACAGGCAGCAAAGCAAGCACAGGCAGCAAGCACAGGCAGCACAGCAAGCACAGGCAGCAAGCACAGTTAGCACAGCAAGCACAGGCAGCACAGCAAGCACAGGCAGCAAGCACAGGCAGCACAGCAAGCACAGGCAGCAAGCACAGGCAGCAAGCACAGGCAGCACACCAAGTACAGGCAGCAAGCACAGGCAGCGCAGCAAGCACAGGCAGCAAGCACAGGCAGCACAGCAAGCACAGGCAGCAAGCACAGGCAGCACAGCAAGCACAGACAGCACAGCACAGGCAGCACAGCAAGCACAGGCAGCACAGCAAGCACAGGCAGTTTGCACAGGCAGCATAGCAAGCACAGCAAGCACAGGCAGCACAGCAGGCACAGGCAGCAAGCACAGGCAGCACACCAAGTACAGGCAGCAAGCACAGGCAGCGCAGCAAGCACAGGCAGCAAGCACAGGCAGCACAGCAAGCACAGGCAGCAAGCACAGGCAGCACAGCAAGCACAGGCAGCAAGCACAGGCAACACAGTAAGCACAGGCAGCAAGCACAGGCAGCACAGCAAGCACAGGCAGCAAGCACAGGCAGCAAGCACAGGCAGCACAGCAAGCACAGGCAGCAAGCACAGGCATCACAGCAAGCACAGGCAGCAAGCACAGGCAGCACAGCAAGCACAGGCAGCAAGCTCAGGCAGCACACCAAGCGCAGGCAGAACAGCAAGCACAGGCAGCAAGCACAGGCAGCAAGCACAGGCAGCACAGCAAGCACAGGCAGCAAGCACGGGCAGCACAGCAAGCCCAGGCAGCACAGCAAGCACAGGCAGCTTGCACAGGCAGCATAGCAAGCACAGCAAGCACAGGCAGCAAGCACAGGCAGTAAGCACAGGCAGCACAGGCAGCACAACAAGCACAGGCGGCGCAGCAAGCACAGGCAGCAAGCACAGGCAGCACAGCAAGCACAGGCAGCAAGCACAGGCAGCGCAGCAAGCACAAACAGCAAGCACAGGCAGCACAGCAAGCACAGGCAGCAAGCACAGGCAGCACAGCAAGCACAGGCAGCAAGCACAGTTAGCACAGCAAGCACAGGCAGCACAGCAAGCACAGGCAGCAAGCACAGGCAGCACAGCAAGCACAGGCAGCAAGCACAGGCAGCACAGCACAGGCAGCACAGCAAGCACAGGCAGCAAGCACGGGCAGCAAGCACGGGCAGCACAGCAAGCCGAGGCAGCACAGCAAGCACAGGCAACTTGCACAGGCAGCATAGCAAGCACAGCAAACACAGGCAGCAAGCACAGGCAGCACAGCAAGCACAGGCAGCAAGCACAGGCAGCACAGCAAGCACAAGCAGCAAGCACGGGCAGCACAGCAAGCCGAGGCAGCACAGCAAGCACAGGCAGCAAGCACAGGCAGCACAGCAAGCACAGGCAGCGCAGCAAGCACAAACAGCAAGCACAGGCAGCACAGCAAGCACAGGCAGCAAGCACAGGCAGCACAGCAAGCACAGGCAACAAGCACAGGCAGCACAGCAAGCACAGGCAGCAAGCACAGGCAGCACAGCAAGCACAGGCAGCAAGCACAGGCAGCACACCAAGTACAGGCAGCAAGCACAGGCAGCGCAGCAAGCACAGGCAGCACAGCAAGCACAGGCAGCTTGCACAGGCAGCATAGCAAGCACAGCAAACACAGGCAGCAAGCACAGGCAGCACAGCAAGCACAGGCAGCAAGCACAGGCAGCACAGCAAGCACAGGCAGCAAGCACGGGCAGCACAGCAAGCCGAGGCAGCACAGCAAGCACAGGCAGCAAGCACAGGCAGCACAGCAAGCACAGGCAGCACAGCAAGCACAGGCAGCAAGCACAGGCAGCAAGCACAGGCAGCACAGCAAGCACAGGCAGCAAGCACAGGCAGCAAGCACAGGCAGCACACCAAGTACAGGCAGCAAGCACAGGCAGCGCAGCAAGCACAGGCAGCACAGCAAGCACAGGCAGCAAGCACAGGCAGCACAGCAAGCACAGGCAGCGAGCACAGGCAGCACAGCAAGCACAGGCAGCAAGCACAGGCACCACAGCAAGCACAGGCAACAAGCACAGGCAGCACAGCAAGCACAGGCAGCAAGCACGGGCAGCACAGCAAGCACAGGCAGCACAGCAAGCACAGGCAGCAAGCACAGGCAGCACACCAAGTACAGGCAGCAAGCACAGGCAGCGCAGCAAGCACAGGCAGCACAGCAAGCACAGGCAGCAAGCACAGGCAGCACAGCAAGCACAGGCAGCAAGCACAGGCAGCACAGCAAGCACAGGCAGCAAGCACAGGCAGCACAGCAAGCACAGGCAGCAAGCACAGGCAACACAGTAAGCACAGGCAGCAAGCACAGGCAGCACAGCAAGCACACTAAGCACAGGCAGCTTGCACAGACAGCATAGCAAGCACAGGCAGCAAGCAC
Source organism: Priocnemis perturbator (assembly GCA_963942575.1). Classification (NCBI taxonomy): domain Eukaryota; kingdom Metazoa; phylum Arthropoda; class Insecta; order Hymenoptera; family Pompilidae; genus Priocnemis; species Priocnemis perturbator. Next base: position 154,243 of record CAWWDK010000451.1, read on the forward strand.
AGGCAGCACATCAAGCACAGCAAGCACAGGCAGCAAGCACAGGCAGCACAACAAGCACAGGCAGCAAGCACAGGCATCACAGCAAGCACAGGCAGCTAGCACAGGCATGTTAGAAACCCGCAAAATAGCTCGACGAGATTTGTTCGTTTTAGCGATTCTGGGGGAAGTGCAGAGGGGTCAATCTCCGTCCTCTTTCCAACAGGCAAAGCCTGCTCCGATCTTCGGCGAGATTCACTCTCGCATTGGTTTACAATGCTTACTCTTACTGAGACGCAGGTCAATGCACCGGCCGCCGAGGTAAACATATGATCCGCGACTCTCGGCGCCACCAAACACAGGTGACGCAGCAACGCACTGTCGTGTGCCACTGTCGAATTACCGCGTGTTATGGGCGAAATCAAATGCATCGCTAACAGGCAGTACAGTAAGCAGAGGCAACAAGCACAGGCAGCACAGCAAGCACAGGCAGCAAGCACAGGCAGCAAGCACAGGCAACACAGTAAGCACAGGCAGCAAGCACAGGCAGCACAGCAAGCACAGGCAGTTTGCACAGGCAGCATAGCAAGCACAGCAAGCACAGGCAGCACAGCAAGCACAGGCAGCAAGCACAGGCAGCACACCAAGTACAGGCAGCAAGCACAGGCAGCGCAGCAAGCACAGGCAGCAAGCACAGGCAGCACAGCAAGCACAAACAGCAAGCACAGGCAGCACAGCAAGCACAGGCAGCAAGCACAGGCAGCACAGCAAGCACAGGCAGCAAGCACAGGCAGCACAGCAAGCACAGGCAGCAAGCACAGGCAGCAAGCACAGGCAGCATAGCAAGCACAGGCAACAAGCACAGGCAGCACAGCAAGCACAGGCAGCAAGCACAGGCAGCACAGCACAGGCAGCACAGCAAGCACAGGCAGCAAGCACGGGCAGCAAGCACGGGCAGCACAGCAAGCCGAGGCAGCACAGCAAGCACAAACAGCAAGCACAGGCAGCACAGCAAGCACAGGCAGCAAGCACAGGCAGCAAGCACAGGCAGCATAGCAAGCACAGGCAACAAGCACAGGCAGCACAGCAAGCACAGGCAGCAAGCACAGGCAGCACAACACAGGCAGCTCAGCAAGCTCAGACAGCAAGCACAGGCAGCAAGCACAGGCAACACAGTAAGCACAGGCAGCAAGCACAGGCAGCACATCAAGCACAGGCAACAAGCACAGGCAGCACAGCAAGCACAGGCAGCAAGCACAGGCAGCACAGCAAGCACAGGCAGCACAGCAAGCACAGCAAGCACAGGCAGCAAGCACAGGCAGCACAGCAAGCACAGGCAGCAAGCACGGGCAGCACAGCAAGCACAGGCAGTAAGCACAGGCAGCACAGGCAGAACAACAAGCACAGGCGGCGCAGCAAGCACAGGCAGCAAGCACAGGCAGCACAGCAAGCACAGGCAGCAAGCACAGGCAGCGCAGCAAGCACAAACAGCAAGCACAGGCAGCAAAGCAAGCACAGGCAGCAAGCACAGGCAGCACAGCAAGCACAGGCAGCAAGCACAGGCAGCAAAGCAAGCACAGGCAGCAAGCACAGGCAGCACAGCAAGCACAGGCAGCAAGCACAGTTAGCACAGCAAGCACAGGCAGCACAGCAAGCACAGGCAGCAAGCACAGGCAGCACAGCAAGCACAGGCAGCAAGCACAGGCAGCAAGCACAGGCAGCACACCAAGTACAGGCAGCAAGCACAGGCAGCGCAGCAAGCACAGGCAGCAAGCACAGGCAGCACAGCAAGCACAGGCAGCAAGCACAGGCAGCACAGCAAGCACAGACAGCACAGCACAGGCAGCACAGCAAGCACAGGCAGCACAGCAAGCACAGGCAGTTTGCACAGGCAGCATAGCAAGCACAGCAAGCACAGGCAGCACAGCAGGCACAGGCAGCAAGCACAGGCAGCACACCAAGTACAGGCAGCAAGCACAGGCAGCGCAGCAAGCACAGGCAGCAAGCACAGGCAGCACAGCAAGCACAGGCAGCAAGCACAGGCAGCACAGCAAGCACAGGCAGCAAGCACAGGCAACACAGTAAGCACAGGCAGCAAGCACAGGCAGCACAGCAAGCACAGGCAGCAAGCACAGGCAGCAAGCACAGGCAGCACAGCAAGCACAGGCAGCAAGCACAGGCATCACAGCAAGCACAGGCAGCAAGCACAGGCAGCACAGCAAGCACAGGCAGCAAGCTCAGGCAGCACACCAAGCGCAGGCAGAACAGCAAGCACAGGCAGCAAGCACAGGCAGCAAGCACAGGCAGCACAGCAAGCACAGGCAGCAAGCACGGGCAGCACAGCAAGCCCAGGCAGCACAGCAAGCACAGGCAGCTTGCACAGGCAGCATAGCAAGCACAGCAAGCACAGGCAGCAAGCACAGGCAGTAAGCACAGGCAGCACAGGCAGCACAACAAGCACAGGCGGCGCAGCAAGCACAGGCAGCAAGCACAGGCAGCACAGCAAGCACAGGCAGCAAGCACAGGCAGCGCAGCAAGCACAAACAGCAAGCACAGGCAGCACAGCAAGCACAGGCAGCAAGCACAGGCAGCACAGCAAGCACAGGCAGCAAGCACAGTTAGCACAGCAAGCACAGGCAGCACAGCAAGCACAGGCAGCAAGCACAGGCAGCACAGCAAGCACAGGCAGCAAGCACAGGCAGCACAGCACAGGCAGCACAGCAAGCACAGGCAGCAAGCACGGGCAGCAAGCACGGGCAGCACAGCAAGCCGAGGCAGCACAGCAAGCACAGGCAACTTGCACAGGCAGCATAGCAAGCACAGCAAACACAGGCAGCAAGCACAGGCAGCACAGCAAGCACAGGCAGCAAGCACAGGCAGCACAGCAAGCACAAGCAGCAAGCACGGGCAGCACAGCAAGCCGAGGCAGCACAGCAAGCACAGGCAGCAAGCACAGGCAGCACAGCAAGCACAGGCAGCGCAGCAAGCACAAACAGCAAGCACAGGCAGCACAGCAAGCACAGGCAGCAAGCACAGGCAGCACAGCAAGCACAGGCAACAAGCACAGGCAGCACAGCAAGCACAGGCAGCAAGCACAGGCAGCACAGCAAGCACAGGCAGCAAGCACAGGCAGCACACCAAGTACAGGCAGCAAGCACAGGCAGCGCAGCAAGCACAGGCAGCACAGCAAGCACAGGCAGCTTGCACAGGCAGCATAGCAAGCACAGCAAACACAGGCAGCAAGCACAGGCAGCACAGCAAGCACAGGCAGCAAGCACAGGCAGCACAGCAAGCACAGGCAGCAAGCACGGGCAGCACAGCAAGCCGAGGCAGCACAGCAAGCACAGGCAGCAAGCACAGGCAGCACAGCAAGCACAGGCAGCACAGCAAGCACAGGCAGCAAGCACAGGCAGCAAGCACAGGCAGCACAGCAAGCACAGGCAGCAAGCACAGGCAGCAAGCACAGGCAGCACACCAAGTACAGGCAGCAAGCACAGGCAGCGCAGCAAGCACAGGCAGCACAGCAAGCACAGGCAGCAAGCACAGGCAGCACAGCAAGCACAGGCAGCGAGCACAGGCAGCACAGCAAGCACAGGCAGCAAGCACAGGCACCACAGCAAGCACAGGCAACAAGCACAGGCAGCACAGCAAGCACAGGCAGCAAGCACGGGCAGCACAGCAAGCACAGGCAGCACAGCAAGCACAGGCAGCAAGCACAGGCAGCACACCAAGTACAGGCAGCAAGCACAGGCAGCGCAGCAAGCACAGGCAGCACAGCAAGCACAGGCAGCAAGCACAGGCAGCACAGCAAGCACAGGCAGCAAGCACAGGCAGCACAGCAAGCACAGGCAGCAAGCACAGGCAGCACAGCAAGCACAGGCAGCAAGCACAGGCAACACAGTAAGCACAGGCAGCAAGCACAGGCAGCACAGCAAGCACACTAAGCACAGGCAGCTTGCACAGACAGCATAGCAAGCACAGGCAGCAAGCACAGGCAGCACATCAAGCACAGCAAGCACAGGCAGCAAGCACAGGCAGCACAACAAGCACAGGCAGCAAGCACAGGCATCACAGCAAGCACAGGCAGCTAGCACAGGCATGTTAGAAACCCGCAAAATAGCTCGACGAGATTTGTTCGTTTTAGCGATTCTGGGGGAAGTGCAGAGGGGTCAATCTCCGTCCTCTTTCCAACAGGCAAAGCCTGCTCCGATCTTCGGCGAGATTCACTCTCGCATTGGTTTACAATGCTTACTCTTACTGAGACGCAGGTCAATGCACCGGCCGCCGAGGTAAACATATGATCCGCGACTCTCGGCGCCACCAAACACAGGTGACGCAGCAACGCACTGTCGTGTGCCACTGTCGAATTACCGCGTGTTATGGGCGAAATCAAATGCATCGCTAACAGGCAGCACAGCAAGCACAGGCAGCACAGCAAGCACAGGCAGCAAGCACAGGCAGCACAGCAAGCACAGGCAGCAAGCACAGGCAGCAAGCACAGGCAGCACAGCAAGCACAGGCAGCAAGCACAGGCAGCACAGCACAGGCAGCACAGCAAGCACAGGCAGCAAGCACAGGCAGCAAGCACGGGCAGCACAGCAAGCCGAGGCAGCACAGCAAGCACAGGCAGCTTGCACAGGCAGCATAGCAAGCACAGCAAACACAGGCAGCAAGCACAGGCAGCACAGCAAGCACAGGCAGCAAGCACAGGCAGCACAGCAAGCACAGGCAGCAAGCACGGGCAGCACAGCAAGCCGAGGCAGCACAGCAAGCACAGGCAGCAAGCACAGGCAGCACAGCAAGCAGAGGCAACAAGCACAGGCAGCACAGCAAGCACAGGCAGCAAGCACAGGCAGCACAGCAAGCACAGGCAGCGCAGCAAGCACAAACAGCAAGCACAGGCAGCACAGCAAGCACAGGCAGCAAGCACGGGCAGCACAGCAAGCCGAGGCAGCACAGCAAGCACAGGCAGCAAGCACAGGCAGCACAGCAAGCAGAGGCAACAAGCACAGGCAGCACAGCAAGCACAGGCAGCACAGCAAGCACAGGCAGCGCAGCAAGCACAAACAGCAAGCACAGGCAGCGCAGCAAGCACAGGCAGCACAGCAAGCACAGGCAGCAAGCACAGGCAGCACAGCAAGCACAGGCAGCGAGCACAGGCAGCACAGCAAGCACAGGCAGCAAGCACAGGCAACAAGCACAGGCAGCACAGCAAGCACAGGCAGCAAGCACAGGCAGCAAGCACAGGCAGCAAGCACACGCATCACACCAAGCACAGGCAGCACAGCAAGCACAGGCAGCAAGCACAGGCAACACAGTAAGCACAGGCAGCAAGCACAGGCAGCACAGCACAGGCAGCACAGCAAGCACAGGCAGCAAGCACAGGCAGCAAGCACAGGCAGCAAGCACACGCATCACACCAAGCACAGGCAGCACAGCAAGCACAGGCAGCAAGCACAGGCAACACAGTAAGCACAGGCAGCAAGCACAGGCAGCACAGCAAGCACAGTAAGCACAGGCAGCTTGCACAGGCAGCATAGCAAGCACAGGCAGCACAGCAAGCACAGGCAGCAAGCACAGGCAGCAAGCGCAGGCAGCACAGCAAGCACAGCAAGGACAGGCAGCAAGCACAGGCAGCACAGCAAGCACAGGCAGCAAGCACAGGCAGCAGAGCAAGCACAGGCAGCAAGCACAGGCAGCACAGCAAGCACAGGCAGCAAGCACAGGCAGCAAGCACAGGCAGCACAGCAAGCACAGGCAGCAAGCACAGGCAGCACAGCAAGCACAGGCAGCAAGCACAGGCAACACAGTAAGCACAGGCAGCAAGCACAGGCAGCACAGCAAGCACACTAAGCACAGGCAGCTTGCACAGACAGCATAGCAAGCACAGGCAGCAAGCACAGGCAGCACATCAAGCACAGCAAGCACAGGCAGCAAGCACAGGCAGCACAACAAGCACAGGCAGCAAGCACAGGCAGCAAGCACAGGCATCACAGCAAGCACAGGCAGCTAGCACAGGCATGTTAGAAACCCGCAAAATAGCTCGACGAGATTTGTTCGTTTTAGCGATTCTGGGGGAAGTGCAGAGGGGTCAATCTCCGTCCTCTTTCCAACAGGCAAAGCCTGCTCCGATCTTCGGTGAGATTCACTCTCGCATTTGTTTACAATGCTTACTCTTACTGAGACGCAGGTCAATGCACCGGCCGCCGAGGTAAACATATGATCCGCGACTCTCGGCGCCACCAAACACAGGTGACGCAGCAACGCACTGTCGTGTGCCACTGTCGAATTACCGCGTGTTATGGGCGAAATCAAATGCATCGCTAACAGGCAGTACAGTAAGCAGAGGCAACAAGCACAGGCAGCACAGCAAGCACAGGCAGCAAGCACAGGCAGCAAGCACAGGCAACACAGTAAGCACAGGCAGCAAGCACAGGCAGCACAGCAAGCACAGGCAGTTTGCACAGGCAGCATAGCAAGCACAGCAAGCACAGGCAGCACAGCAAGCACAGGCAGCAAGCACAGGCAGCACACCAAGTACAGGCAGCAAGCACAGGCAGCGCAGCAAGCACAGGCAGCAAGCACAGGCAGCACAGCAAGCACAGGCAGCAAGCACAGGCAGCACAGCAAGCACAGACAGCACAGCACAGGCAGCACAGCAAGCACAGGCAGCACAGCAAGCACAGGCAGTTTGCACAGGCAGCATAGCAAGCACAGCAAGCACAGGCAGCACAGCAAGCACAGGCAGCAAGCACAGGCAGCACAGCAAGCACAGGCAGCAAGCACAGGCAGCACAGCAAGCACAGGCAGCAAGCACAGGCAGCAAGCACAGGCAGCACACCAAGTACAGGCAGCAAGCACAGGCAGCGCAGCAAGCACAGGCAGCAAGCACAGGCAGCACAGCAAGCACAGGCAGCAAGCACAGGCAGCACAGCAAGCACAGACAGCACAGCACAGGCAGCACAGCAAGCACAGGCAGCACAGCAAGCACAGGCAGTTTGCACAGGCAGCATAGCAAGCACAGCAAGCACAGGCAGCACAGCAAGCACAGGCAGCAAGCACAGGCAGCACACCAAGTACAGGCAGCAAGCACAGGCAGCGCAGCAAGCACAGGCAGCAAGCACAGGCAGCACAGCAAGCACAGGCAGCAAGCACAGGCAGCACAGACAGCACAGCACAGGCAGCACAGCAAGCACAGGCAGCACAGCAAGCACAGGCAGTTTGCACAGGCAGCATAGCAAGCACAGCAAGCACAGGCAGCACAGCAAGCACAGGCAGCAAGCACAGGCAGCACAGCAAGCACAGGCAGCAAGCACAGGCAGCAAGCACAGGCAACACAGTAAGCACAGGCAGCAAGCACAGGCAGCACAGCAAGCACAGGCAGCAAGCACAGGCAGCAAGCACAGGCAGCACAGCAAGCACAGGCAGCAAGCACAGGCATCACAGCAAGCACAGGCAGCAAGCACAGGCAGCAAGCTCAGGCAGCACACCAAGCACAGGCAGAACAGCAAGCACAGGCAGCAAGCACAGGCAGCAAGCACAGGCAGCAAGCACAGGCAGCACAGGCAGCAAGCACGGGCAGCACAGCAAGCCCAGGCAGCACAGCAAGCACAGGCAGCTTGCACAGGCAGCATAGCAAGCATAGCAAGCACAGGCAGCAAGCACAGGCAGCACAGCAAGCACAGGCAGTAAGCACAGGCAGCACAGGCAGCACAACAAGCACAGGCGGCGCAGCAAGCACAGGCAGCACAGCAAGCACAGGCAGCAAGCACAGGCAGCGCAGCAAGCACAAACAGCAAGCACAGGCAGCACAGCAAGCACAGGCAGCAAGCACAGGCAGCAAGCACAGGCAGCACAGCAAGCACAGGCAACAAGCACAGGCAGCACGGCAAGCACAGGCAGCAAGCACAGGCAGCACACCAAGCACAGGCAGCACAGCAAGCACAGCAAGCACGGGAAGCACAACAAGCACAGGCAGCAAGCACAGGCAGCACAGCAAGCACAGGCAGCAAGCACAGGCAGCACAGCAAGCACAGGCAGCAAGCACAGGCAGCACAGCAAGCACAGGCAGCACAGCAAGCACAGGCAGCAAGCACAGGCAGCAAGCACAGGTATGCTAGAAACCCGCAAAATAGCTCGACGAGATGTGTTCGTTTTAGCGATTCTGGGGGAAGGGCAGAGGGGTCAAGCTCCGTCCTATTTCCAACAGGCAAAGCCTGCTCCGATCTTCGGCGAGATTCACTCTCGCATTTGTTTACAATGCTTACTCTTACTGAGACGCAGGTCAATGCACCGGCCGCCGAGGTAAACATATGATCCGCGACTCTCGGCACCTCCAAAAACAGGTGACACCGCAAGGCACTGTCGTGTGCCACTGTCGAATTATCGCGTGTTATGGGCGAAATCAAATGCATCGCTAACAGGCAGTACAGCAAGCACAGGCAGAACAGCAAGCACAGGCAGCAAGCACAGGCAGCACAGCAAGCACAGGCAGCAAGCACAGGCAGCACAGCAAGCAGAGGCAACAAGCACAGGCAGCACAGCAAGCACAGGCAGAACAGCAAGCACAGGCAGCGCAGCAAGCACAAACAGCAAGCACAGGCAGCACAGCAAGCACAGGCAGCAAGCACAGGCAGCAAGCACAGGCAGCACAGCAAGCACAGGCAACAAGCACAGGCAGCACAGCAAGCACAGGCAGCAAGCACAGGCAGCACACCAAGTACAGGCAGCAAGCACAGGCAGCGCAGCAAGCACAGGCAGCAAGCACAGGCAGCACAGCAAGCACAGGCAGCGAGCACAGGCAGCACAGCAAGCACAGGCAGCAAGCACAGGCAGCACAGCACAGGCAGCAAGGCAAGCACAGGCAGCAAGCACAGGCAGCACAACACAGGCAGCTCAGCAAGCTCAGGCAGCAAGCACAGGCAGCAAGCACAGGCAACACAGTAAGCACAGGCAGCAAGCACAGGCAGCACATCAAGCACAGGCAGCAAGCACAGGCAACACAGTAAGCACAGGCAGCAAGCACAGGCAGCACAGCAAGCACAGGCAGCAAGCACAGGCATGTTAGAAACCCGCAAAATAGCTCGACGAGATGTGTTCGTTTTAGCGATTCTGGGGGAAGTGCAGAGGGGTCAAGCTCCGTCCTCTTTCCAACAGGCAAAGCCTGCTCCGATCTTCGGCGAGATTCACTCTCGCATTTGTTTACAATGCTTACTCTTAGTAAGACGCAGGTCAATGCACCGGCCGCCGAGGTAAACATATGATCCGCGACTCTCGGCACCTCCAAAAACAGGTGACACCGCAAGGCACTGTCGTGTGCCACTGTCGAATTATCGCGTGTTATGGGCGAAATCAAATGCATCGCTAACAGGCAGCACAGCAAGCACAGGCAGAACAGCAAGCACAGGCAGCAAGCACAGGCAGCACAGCAAGCACAGGCAGCAAGCACAGGCAGCACAGCAAGCAGAGGCAACAAGCACAGGCAGCACAGCAAGCACAGGCAGAACAGCAAGCACAGGCAGCGCAGCAAGCACAAACAGCAAGCACAGGCAGCACAGCAAGCACAGGCAGCAAGCACAGGCAGCATAGCAAGCACAGCAAGCACAGGCAGCAAGCACAGGCAGCACAGCAAGCACAGGCAGTAAGCACAGGCAGCACAGGCAGCGCAGGCAGCACAACAAGCACAGGCGGCACAGCAAGCACAGGCAGCACAGCAAGCACAGGCAGCTTGCACAGGCAGTTTGCACAGGCAGCATAGCAAGCACATCAAGCACAGGCAGCACAGCGAGCACAGGCCGCAAGCACTGGCAGCACAGCAAGCACAGGCAGCACAGGCAACACAACAAGCACAGGCGGCACAGCAAGCACAGCAAGCACAGGCAGCAAGCACAGGCAGCACAGCAAGCACAGGCAGCAAGCACAGGCAGCGAGCACAGGCAGCACAGCAAGCACAGGCAGCAAGCACAGGCACCACAGCAAGCACAGGCAGCACATCAAGCACAGGCAGCAAGCACGGGCAGCACAGCAAGCACAGGCAGCACAGCAAGCACAGGCAGCAAGCTCAGGCAGCACACCAAGCACAGGCAGCAAGCACAGGCAGCAAGCACAGGCAGCACAGCAAGCACAGGCAGCAAGCACGGGCAGCACAGCAAGCCCAGGCAGCACAGCAAGCACAGGCAGCTTGCACAGGCAGCATAGCAAGCACAGCAAGCACAGGCAGCAAGCACAGGCAGCACAGCAAGCACAGGCAGTAAGCACAGGCAGCACAGGCAGCGCAGGCAGCACAACAAGCACAGGCGGCACAGCAAGCACAGGCAGCAAGCACAGGCAGCACAGCAAGCACAGGCAGCAAGCACAGGCAGCGCAGCAAGCACAAACAGCAAGCACAGGCAGCACAGCAAGCACAGGCAGCAAGCACAGGCAGCACAGCAAGCACAGGCAGCAAGCACAGGCAGCACAGCAAGCACAGGCAGCAAGCACAGGCAGCACAGCAAGCACAGGCAGCAAGCACAGGCAGCACAGGCAGCACAGCAAGCACAGGCAGCAAGCACAGGCAGCACAGCAAGCACAGGCAGCAAGCGCGGGCAGCACAGCAAGCACAGGCAGCGAGCACAGGCAGCACAGCAAGCACAGGCAGCGAGCACAGGCAGCACAGCAAGCACAGGCAGCAAGCACAGGCAGCAAGCACAGGCAGCACAGCAAGCAACAGGCAGCAAGCACGGGCAGCACAGCAAGCACAGGCAGCACACCAAGTACAGGCAGCAAGCACAGGCAGCGCAGCAAGCACAGGCAGCAAGCACAGGCAGCAAGCACAGGCAGCAAGCACAGGCAGCAAGCACAGGCAGCACAGCAAGCACAGGCAGCAAGCACAGGCAGCACAGCAAGCACAGGCAGCACAGCACAGGCAACACAGCAAGCTCAGGCAGCAAGCACAGGCAACACAGTAAAAACAGGCAGCAAGAACAGGCAGCACAGCAAGCACAGGCAGCAAGCACAGGCAACACAGTAAGCACAGGCAGCAAGCACAGGCAGCAAGCACAGGCATGTTAGAAACCCGCAAAATAGCTCGACGAGATGTGTTCGTTTTAGCAATTCTGGGGGAAGTGCAGAGGGGTCAAGCTCCGTCCTCTTTCCAACAGGCAAAGCCTGCTCCGATCTTGGGCGAGATTCACTCTCGCATTTGTTTACAATGCTTACTCTTACTGAGACGCAGGTCAATGCACCGGCCGCCGAGGTAAACATATGATCCGCGACTCTCAGCGCCTCCAAATACAGGTGACACAGCAACGCACTGTCGTGTGCCACTGTCGAAATACCGCGTGTTATGGGCGAAATCAAATGCATCGCTAACAGGCAGTACAGCAAGCAGAGGCAACAAGCACAGGCAGCACAGCAAGCACAGGCAGCAAGCACAGGCAGCAAGCACAGGCAGCACAGCAAGCACAGGCAGCAAGCACAGGCAGCACAGCAAGCACAGGCAGCAAGCACAGGCAGCACAGGCAGCACAGCAAGCACAGGCAGCAAGCACAGGCAGCACAGCAAGCACAGGCAGCAAGCACAGGCAGCACAGCACAGGCAGCACAGCAAGCACAGGCAGCAAGCACAGGCAGCAAGCACGGGCAGCACAGCAAGGCGAGGCAGCACAGCAAGCACAGGCAGCTTGCACAGGCAGCACAGCAAACCCAGGCAGCAAGCACAGGCAGCACAGCAAGCACAGGTAGCAAGCACAGGCAGCACAGCAAGCACAGGCAGCAAGCACAGGCAGCAAGCACAGGCAGCGCAGCAAGCACAAACAGCAAGCACAGGCAGCACAGCAAGCACAGGCAGCAAGCACAGGCAGCACAGCAAGCACAGGCAGCAAGCACAGGCAGCACAGCAAGCACAGGCAGCAAGCACAGGCAGCACAGCAAGCACAGGCAGCGCAGCAAGCACAAACAGCAAGCACAGGCAGCAAGCACAGGCAGCAAGCACAGGCAGCACAGCAAGCACAGGCAACAAGCACAGGCAACACAGCAAGCACAGGCAGCAAGCACAGGCAGCACAGCAAGCACAGGCAGCACAGCAAGCACAGCAAGCACAGGCAGCAAGCACAGGCAGCACACCAAGTACAGGCAGCAAGCACAGGCAGCGCAGCAAGCACAGGCAGCACAGCAAGCACAGGCAGCACAGCAAGCCCAGGCAGCGAGCACAGGCAGCACAGCAAGCACAGGCAGCAAGCACAGGCAACAAGCACAGGCAGCATAACAAGCACAGGCAGCAAGCACGGGCAGCACAGCAAGCACAGGCAGCACAGCAAGCACAGGCAGCAAGCACAGGCAGCACACCAAGTACAGGCAGCAAGCACAGGCAGCGCAGCAAGCACAGGCAGCAAGCACAGGCAGCACAGCAAGCACAGGCAGCAAGCACAGGCAGCACAGCAAGCACAGGCAGCACAGCAAGCACAGGCAGCAAGCACAGGCAACACAGTAAGCATAGGCAGCAAGCACAGGCAGCACAGCAAGCACAGGCAGATTGCACAGGCAGTTTGCACAGGCAGCATAGCAAGCCCAGCAACCACAGGCAGCACAGCAAGCACAGGCAGCAAGCACTGGCAGCACAGCAAGCACAGGCAGCACAGGCAACACAACAAGCACAGGCGGCACAGCAAGCACAGGCAGCAAGCACAGGCAGCACAGCAAGCACAGGCAGCAAGCACAGGCAGCACAGCAAGCACAGGCAGCGAGCACAGGCAGCACAGCAAGCACAGGCAGCAAGCACAGGCACCACAGCAAGCACAGGCAGCAAGCACAGGCAGCACAGCAAACACAGGCAGCAAGCGCGGGCAGCACAGCAAGCACAGGCAGCAAGCACAGGCAGCAAGCACAGGCAGCACAGCAAGCACAGGCAGCAAGCACGGGCAGCACAGCAAGCACAGGCAGCAAGCACAGGCAGCACACCAAGTACAGGCAGCAAGCACAGGCAGCGCAGCAAGCACAGGCAGCAAGCACAGGCAGCAAGCACAGGCAGCAAGCACAGGCAGCACAGCAAGCACAGGCAGCCAGCACAGGCAGCACAGCAAGCACAGGCAGCACAGCACAGGCAACACAGCAAGCTCAGGCAGCAAGCACAGGCAACACAGTAAAAACAGGCAGCAAGCACAGGCAGCACAGCAAGCACAGGCAGCAAGCACAGGCAACACAGTAAGCACAGGCAGCAAGCACAGGCAGCAAGCACAGGCATGTTAGAAACCCGCAAAATAGCTCGACGAGATGTGTTCGTTTTAGCGATTCTGGGGGAAGTGCAGAGGGGTCAAGCTCCGTCCTCTTTCCAACAGGCAAAGCCTGCTCCGATCTTCGGCGAGATTCACTCTCGCATTTGTTTACAATGCTTACTCTTACTGAGACGCAGGTCAATGCACCGGCCGCCGAGGTAAACATATGATCCGCGACTCTCGGCGCCTCCAAAAACAGGTGACACAGCAACGCACTGTCGTGTGCCACTGTCGAATTACCGCGTGTTATGGGCGAAATCAAATACATCGCTAACAGGCAGCACAGCAAGCACAGGCAGCACAGCAAGCACAGGCAGCAAGCACAGGCAGCAAGCACAGGCAGCACAGCAAGCACAGGCAGCAAGCACAGGCAGCACAGCAAGCACAGGCAGCAAGCACAGGCAGCAAGCACAGGCAGCACAGCAAGCACAGGCAACACAGCAAGCACAGGCAGCAAGCACAGGCAGCACAGGCAGCACAGCAAGCACAGGCAGCAAGCACAGGCAGCACAGCAAGCACAGGCAGCAAGCGCGGGCAGCACAGCAAGCTCAGGCAGCAAGCACAGGCAGCACAGCAAGCACAGGCAGCGAGCACAGGCAGCACAGCAAGCACAGGCAGCGAGCACAGGCACCACAGCAAGCACAGGCAGCAAGCACAGGCAGCTCAGCAAGCAACAGGCAGCAAGCACGGGCAGCACAGCAAGCACAGGCAGCAAGCACAGGCAGCAAGCACAGGCAGCAAGCACAGGCAGCGCAGCAAGCACAGGCAGCAAGCACAGGCAGCAAGCACAGGCAGCAAGCACAGGCAGCACAGCAAGCACAGGCAGCAAGCACAGGCAGCACAGCAAGCACAGGCAGCACAGCACAGGCAACACAGCAAGCTCAGGCAGCAAACACAGGCAACACAGTAAAAACAGGCAGCAAGCACAGGCAGCACAGCAAGCACAGGCAGCAAGCACAGGCAACACAGTAAGCACAGGCAGCAAGCACAGGCAGCAAGCACAGGCATGTTAGAAACCCGCAAAATAGCTCGACGAGATGTGTTCGTTTTAGCAATTCTGGGGGAAGTGCAGAGGGGTCAAGCTCCGTCCTCTTTCCAACAGGCAAAGCCTGCTCCGATCTTGGGCGAGATTCACTCTCACATTTGTTTACAATGCTTACTCTTACTGAGACGCAGGTCAATGCACCGGCCGCCGAGGTAAACATATGATCCGCGACTCTCGGCGCCTCCAAATACAGGTGACACAGCAACGCACTGTCGTGTGCGACTGTCGAAATACCGCGTGTTATGGGCGAAATCAAATGCATCGCTAACAGGCAGTACAGCAAGCAGAGGCAACAAGCACAGGCAGCACAGCAAGCACAGGCAGCAAGCACAGGCAGCAAGCACAGGCAGCACAGCAAGCACAGGCAGCAAGCACAGGCAGCACAGCAAGCACAGCAAGCACAGGCAGCAAGCACAGGCAGCACACCAAGTACAGGCAGCAAGCACAGGCAGCAAGCACAGGCAGCACAGCAAGCACAGGCAGCAAGCACAGGCAGCACAGCAAGCACAGACAGCACAGCACAGGCAGCACAGCAAGCACAGGCAGCACAGCAAGCACAGGCAGTTTGCACAGGCAGTATAGCAAGCACAGGCAGCACAGCAAGCACAGGCAGCAAGCACAGGCAGCAAGCACAGGCAGCACAGCAAGCACAGGCAGCAAGCACAGGCAGCACAGCACAGGCAGCACAGCAAGCACAGGCAGCACAGCAAGCACAGGCAGCAAGCACAGGCAGCAAGCACGGGCAGCACAGCAAGCACAGGCAGCTTGCACAGGCAGCACAGCAAACACAGGCAGCAAGCACAGGCAGCACAGCAAGCACAGGTAGCAAGCACAGGCAGCACAGCAAGCACAGGCAGCAAGCACGGGCAGCACAGCAAGCCGAGGCAGCACAGCAAGCACAGGCAGCAAGCACAGGCAGCACAGCAAGCAGAGGCAACAAGCACAGGCAGCACAGCAAGCACAGGCAGCAAGCACAGGCAGCACAGCAAGCACAGGCAGCGCAGCAAGCACAAACAGCAAGCACAGGCAGCACAGCAAGTATAGGCAGCAAGCACAGGCAGCGCAGCAAGCACAGGCAGCACAGCAAGCACAGCAAGCACAGGCAGCAAGCACAGGCAGCACACCAAGTACAGGCAGTAAGCACAGGCAGCGCAGCAAGCACAGGCAGCACAGCAAGCACAGGCAGCAAGCACAGGCAGCACAGCAAGCACAGGCAGCGAGCACAGGCAGCACAGCAAGCACAGGCAGCAAGCACAGGCAACAAGCACAGGCAGCACAACAAGCACAGGCAGCAAGCACGGGCAGCACAGCAAGCACAGGCAGCACAGCAAGCACAGGCAGCAAGCACAGGCAGCAAGCACAGGCAGCACACCAAGTACAGGCAGCAAGCACAGGCAGCGCAGCAAGCACAGGCAGCAAGCACAGGCAGCAAGCACAGGCAGCAAGCACAGGCAGCACAGCAAGCACAGGCAGCAAGCACAGGCAGCACAGCAAGCACAGGCAGCACAGCACAGGCAACACAGCAAGCTCAGGCAGCAAGCACAGGCAACACAGTAAAAACAGGCAGCAAGCACAGGCAGCACAGCAAGCACAGGCAGCAAGCACAGGCAACACAGTAAGCACAGGCAGCAAGCACAGGCAGCAAGCACAGGCATGTTAGAAACCCGCAAAATAGCTCGACGAGATGTGTTCGTTTTAGCGATTCTGGGGGAAGTGCAGAGGGGTCAAGCTCCGTCCTCTTTCCAACAGGCAAAGCCTGCTCCGATCTTCGGCGAGATTCACTCTCGCATTTGTTTACAATGCTTACTCTTACTGAGACGCAGGTCAATGCATCGGCCGCCGAGGTAAACATATGATCCGCGACTCTCGGCGCCTCCAAAAACAGGTGACACAGCAACGCACTGTCGTGTGCCACTGTCGAATTACCGCGTGTTATGGGCGAAATCAAATACATCGCTAACAGGCAGCACAGCAAGCACAGGCAGCACAGCAAGCACAGGCAGCAAGCACAGGCAGCACAGCAAGCACAGGCAGCAAGCACAGGCAGCACAGCAAGCACAGGCAGCAAGCACAGGCAGCAAGCACAGGCAGCACAGGCAACACAGCAAGCACAGGCAGCAAGCACAGGCAGCACAGGCAGCACAGCAAGCACAGGCAGCAAGCACAGGCAGCACAGCAAGCACAGGCAGCAAGCGCGGGCAGCACAGCAAGCACAGGCAGCAAGCACAGGCAGCACAGCAAGCACAGGCAGCGAGCACAGGCAGCACAGCAAGCACAGGCAGCAAGCACAGACACCACAGCAAGCACAGGCAGCACAGCAAACACAGGCAGCAAGCGCGGGCAGCACAGCAAGCACAGGCAGCAAGCACAGGCAGCAAGCACAGGCAGCACAGCAAGCACAGGCAGCAAGCACGGGCAGCACAGCAAGCACAGGCAGCAAGCACAGGCAGCACACCAAGTACAGGCAGCAAGCACAGGCAGCGCAGCAAGCACAGGCAGCAAGCACAGGCAGCAAGCACAGGCAGCAAGCACAGGCAGCACAGCAAGCACAGGCAGCAAGCACAGGCAGCAAGCACGGGCAGCACAGCAAGGCGAGGCAGCACAGCAAGCACAGGCAGCTTGCACAGGCAGCACAGCAAACCCAGGCAGCAAGCACAGGCAGCACAGCAAGCACAGGCAGCAAGCACAGGCAGCACAGGCAGCACAGCAAGCACAGGCAGCACAGCAAGCACAGGCAGCAAGCGCGGGCAGCACAGCAAGCACAGGCAGCGAGCACAGGCAGCACAGCAAGCACAGGCAGCGAGCACAGGCAGCACAGCAAGCACAGGCAGCAAGCACAGGCACCACAGCAAGCACAGGCAGCAAGCACAGGCAGCACAGCAAGCAACAGGCAGCAAGCACGGGCAGCACAGCAAGCACAGGCAGCACACCAAGTACAGGCAGCAAGCACAGGCAGCGCAGCAAGCACAGGCAGCAAGCACAGGCAGCAAGCACAGGCAGCAAGCACAGGCAGCAAGCACAGGCAGCACAGCAAGCACAGGCAGCAAGCACAGGCAGCACAGCAAGCACAGGCAGCACAGCACAGGCAACACAGCAAGCTCAGGCAGCAAGCACAGGCAACACAGTAAAAACAGGCAGCAAGAACAGGCAGCACAGCAAGCACAGGCAGCAAGCACAGGCAACACAGTAAGCACAGGCAGCAAGCACAGGCAGCAAGCACAGGCATGTTAGAAACCCGCAAAATATCTCGACGAGATGTGTTCGTTTTAGCAATTCTGGGGGAAGTGCAGAGGGGTCAAGCTCCGTCCTCTTTCCAACAGGCAAAGCCTGCTCCGATCTTGGGCGAGATTCACTCTCGCATTTGTTTACAATGCTTACTCTTACTGAGACGCAGGTCAATGCACCGGCCGCCGAGGTAAACATATGATCCGCGACTCTCAGCGCCTCCAAATACAGGTGACACAGCAACGCACTGTCGTGTGCCACTGTCGAAATACCGCGTGTTATGGGCGAAATCAAATGCATCGCTAACAGGCAGTACAGCAAGCAGAGGCAACAAGCACAGGCAGCACAGCAAGCACAGGCAGCAAGCACAGGCAGCAAGCACAGGCAGCACAGCAAGCACAGGCAGCAAGCACAGGCAGCACAGCAAGCACAGGCAGCAAGCACAGGCAGCACAGGCAGCACAGCAAGCACAGGCAGCAAGCACAGGCAGCACAGCAAGCACAGGCAGCAAGCACAGGCAGCACAGCACAGGCAGCACAGCAAGCACAGGCAGCAAGCACAGGCAGCAAGCACGGGCAGCACAGCAAGGCGAGGCAGCACAGCAAGCACAGGCAGCTTGCACAGGCAGCACAGCAAACCCAGGCAGCAAGCACAGGCAGCACAGCAAGCACAGGTAGCAAGCACAGGCAGCACAGCAAGCACAGGCAGCAAGCACGGGCAGCACAGCAAGCCGAGGCAGCACAGCAAGCACAGGCAGCAAGCACAGGCAGCACAGCAAGCAGAGGCAACAAGCACAGGCAGCACAGCAAGCACAGGCAGCAAGCACAGGCAGCACAGCAAGCACAGGCAGCGCAGCAAGCACAAACAGCAAGCACAGGCAGCAAGCACAGGCAGCAAGCACAGGCAGCACAGCAAGCACAGGCAGCAAGCACAGGCAGCAAGCACAGGCAGCGCAGCAAGCACAAACAGCAAGCACAGGCAGCACAGCAAGCACAGGCAGCAAGCACAGGCAGCACAGCAAGCACAGGCAGCAAGCACAGGCAGCACAGCAAGCACAGGCAGCAAGCACAGGCAGCACAGGCAGCACAGCAAGCACAGGCAGCAAGCACAGGCAGCACAGCAAGCACAGGCAGCAAGCACAGGCAGCACAGCACAGGCAGCACAGCAAGCACAGGCAGCAAGCACAGGCAGCAAGCACGGGCAGCACAGCAAGGCGAGGCAGCACAGCAAGCACAGGCAGCTTGCACAGGCAGCACAGCAAACCCAGGCAGCAAGCACAGGCAGCACAGCAAGCACAGGTAGCAAGCACAGGCAGCACAGCAAGCACAGGCAGCAAGCACGGGCAGCACAGCAAGCCGAGGCAGCACAGCAAGCACAGGCAGCACAGCAAGCAGAGGCAACAAGCACAGGCAGCACAGCAAGCACAGGCAGCAAGCACAGGCAGCACAGCAAGCACAGGCAGCGCAGCAAGCACAAACAGCAAGCACAGGCAGCAAGCACAGGCAGCAAGCACAGGCAGCACAGCAAGCACAGGCAACAAGCACAGGCAACACAGCAAGCACAGGCAGCAAGCACAGGCAGCACAGCAAGCACAGGCAGCACAGCAAGCACAGCAAGCACAGGCAGCAAGCACAGGCAGCACACCAAGTACAGGCAGCAAGCACAGGCAGCGCAGCAAGCACAGGCAGCACAGCAAGCCCAGGCAGCGAGCACAGGCAGCACAGCAAGCACAGGCAGCAAGCACAGGCAACAAGCACAGGCAGCATAACAAGCACAGGCAGCAAGCACGGGCAGCACAGCAAGCACAGGCAGCACAGCAAGCACAGGCAGCAAGCACAGGCAGCACACCAAGTACAGGCAGCAAGCACAGGCAGCGCAGCAAGCACAGGCAGCAAGCACAGGCAGCACAGCAAGCACAGGCAGCAAGCACAGGCAGCACAGCAAGCACAGGCAGCACAGCAAGCACAGGCAGCAAGCACAGGCAACACAGTAAGCATAGGCAGCAAGCACAGGCAGCACAGCAAGCACAGGCAGATTGCACAGGCAGTTTGCACAGGCAGCATAGCAAGCCCAGCAACCACAGGCAGCACAGCAAGCACAGGCAGCAAGCACTGGCAGCACAGCAAGCACAGGCAGCACAGGCAACACAACAAGCACAGGCGGCACAGCAAGCACAGGCAGCAAGCACAGGCAGCACAGCAAGCACAGGCAGCAAGCACAGGCAGCACAGCAAGCACAGGCAGCGAGCACAGGCAGCACAGCAAGCACAGGCAGCAAGCACAGGCACCACAGCAAGCACAGGCAGCAAGCACAGGCAGCCCAGCAAACACAGGCAGCAAGCGCGGGCAGCACAGCAAGCACAGGCAGCAAGCACAGGCAGCAAGCACAGGCAGCACAGCAAGCACAGGCAGCAAGCACGGGCAGCACAGCAAGCATAGGCAGCAAGCACAGGCAGCACACCAAGTACAGGCAGCAAGCACAGGCAGCGCAGCAAGCACAGGCAGCAAGCACAGGCAGCAAGCACAGGCAGCAAGCACAGGCAGCACAGCAAGCACAGGCAGCCAGCACAGGCAGCACAGCAAGCACAGGCAGCAAAGCACAGGCAACACAGCAAGCTCAGGCAGCAAGCACAGGCAACACAGTAAAAACAGGCAGCAAGCACAGGCAGCACAGCAAGCACAGGCAGCAAGCACAGGCAACACAGTAAGCACAGGCAGCAAGCACAGGCAGCAAGCACAGGCATGTTAGAAACCCGCAAAATAGCTCGACGAGATGTGTTCGTTTTAGCGATTCTGGGGGAAGTGCAGAGGGGTCAAGCTCCGTCCTCTTTCCAACAGGCAAAGCCTGCTCCGATCTTCGGCGAGATTCACTCTCGCATTTGTTTACAATGCTTACTCTTACTGAGACGCAGGTCAATGCACCGGCCGCCGAGGTAAACATATGATCCGCGACTCTCGGCGCCTCCAAAAACAGGTGACACAGCAACGCACTGTCGTGTGCCACTGTCGAATTACCGCGTGTTATGGGCGAAATCAAATACATCGCTAACAGGCAGCACAGCAAGCACAGGCAGCACAGCAAGCACAGGCAGCAAGCACAGGCAGCAAGCACAGGCAGCACAGCAAGCACAGGCAGCAAGCACAGGCAGCAAGCACAGGCAGCAAGCACAGGCAGCACAGCAAGCACAGGCAACACAGCAAGCACAGGCAGCAAGCACAGGCAGCACAGGCAGCACAGCAAGCACAGGCAGCAAGCACAGGCAGCACAGCAAGCACAGGCAGCAAGCGCGGGCAGCACAGCAAGCTCAGGCAGCAAGCACAGGCAGCACAGCAAGCACAGGCAGCGAGCACAGGCAGCACAGCAAGCACAGGCAGCAAGCACAGGCACCACAGCAAGCACAGGCAGCAAGCACAGGCAGCACAGCAAGCAACAGGCAGCAAGCACGGGCAGCACAGCAAGCACAGGCAGCAAGCACAGGCAGCAAGCACAGGCAGCAAGCACAGGCAGCACAGCAAGCACAGGCAGCACAGCACAGGCAACACAGCAAGCTCAGGCAGCAAGCACAGGCAACACAGTAAAAACAGGCAGCAAGCACAGGCAGCACAGCAAGCACAGGCAGCAAGCACAGGCAACACAGTAAGCACAGGCAGCAAGCACAGGCAGCAAGCACAGGCATGTTAGAAACCCGCAAAATAGCTCGACGAGATGTGTTCGTTTTAGCGATTCTGGGGGAAGTGCAGAGGGGTCAAGCTCCGTCCTCTTTCCAACAGGCAAAGCCTGCCCCGATCTTCGGCGAGATTCACTCTCGCATTTGTTTACAATGCTTACTCTTACTGAGACGCAGGTCAATGCACCGGCCGCCGAGGTAAACATATGATCCGCGACTCTCGGCGCCTCCAAAAACAGGTGACACAGCAACGCACTGTCGTGTGCCACTGACGAATTACCGCGTGTTATGGGCGAAGTCAAATGCATCGCTAACAGGCAGCACAGCAAGCACAGGCAGCAAGCACAGGCAGCACAGCTAGCACAGGCAGCAAGCACAGGCAGCAAGCACAGGCAGCACAGCAAGCACAGGCAGCAAGCACAGGCAGCACAGCAAGCACAGGCAGGACAGCAAGCACAAACAGCAAGCACAGGCAGCACAGCAAGCACAGGCAGCAAGCACAGGCAGTACAGCAAGCACAGGCAGCAAGCACAGGCAGCAAGCACAGGCAGCACAGCAAGCACAGGCAGCAAGCACAGGCAGCAAGCACAGGCAGCACAGCAAGCACAGGCAGCAAGCACAGGCAACACAGTAAGCATAGGCAGCAAGCACAGGCAGCACAGCAAGCACAGGCAGCTTGCACAGGCAGTTTGCACAGGCAGCATAGCAAGCCCAGCAAGCACAGGCAGCACAGCAAGCACAGGCAGCAAGCACTGGCAGCACAGCAAGCACAGGCAGCACAGGCAACACAACAAGCACAGGCGGCACAGCAAGCACAGGCAGCAAGCACAGGCAGCACAGCAAGCACAGGCAGCAAGCACAGGCAGCACAGCAAGCACAGGCAGCGAGCACAGGCAGCACAGCAAGCACAGGCAGCAAGCACAGGCACCACAGCAAGCACAGGCAGCACAGCAAACACAGGCAGCAAGCGCGGGCAGCACAGCAAGCACAGGCAGCAAGCACAGGCAGCAAGCACAGGCAGCACAGCAAGCAACAGGCAGCAAGCACGGGCAGCACAGCAAGCACAGGCAGCACACCAAGTACAGGCAGCAAGCACAGGCAGCGCAGCAAGCACAGGCAGCAAGCACAGGCAGCAAGCACAGGCAGCAAGCACAGGCAGCAAGCACAGGCAGCACAGCAAGCACAGGCAGCAAGCACAGGCAGCACAGCAAGCACAGGCAGCACAGCACAGGCAACACAGCAAGCTCAGGCAGCAAGCACAGGCAACACAGTAAAAACAGGCAGCAAGAACAGGCAGCACAGCAAGCACAGGCAGCAAGCACAGGCAACACAGTAAGCACAGGCAGCAAGCACAGGCAGCAAGCACAGGCATGTTAGAAACCCGCAAAATAGCTCGACGAGATGTGTTCGTTTTAGCAATTCTGGGGGAAGTGCAGAGGGGTCAAGCTCCGTCCTCTTTCCAACAGGCAAAGCCTGCTCCGATCTTGGGCGAGATTCACTCTCGCATTTGTTTACAATGCTTACTCTTACTGAGACGCAGGTCAATGCACCGGCCGCCGAGGTAAACATATGATCCGCGACTCTCAGCGCCTCCAAATACAGGTGACACAGCAACGCACTGTCGTGTGCCACTGTCGAAATACCGCGTGTTATGGGCGAAATCAAATGCATCGCTAACAGGCAGTACAGCAAGCAGAGGCAACAAGCACAGGCAGCACAGCAAGCACAGGCAGCAAGCACAGGCAGCAAGCACAGGCAGCAAGCACAGGCAGCAAGCACAGGCAGCACAGCAAGCACAGGCAGCAAGCACAGGCAGCACAGCAAGCACAGGCAGCAAGCACAGGCAGCACAGGCAGCACAGCAAGCACAGGCAGCAAGCACAGGCAGCACAGCAAGCACAGGCAGCAAGCACAGGCAGCACAGCACAGGCAGCACAGCAAGCACAGGCAGCAAGCACAGGCAGCAAGCACGGGCAGCACAGCAAGGCGAGGCAGCACAGCAAGCACAGGCAGCTTGCACAGGCAGCACAGCAAACCCAGGCAGCAAGCACAGGCAGCACAGCAAGCACAGGTAGCAAGCACAGGCAGCACAGCAAGCACAGGCAGCAAGCACGGGCAGCACAGCAAGCCGAGGCAGCACAGCAAGCACAGGCAGCAAGCACAGGCAGCACAGCAAGCAGAGGCAACAAGCACAGGCAGCACAGCAAGCACAGGCAGCAAGCACAGGCAGCACAGCAAGCACAGGCAGCGCAGCAAGCACAAACAGCAAGCACAGGCAGCAAGCACAGGCAGCAAGCACAGGCAGCACAGCAAGCACAGGCAGCAAGCACAGGCAGCAAGCACAGGCAGCGCAGCAAGCACAAACAGCAAGCACAGGCAGCACAGCAAGCACAGGCAGCAAGCACAGGCAGCACAGCAAGCACAGGCAGCAAGCACAGGCAGCAAGCACAGGCAGCGCAGCAAGCACAAACAGCAAGCACAGGCAGCACAGCAAGCACAGGCAGCAAGCACAGGCAGCACAGCAAGCACAGGCAGCAAGCACAGGCAGCACAGCAAGCACAGGCAGCAAGCACAGGCAGCACAGGCAGCACAGCAAGCACAGGCAGCAAGCACAGGCAGCACAGCAAGCACAGGCAGCAAGCACAGGCAGCACAGCACAGGCAGCACAGCAAGCACAGGCAGCAAGCACAGGCAGCAAGCACGGGCAGCACAGCAAGGCGAGGCAGCACAGCAAGCACAGGCAGCTTGCACAGGCAGCACAGCAAACCCAGGCAGCAAGCACAGGCAGCACAGCAAGCACAGGTAGCAAGCACAGGCAGCACAGCAAGCACAGGCAGCAAGCACGGGCAGCACAGCAAGCCGAGGCAGCACAGCAAGCACAGGCAGCACAGCAAGCAGAGGCAACAAGCACAGGCAGCACAGCAAGCACAGGCAGCAAGCACAGGCAGCACAGCAAGCACAGGCAGCGCAGCAAGCACAAACAGCAAGCACAGGCAGCAAGCACAGGCAGCAAGCACAGGCAGCACAGCAAGCACAGGCAACAAGCACAGGCAACACAGCAAGCACAGGCAGCAAGCACAGGCAGCACAGCAAGCACAGGCAGCACAGCAAGCACAGCAAGCACAGGCAGCAAGCACAGGCAGCACACCAAGTACAGGCAGCAAGCACAGGCAGCGCAGCAAGCACAGGCAGCACAGCAAGCACAGGCAGCACAGCAAGCCCAGGCAGCGAGCACAGGCAGCACAGCAAGCACAGGCAGCAAGCACAGGCAACAAGCACAGGCAGCATAACAAGCACAGGCAGCAAGCACGGGCAGCACAGCAAGCACAGGCAGCACAGCAAGCACAGGCAGCAAGCACAGGCAGCACACCAAGTACAGGCAGCAAGCACAGGCAGCGCAGCAAGCACAGGCAGCAAGCACAGGCAGCACAGCAAGCACAGGCAGCAAGCACAGGCAGCACAGCAAGCACAGGCAGCACAGCAAGCACAGGCAGCAAGCACAGGCAACACAGTAAGCATAGGCAGCAAGCACAGGCAGCACAGCAAGCACAGGCAGATTGCACAGGCAGTTTGCACAGGCAGCATAGCAAGCCCAGCAACCACAGGCAGCACAGCAAGCACAGGCAGCAAGCACTGGCAGCACAGCAAGCACAGGCAGCACAGGCAACACAACAAGCACAGGCGGCACAGCAAGCACAGGCAGCAAGCACAGGCAGCACAGCAAGCACAGGCAGCAAGCACAGGCAGCACAGCAAGCACAGGCAGCGAGCACAGGCAGCACAGCAAGCACAGGCAGCAAGCACAGGCACCACAGCAAGCACAGGCAGCAAGCACAGGCAGCACAGCAAACACAGGCAGCAAGCGCGGGCAGCACAGCAAGCACAGGCAGCAAGCACAGGCAGCAAGCACAGGCAGCACAGCAAGCACAGGCAGCAAGCACGGGCAGCACAGCAAGCACAGGCAGCAAGCACAGGCAGCACACCAAGTACAGGCAGCAAGCACAGGCAGCGCAGCAAGCACAGGCAGCAAGCACAGGCAGCAAGCACAGGCAGCAAGCACAGGCAGCACAGCAAGCACAGGCAGCCAGCACAGGCAGCACAGCAAGCACAGGCAGCACAGCACAGGCAACACAGCAAGCTCAGGCAGCAAGCACAGGCAACACAGTAAAAACAGGCAGCAAGCACAGGCAGCACAGCAAGCACAGGCAGCAAGCACAGGCAACACAGTAAGCACAGGCAGCAAGCACAGGCAGCAAGCACAGGCATGTTAGAAACCCGCAAAATAGCTCGACGAGATGTGTTCGTTTTAGCGATTCTGGGGGAAGTGCAGAGGGGTCAAGCTCCGTCCTCTTTCCAACAGGCAAAGCCTGCTCCGATCTTCGGCGAGATTCACTCTCGCATTTGTTTACAATGCTTACTCTTACTGAGACGCAGGTCAATGCACCGGCCGCCGAGGAAAACATATGATCCGCGACTCTCGGCGCCTCCAAAAACAGGTGACACAGCAACGCACTGTCGTGTGCCACTGTCGAATTACCGCGTGTTATGGGCGAAATCAAATACATCGCTAACAGGCAGCACAGCAAGCACAGGCAGCACAGCAAGCACAGGCAGCAAGCACAGGCAGCAAGCACAGGCAGCACAGCAAGCACAGGCAGCAAGCACAGGCAGCACAGCAAGCACAGGCAGCAAGCACAGGCAGCAAGCACAGGCAGCACAGCAAGCACAGGCAACACAGCAAGCACAGGCAGCAAGCACAGGCAGCACAGGCAGCACAGCAAGCACAGGCAGCAAGCACAGGCAGCACAGCAAGCACAGGCAGCAAGCGCGGGCAGCACAGCAAGCTCAGGCAGCAAGCACAGGCAGCACAGCAAGCACAGGCAGCGAGCACAGGCAGCACAGCAAGCACAGGCAGCAAGCACAGGCACCACAGCAAGCACAGGCAGCAAGCACAGGCAGCACAGCAAGCAACAGGCAGCAAGCACGGGCAGCACAGCAAGCACAGGCAGCAAGCACAGGCAGCAAGCACAGGCAGCGCAGCAAGCACAGGCAGCAAGCACAGGCAGCAAGCACAGGCAGCAAGCACAGGCAACACAGTAAAAACAGGCAGCAAGCACAGGCAGCACAGCAAGCACAGGCAGCAAGCACAGGCAACACAGTAAGCACAGGCAGCAAGCACAGGCAGCAAGCACAGGCATGTTAGAAACCCGCAAAATAGCTCGACGAGATGTGTTCGTTTTAGCAATTCTGGGGGAAGTGCAGAGGGGTCAAGCTCCGTCCTCTTTCCAACAGGCAAAGCCTGCTCCGATCTTGGGCGAGATTCACTCTCACATTTGTTTACAATGCTTACTCATACTGAGACGCAGGTCAATGCACCGGCCGCCGAGGTAAACATATGATCCGCGACTCTCGGCGCCTCCAAATACAGGTGACACAGCAACGCACTGTCGTGTGCGACTGTCGAAATACCGCGTGTTATGGGCGAAATCAAATGCATCGCTAACAGGCAGTACAGCAAGCAGAGGCAACAAGCACAGGCAGCACAGCAAGCACAGGCAGCAAGCACAGGCAGCAAGCACAGGCAGCAAGCACAGGCAGCACAGCAAGCACAGGCAGCAAGCACAGGCAGCACAGCAAGCACAGGCAGCAAGCACAGGCAGCACACCAAGTACAGGCAGCAAGCACAGGCAGCAAGCACAGGCAGCACAGCAAGCACAGGCAGCAAGCACAGGCAGCACAGCAAGCACAGACAGCACAGCACAGGCAGCACAGCAAGCACAGGCAGCACAGCAAGCACAGGCAGTTTGCACAGGCAGTATAGCAAGCACAGGCAGCACAGCAAGCACAGGCAGCAAGCACAGGCAGCAAGCACAGGCAGCACAGCAAGCACAGGCAGCAAGCACAGGCAGCACAGCACAGGCAGCACAGCAAGCACAGGCAGCACAGCAAGCACAGGCAGCAAGCACAGGCAGCAAGCACGGGCAGCACAGCAAGCACAGGCAGCTTGCACAGGCAGCACAGCAAACACAGGCAGCAAGCACAGGCAGCACAGCAAGCACAGGTAGCAAGCACAGGCAGCACAGCAAGCACAGGCAGCAAGCACGGGCAGCACAGCAAGCCGAGGCAGCACAGCAAGCACAGGCAGCAAGCACAGGCAGCACAGCAAGCAGAGGCAACAAGCACAGGCAGCACAGCAAGCACAGGCAGCAAGCACAGGCAGCACAGCAAGCACAGGCAGCGCAGCAAGCACAAACAGCAAGCACAGGCAGCACAGCAAGTACAGGCAGCAAGCACAGGCAGCGCAGCAAGCACAGGCAGCACAGCAAGCACAGGCAGCAAGCACAGGCAGCACACCAAGTACAGGCAGCAAGCACAGGCAGCGCAGCAAGCACAGGCAGCACAGCAAGCACAGGCAGCAAGCACAGGCAGCACAGCAAGCACAGGCAGCGAGCACAGGCAGCACAGCAAGCACAGGCAGCAAGCACAGGCAACAAGTACAGGCAGCAAGCACAGGCAGCGCAGCAAGCACAGGCAGCAAGCACAGGCAGCACAGCAAGCACAGGCAGCAAGCACAGGCAGCAAGCACAGGCAGCACAGCAAGCACAGGCAGCAAGCACAGGCAACACAGTAAGCATAGGCAGCAAGCACAGGCAGCACAGCAAGCACAGGCAGCTTGCACAGGCAGTTTGCACAGCAAGCACAGGCAGCAAGCACAGGCAGCACAGCAAGCACAGGCAGCAAGCACGGGCAACACAGTAAGCACAGGCAGCAAGCACAGGCAGCAAGCACAGGCATGTTAGAAACCCGCAAAATAGCTCGACGACATGTGTTCGTTTTAGCGATTCTGGGGGAAGTGCAGAGGGGTCAAGCTCCGTCCTCTTTCCAACAGGCAAAGCCTGCCCCGATCTTCGGCGAGATTCACTCTCGCATTTGTTTACAATGCTTACTCTTACTGAGACGCAGGTCAATGCACCGGCCGCCGAGGTAAACATATGATCCGCGACTCTCGGCGCCTCCAAAAACAGGTGACACAGCAACGCACTGTCGTGTGCCACTGACGAATTACCGCGTGTTATGGGCGAAGTCAAATGCATCGCTAACAGGCAGCACAGCAAGCACAGGCAGCAAGCACAGGCAGCACAGCAAGCACAGGCAGCAAGCACAGGCAGCAAGCACAGGCAGCACAGCAAGCACAGGCAGCAAGCACAGGCAGCACAGCAAGCACAGGCAGGACAGCAAGCACAAACAGCAAGCACAGGCAGCACAGGCAGCAAGCACAGGCAGTACAGCAAGCACAGGCAGCAAGCACAGGCAGCAAGCACAGGCAGCACAGCAAGCACAGGCAGCAAGCACAGGCAGCAAGCACAGGCAGCACAGCAAGCACAGGCAGCAAGCACAGGCAACACAGTAAGCATAGGCAGCAAGCACAGGCAGCACAGCAAGCACAGGCAGCTTGCACAGGCAGTTTGCACAGGCAGCATAGCAAGCCCAGCAAGCACAGGCAGCACAGCAAGCACAGGCAGCAAGCACTGGCAGCACAGCAAGCACAGGCAGCACAGGCAACACAACAAGCACAGGCGGCACAGCAAGCACAGCAAGCACAGGCAGCAAGCACAGGCAGCACAGCAAGCACAGGCAGCAAGCACAGGCAGCACAGCAAGCACAGGCAGCGAGCACAGGCAGCACAGCAAGCACAGGCAGCAAGCACAGGCACCACAGCAAGCACAGGCAGCACAGCAAACACAGGCAGCAAGCGCGGGCAGCACAGCAAGCACAGGCAGCAAGCACAGGCAGCAAGCACAGGCAGCACAGCAAGCACAGGCAGCAAGCACGGGCAGCACAGCAAGCACAGGCAGCAAGCACAGGCAGCACACCAAGTACAGGCAGCAAGCACAGGCAGCGCAGCAAGCACAGGCAGCAAGCACAGGCAGCACAGCAAGCACAGGCAGCAAGCACAGGCAGCACAGGCAGCACAGCACAGGCAACACAGCAAGCTCAGGCAGCAAGCACAGGCAACACGGTAAAAACAGGCAGCAAGCACAGGCAGCACAGCAAGCACAGGCAGCAAGCACAGGCAACACAGTAAGCACAGGCAGCAAGCACAGGCAGCAAGCACAGGCATGTTAGAAACCCGCAAAATAGCTCGACGAGATGTGTTCGTTTTAGCGATTCTGGGGGAAGTGCAGAGGGGTCAAGCTCCGTCCTCTTTCCAACAGGCAAAGCCTGCTCCGATCTTCGGCGAGATTCACTCTCGCATTTGTTTACAATGCTTACTCTTACTGAGACGCAGGTCAATGCATCGGCCGCCGAGGTAAACATATGATCCGCGACTCTCGGCGCCTCCAAATACAGGTGACACAGCAACGCACTGTCGTGTGCGACTGTCGAAATACCGCGTGTTATGGGCGAAATCAAAAGCATCGCTAACAGGCAGTACAGCAAGCAGAGGCAACAAGCACAGGCAGCACAGCAAGCACAGGCAGCAAGCACAGGCAGCAAGCACAGGCAGCACAGCAAGCACAGGCAGCAAGCACAGGCAGCACAGCAAGCACAGGCAGGACAGCAAGCACAAACAGCAAGCACAGGCAGCACAGCAAGCACAGGCAGCAAGCACAGGCAGTACAGCAAGCACAGGCAGCAAGCACAGGCAGCAAGCACAGGCAGCACAGCAAGCACAGGCAGCAAGCACAGGCAGCAAGCACAGGCAGCACAGCAAGCACAGGCAGCAAGCACAGGCAACACAGTAAGCATAGGCAGCAAGCACAGGCAGCACAGCAAGCACAGGCAGCTTGCACAGGCAGTTTGCACAGGCAGCATAGCAAGCCCAGCAAGCACAGGCAGCACAGCAAGCACAGGCAGCAAGCACTGGCAGCACAGCAAGCACAGGCAGCACAGGCAACACAACAAGCACAGGCGGCACAGCAAGCACAGGCAGCAAGCACAGGCAGCACAGCAAGCACAGGCAGCAAGCACAGGCAGCACAGCAAGCACAGGCAGCGAGCACAGGCAGCACAGCAAGCACAGGCAGCAAGCACAGGCACCACAGCAAGCACAGGCAGCACAGCAAACACAGGCAGCAAGCGCGGGCAGCACAGCAAGCACAGGCAGCAAGCACAGGCAGCAAGCACAGGCAGCACAGCAAGCAACAGGCAGCAAGCACGGGCAGCACAGCAAGCACAGGCAGCACACCAAGTACAGGCAGCAAGCACAGGCAGCGCAGCAAGCACAGGCAGCAAGCACAGGCAGCAAGCACAGGCAGCAAGCACAGGCAGCAAGCACAGGCAGCACAGCAAGCACAGGCAGCAAGCACAGGCAGCACAGCAAGCACAGGCAGCACAGCACAGGCAACACAGCAAGCTCAGGCAGCAAGCACAGGCAACACAGTAAAAACAGGCAGCAAGAACAGGCAGCACAGCAAGCACAGGCAGCAAGCACAGGCAACACAGTAAGCACAGGCAGCAAGCACAGGCAGCAAGCACAGGCATGTTAGAAACCCGCAAAATAGCTCGACGAGATGTGTTCGTTTTAGCAATTCTGGGGGAAGTGCAGAGGGGTCAAGCTCCGTCCTCTTTCCAACAGGCAAAGCCTGCTCCGATCTTGGGCGAGATTCACTCTCGCATTTGTTTACAATGCTTACTCTTACTGAGACGCAGGTCAATGCACCGGCCGCCGAGGTAAACATATGATCCGCGACTCTCAGCGCCTCCAAATACAGGTGACACAGCAACGCACTGTCGTGTGCCACTGTCGAAATACCGCGTGTTATGGGCGAAATCAAATGCATCGCTAACAGGCAGTACAGCAAGCAGAGGCAACAAGCACAGGCAGCACAGCAAGCACAGGCAGCAAGCACAGGCAGCAAGCACAGGCAGCAAGCACAGGCAGCAAGCACAGGCAGCACAGCAAGCACAGGCAGCAAGCACAGGCAGCACAGCAAGCACAGGCAGCAAGCACAGGCAGCACAGGCAGCACAGCAAGCACAGGCAGCAAGCACAGGCAGCACAGCAAGCACAGGCAGCAAGCACAGGCAGCACAGCACAGGCAGCACAGCAAGCACAGGCAGCAAGCACAGGCAGCAAGCACGGGCAGCACAGCAAGGCGAGGCAGCACAGCAAGCACAGGCAGCTTGCACAGGCAGCACAGCAAACCCAGGCAGCAAGCACAGGCAGCACAGCAAGCACAGGTAGCAAGCACAGGCAGCACAGCAAGCACAGGCAGCAAGCACGGGCAGCACAGCAAGCCGAGGCAGCACAGCAAGCACAGGCAGCAAGCACAGGCAGCACAGCAAGCAGAGGCAACAAGCACAGGCAGCACAGCAAGCACAGGCAGCAAGCACAGGCAGCACAGCAAGCACAGGCAGCGCAGCAAGCACAAACAGCAAGCACAGGCAGCAAGCACAGGCAGCAAGCACAGGCAGCACAGCAAGCACAGGCAGCAAGCACAGGCAGCAAGCACAGGCAGCGCAGCAAGCACAAACAGCAAGCACAGGCAGCACAGCAAGCACAGGCAGCAAGCACAGGCAGCACAGCAAGCACAGGCAGCAAGCACAGGCAGCAAGCACAGGCAGCGCAGCAAGCACAAACAGCAAGCACAGGCAGCACAGCAAGCACAGGCAGCAAGCACAGGCAGCACAGCAAGCACAGGCAGCAAGCACAGGCAGCACAGCAAGCACAGGCAGCAAGCACAGGCAGCACAGGCAGCACAGCAAGCACAGGCAGCAAGCACAGGCAGCACAGCAAGCACAGGCAGCAAGCACAGGCAGCACAGCACAGGCAGCACAGCAAGCACAGGCAGCAAGCACAGGCAGCAAGCACGGGCAGCACAGCAAGGCGAGGCAGCACAGCAAGCACAGGCAGCTTGCACAGGCAGCACAGCAAACCCAGGCAGCAAGCACAGGCAGCACAGCAAGCACAGGTAGCAAGCACAGGCAGCACAGCAAGCACAGGCAGCAAGCACGGGCAGCACAGCAAGCCGAGGCAGCACAGCAAGCACAGGCAGCACAGCAAGCAGAGGCAACAAGCACAGGCAGCACAGCAAGCACAGGCAGCAAGCACAGGCAGCACAGCAAGCACAGGCAGCGCAGCAAGCACAAACAGCAAGCACAGGCAGCAAGCACAGGCAGCAAGCACAGGCAGCACAGCAAGCACAGGCAACAAGCACAGGCAACACAGCAAGCACAGGCAGCAAGCACAGGCAGCACAGCAAGCACAGGCAGCACAGCAAGCACAGCAAGCACAGGCAGCAAGCACAGGCAGCACACCAAGTACAGGCAGCAAGCACAGGCAGCGCAGCAAGCACAGGCAGCACAGCAAGCACAGGCAGCACAGCAAGCCCAGGCAGCGAGCACAGGCAGCACAGCAAGCACAGGCAGCAAGCACAGGCAACAAGCACAGGCAGCATAACAAGCACAGGCAGCAAGCACGGGCAGCACAGCAAGCACAGGCAGCACAGCAAGCACAGGCAGCAAGCACAGGCAGCACACCAAGTACAGGCAGCAAGCACAGGCAGCGCAGCAAGCACAGGCAGCAAGCACAGGCAGCACAGCAAGCACAGGCAGCAAGCACAGGCAGCACAGCAAGCACAGGCAGCACAGCAAGCACAGGCAGCAAGCACAGGCAACACAGTAAGCATAGGCAGCAAGCACAGGCAGCACAGCAAGCACAGGCAGATTGCACAGGCAGTTTGCACAGGCAGCATAGCAAGCCCAGCAACCACAGGCAGCACAGCAAGCACAGGCAGCAAGCACTGGCAGCACAGCAAGCACAGGCAGCACAGGCAACACAACAAGCACAGGCGGCACAGCAAGCACAGGCAGCAAGCACAGGCAGCACAGCAAGCACAGGCAGCAAGCACAGGCAGCACAGCAAGCACAGGCAGCGAGCACAGGCAGCACAGCAAGCACAGGCAGCAAGCACAGGCACCACAGCAAGCACAGGCAGCAAGCACAGGCAGCACAGCAAACACAGGCAGCAAGCGCGGGCAGCACAGCAAGCACAGGCAGCAAGCACAGGCAGCAAGCACAGGCAGCACAGCAAGCACAGGCAGCAAGCACGGGCAGCACAGCAAGCACAGGCAGCAAGCACAGGCAGCACACCAAGTACAGGCAGCAAGCACAGGCAGCGCAGCAAGCACAGGCAGCAAGCACAGGCAGCAAGCACAGGCAGCAAGCACAGGCAGCACAGCAAGCACAGGCAGCCAGCACAGGCAGCACAGCAAGCACAGGCAGCACAGCACAGGCAACACAGCAAGCTCAGGCAGCAAGCACAGGCAACACAGTAAAAACAGGCAGCAAGCACAGGCAGCACAGCAAGCACAGGCAGCAAGCACAGGCAACACAGTAAGCACAGGCAGCAAGCACAGGCAGCAAGCACAGGCATGTTAGAAACCCGCAAAATAGCTCGACGAGATGTGTTCGTTTTAGCGATTCTGGGGGAAGTGCAGAGGGGTCAAGCTCCGTCCTCTTTCCAACAGGCAAAGCCTGCTCCGATCTTCGGCGAGATTCACTCTCGCATTTGTTTACAATGCTTACTCTTACTGAGACGCAGGTCAATGCACCGGCCGCCGAGGAAAACATATGATCCGCGACTCTCGGCGCCTCCAAAAACAGGTGACACAGCAACGCACTGTCGTGTGCCACTGTCGAATTACCGCGTGTTATGGGCGAAATCAAATACATCGCTAACAGGCAGCACAGCAAGCACAGGCAGCACAGCAAGCACAGGCAGCAAGCACAGGCAGCAAGCACAGGCAGCACAGCAAGCACAGGCAGCAAGCACAGGCAGCACAGCAAGCACAGGCAGCAAGCACAGGCAGCAAGCACAGGCAGCACAGCAAGCACAGGCAACACAGCAAGCACAGGCAGCAAGCACAGGCAGCACAGGCAGCACAGCAAGCACAGGCAGCAAGCACAGGCAGCACAGCAAGCACAGGCAGCAAGCGCGGGCAGCACAGCAAGCTCAGGCAGCAAGCACAGGCAGCACAGCAAGCACAGGCAGCGAGCACAGGCAGCACAGCAAGCACAGGCAGCAAGCACAGGCACCACAGCAAGCACAGGCAGCAAGCACAGGCAGCACAGCAAGCAACAGGCAGCAAGCACGGGCAGCACAGCAAGCACAGGCAGCAAGCACAGGCAGCAAGCACAGGCAGCGCAGCAAGCACAGGCAGCAAGCACAGGCAGCAAGCACAGGCAGCAAGCACAGGCAACACAGTAAAAACAGGCAGCAAGCACAGGCAGCACAGCAAGCACAGGCAGCAAGCACAGGCAACACAGTAAGCACAGGCAGCAAGCACAGGCAGCAAGCACAGGCATGTTAGAAACCCGCAAAATAGCTCGACGAGATGTGTTCGTTTTAGCAATTCTGGGGGAAGTGCAGAGGGGTCAAGCTCCGTCCTCTTTCCAACAGGCAAAGCCTGCTCCGATCTTGGGCGAGATTCACTCTCACATTTGTTTACAATGCTTACTCATACTGAGACGCAGGTCAATGCACCGGCCGCCGAGGTAAACATATGATCCGCGACTCTCGGCGCCTCCAAATACAGGTGACACAGCAACGCACTGTCGTGTGCGACTGTCGAAATACCGCGTGTTATGGGCGAAATCAAATGCATCGCTAACAGGCAGTACAGCAAGCAGAGGCAACAAGCACAGGCAGCACAGCAAGCACAGGCAGCAAGCACAGGCAGCAAGCACAGGCAGCACAGCAAGCACAGGCAGCAAGCACAGGCAGCACAGCAAGCACAGGCAGCAAGCACAGGCAGCACACCAAGTACAGGCAGCAAGCACAGGCAGCAAGCACAGGCAGCACAGCAAGCACAGGCAGCAAGCACAGGCAGCACAGCAAGCACAGACAGCACAGCACAGGCAGCACAGCAAGCACAGGCAGCACAGCAAGCACAGGCAGTTTGCACAGGCAGTATAGCAAGCACAGGCAGCACAGCAAGCACAGGCAGCAAGCACAGGCAGCAAGCACAGGCAGCACAGCAAGCACAGGCAGCAAGCACAGGCAGCACAGCACAGGCAGCACAGCAAGCACAGGCAGCACAGCAAGCACAGGCAGCAAGCACAGGCAGCAAGCACGGGCAGCACAGCAAGCACAGGCAGCTTGCACAGGCAGCACAGCAAGCACAGGCAGCAAGCACAGGCAGCACAGCAAGCACAGGTAGCAAGCACAGGCAGCACAGCAAGCACAGGCAGCAAGCACGGGCAGCACAGCAAGCCGAGGCAGCACAGCAAGCACAGGCAGCAAGCACAGGCAGCACAGCAAGCAGAGGCAACAAGCACAGGCAGCACAGCAAGCACAGGCAGCAAGCACAGGCAGCACAGCAAGCACAGGCAGCGCAGCAAGCACAAACAGCAAGCACAGGCAGCACAGCAAGTACAGGCAGCAAGCACAGGCAGCGCAGCAAGCACAGGCAGCACAGCAAGCACAGGCAGCAAGCACAGGCAGCACACCAAGTACAGGCAGCAAGCACAGGCAGCGCAGCAAGCACAGGCAGCACAGCAAGCACAGGCAGCAAGCACAGGCAGCACAGCAAGCACAGGCAGCGAGCACAGGCAGCACAGCAAGCACAGGCAGCAAGCACAGGCAACAAGCACAGGCAGCACAACAAGCACAGGCAGCAAGCACGGGCAGCACAGCAAGCACAGGCAGCACAGCAAGCACAGGCAGCAAGCACAGGCAGCACACCAAGTACAGGCAGCAAGCACAGGCAGCGCAGCAAGCACAGGCAGCAAGCACAGGCAGCACAGCAAGCACAGGCAGCAAGCACAGGCAGCAAGCACAGGCAGCACAGCAAGCACAGGCAGCAAGCACAGGCAACACAGTAAGCATAGGCAGCAAGCACAGGCAGCACAGCAAGCACAGGCAGCTTGCACAGGCAGTTTGCACAGCAAGCACAGGCAGCAAGCACAGGCAGCACAGCAAGCACAGGCAGCAAGCACGGGCAACACAGTAAGCACAGGCAGCAAGCACAGGCAGCAAGCACAGGCATGTTAGAAACCCGCAAAATAGCTCGACGAGATGTGTTCGTTTTAGCGATTCTGGGGGAAGTGCAGAGGGGTCAAGCTCCGTCCTCTTTCCAACAGGCAAAGCCTGCCCCGATCTTCGGCGAGATTCACTCTCGCATTTGTTTACAATGCTTACTCTTACTGAGACGCAGGTCAATGCACCGGCCGCCGAGGTAAACATATGATCCGCGACTCTCGGCGCCTCCAAAAACAGGTGACACAGCAACGCACTGTCGTGTGCCACTGACGAATTACCGCGTGTTATGGGCGAAGTCAAATGCATCGCTAACAGGCAGCACAGCAAGCACAGGCAGCAAGCACAGGCAGCACAGCAAGCACAGGCAGCAAGCACAGGCAGCAAGCACAGGCAGCACAGCAAGCACAGGCAGCAAGCACAGGCAGCACAGCAAGCACAGGCAGGACAGCAAGCACAAACAGCAAGCACAGGCAGCACAGGCAGCAAGCACAGGCAGTACAGCAAGCACAGGCAGCAAGCACAGGCAGCAAGCACAGGCAGCACAGCAAGCACAGGCAGCAAGCACAGGCAGCAAGCACAGGCAGCACAGCAAGCACAGGCAGCAAGCACAGGCAACACAGTAAGCATAGGCAGCAAGCACAGGCAGCACAGCAAGCACAGGCAGCTTGCACAGGCAGTTTGCACAGGCAGCATAGCAAGCCCAGCAAGCACAGGCAGCACAGCAAGCACAGGCAGCAAGCACTGGCAGCACAGCAAGCACAGGCAGCACAGGCAACACAACAAGCACAGGCGGCACAGCAAGCACAGCAAGCACAGGCAGCAAGCACAGGCAGCACAGCAAGCACAGGCAGCAAGCACAGGCAGCACAGCAAGCACAGGCAGCGAGCACAGGCAGCACAGCAAGCACAGGCAGCAAGCACAGGCACCACAGCAAGCACAGGCAGCACAGCAAACACAGGCAGCAAGCGCGGGCAGCACAGCAAGCACAGGCAGCAAGCACAGGCAGCAAGCACAGGCAGCACAGCAAGCACAGGCAGCAAGCACGGGCAGCACAGCAAGCACAGGCAGCAAGCACAGGCAGCACACCAAGTACAGGCAGCAAGCACAGGCAGCGCAGCAAGCACAGGCAGCAAGCACAGGCAGCACAGCAAGCACAGGCAGCAAGCACAGGCAGCACAGGCAGCACAGCACAGGCAACACAGCAAGCTCAGGCAGCAAGCACAGGCAACACGGTAAAAACAGGCAGCAAGCACAGGCAGCACAGCAAGCACAGGCAGCAAGCACAGGCAACACAGTAAGCACAGGCAGCAAGCACAGGCAGCAAGCACAGGCATGTTAGAAACCCGCAAAATAGCTCGACGAGATGTGTTCGTTTTAGCGATTCTGGGGGAAGTGCAGAGGGGTCAAGCTCCGTCCTCTTTCCAACAGGCAAAGCCTGCTCCGATCTTCGGCGAGATTCACTCTCGCATTTGTTTACAATGCTTACTCTTACTGAGACGCAGGTCAATGCATCGGCCGCCGAGGTAAACATATGATCCGCGACTCTCGGCGCCTCCAAAAACAGGTGACACAGCAACGCACTGTCGTGTGCCACTGTCGAATTACCGCGTGTTATGGGCGAAATCAAATACATCGCTAACAGGCAGCACAGCAAGCACAGGCAGCACAGCAAGCACAGGCAGCAAGCACAGGCAGCACAGCAAGCACAGGCAGCAAGCACAGGCAGCACAGCAAGCACAGGCAGCAAGCACAGGCAGCAAGCACAGGCAGCACAGGCAACACAGCAAGCACAGGCAGCAAGCACAGGCAGCACAGGCAGCACAGCAAGCACAGGCAGCAAGCACAGGCAGCACAGCAAGCACAGGCAGCAAGCGCGGGCAGCACAGCAAGCACAGGCAGCAAGCACAGGCAGCACAGCAAGCACAGGCAGCGAGCACAGGCAGCACAGCAAGCACAGGCAGCAAGCACAGGCACCACAGCAAGCACAGGCAGCACAGCAAACACAGGCAGCAAGCGCGGGCAGCACAGCAAGCACAGGCAGCAAGCACAGGCAGCAAGCACAGGCAGCACAGCAAGCACAGGCAGCAAGCACGGGCAGCACAGCAAGCACAGGCAGCAAGCACAGGCAGCACACCAAGTACAGGCAGCAAGCACAGGCAGCGCAGCAAGCACAGGCAGCAAGCACAGGCAGCAAGCACAGGCAGCAAGCACAGGCAGCACAGCAAGCACAGGCAGCAAGCACAGGCAGCACAGCAAGCACAGGCAGCACAGCACAGGCAACACAGCAAGCTCAGGCAGCAAGCACAGGCAACACAGTAAAAACAGGCAGCAAGCACAGGCAGCACAGCAAGCACAGGCAGCAAGCACAGGCAACACAGTAAGCACAGGCAGCAAGCACAGGCAGCAAGCACAGGCATGTTAGAAACCCGCAAAATAGCTCGACGAGATGTGTTCGTTTTAGCGATTCTGGGGGAAGTGCAGAGGGGTCAAGCTCCGTCTTCTTTCCAACAGGCAAAGCCTGCTCCGATCTTCGGCGAGATTCACTCTCGCATTTGTTTACAATGCTTACTCTTACTGAGACGCAGGTCAATGCATCGGCCGCCGAGGTAAACATATGATCCGCGACTCTCGGCGCCTCCAAAAACAGGTGACACAGCAACGCACTGTCGTGTGCCACTGTCGAATTACCGCGTGTTATGGGCGAAATCAAATACATCGCTAACAGGCAGCACAGCAAGCACAGGCAGCACAGCAAGCACAGGCAGCAAGCACAGGCAGCAAGCACAGGCAGCACAGCAAGCACAGGCAGCAAGCACAGGCAGCACAGCAAGCACAGGCAGCAAGCACAGGCAGCAAGCACAGGCAGCACAGGCAACACAGCAAGCACAGGCAGCAAGCACAGGCAGCACAGGCAGCACAGCAAGCACAGGCAGCAAGCACAGGCAGCACAGCAAGCACAGGCAGCAAGCGCGGGCAGCACAGCAAGCACAGGCAGCAAGCACAGGCAGCACAGCAAGCACAGGCAGCGAGCACAGGCAGCACAGCAAGCACAGGCAGCAAGCACAGGCACCACAGCAAGCACAGGCACCACAGCAAGCACAGGCAGCACAGCAAGCAACAGGCAGCAAGCACGGGCAGCACAGCAAGCACAGGCAGCAAGCACAGGCAGCAAGCACAGGCAGCAAGCACAGGCAGCGCAGCAAGCAGAGGCAGCAAGCACAGGCAGCAAGCACAGGCAGCACAGCAAGCACAGGCAGCAAGCACAGGCAGCACAGCAAGCACAGGCAGCACAGCACAGGCAACACAGCAAGCTCAGGCAGCAAGCACAGGCAACACAGTAAAAACAGGCAGCAAGCACAGGCAGCACAGCAAGCACAGGCAGCAAGCACAGGCAACACAGTAAGCACAGGCAGCAAGCACAGGCAGCAAGCACAGGCATGTTAGAAACCCGCAAAATAGCTCGACGAGATGTGTTCGTTTTAGCAATTCTGGGGGAAGTGCAGAGGGGTCAAGCTCCGTCCTCTTTCCAACAGGCAAAGCCTGCTCCGATCTTGGGCGAGATTCACTCTCACATTTGTTTACAATGCTTACTCTTACTGAGACGCAGGTCAATGCACCGGCCGCCGAGGTAAACATATGATCCGCGACTCTCGGCGCCTCCAAATACAGGTGACACAGCAACGCACTGTCGTGTGCCACTGTCGAAATACCGCGTGTTATGGGCGAAATCAAATGCATCGCTAACAGGCAGTACAGCAAGCAGAGGCAACAAGCACAGGCAGCACAGCAAGCACAGGCAGCAAGCACAGGCAGCAAGCACAGGCAGCACAGCAAGCACAGGCAGCAAGCACAGGCAGCACAGCAAGCACAGGCAGCAAGCACAGGCAGCACACCAAGTACAGGCAGCAAGCACAGGCAGCAAGCACAGGCAGCACAGCAAGCACAGGCAGCAAGCACAGGCAGCACAGCAAGCACAGGCAGCACAGCAAGCACAGACAGCACAGCACAGGCAGCACAGCAAGCACAGGCAGTTTGCACAGGCAGTATAGCAAGCACAGGCAGCACAGCAAGCACAGGCAGCAAGCACAGGCAGCAAGCACAGGCAGCAAGCACAGGCAGCGCAGCAAGCACAAACAGCAAGCACAGGCAGCACAGCAAGCACAGGCAGCAAGCACAGGCAGCACAGCAAGCACAGGCAGCAATCACAGGCAGCACAGCAAGCACAGGCAGCAAGCACAGGCAGCACAGGCAGCACAGCAAGCACAGGCAGCAAGCACAGGCAGCACAGCAAGCACAGGCAGCAAGCACAGGCAGCACAGCACAGGCAGCACAGCAAGCACAGGCAGCACAGCAAGCACAGGCAGCAAGCACAGGCAGCAAGCACGGGCAGCACAGCAAGCCGAGGCAGCACAGCAAGCACAGGCAGCTTGCACAGGCAGCACAGCAAACACAGGCAGCAAGCACAGGCAGCACAGCAAGCACAGGTAGCAAGCACAGGCAGCACAGCAAGCACAGGCAGCAAGCACGGGCAGCACAGCAAGCCGAGGCAGCACAGCAAGCACAGGCAGCAAGCACAGGCAGCACAGCAAGCAGAGGCAACAAGCACAGGCAGCACAGCAAGCACAGGCAGCAAGCACAGGCAGCACAGCAAGCACAGGCAGCGCAGCAAGCACAAACAGCAAGCACAGGCAGCACAGCAAGCACAGGCAGCAAGCACAGGCAGCGAGCACAGGCAGCACAGCAAGCACAGGCAACAAGCACAGGCAGCACAGCAAGCACAGGCAGCAAGCACAGGCAGCACAGCAAGCACAGCAAGCACAGGCAGCAAGCACAGGCAGCACACCAAGTACAGGCAGCAAGCACAGGCAGCGCAGCAAGCACAGGCAGCACAGCAAGCACAGGCAGCAAGCACAGGCAGCACAGCAAGCACAGGCAGCGAGCACAGGCAGCACAGCAAGCACAGGCAGCAAGCACAGGCAACAAGCACAGGCAGCACAACAAGCACAGGCAGCACAGCAAGCACAGGCAGCAAGCACAGGCAGCACAGCAAGCACAGGCAGCACACGCACAGGCAACACAGCAAGCTCAGGCAGCAAGCACAGGCAACACAGTAAAAACAGGCAGCAAGCACAGGCAGCACAGCAAGCACAGGCAGCAAGCACAGGCAACACAGTAAGCACAGGCAGCAAGCACAGGCAGCAAGCACAGGCATGTTAGAAACCCGCAAAATAGCTCGACGAGATGTGTTCGTTTTAGCGATTCTGGGGGAAGTGCAGAGGGGTCAAGCTCCGTCCTCTTTCCAACAGGCAAAGCCTGCTCCGATCTTCGGCGAGATTCACTCTCGCATTTGTTTACAATGCTTACTCTTACTGAGACGCAGGTCAATGCACCGGCCGCCGAGGTAAACATATGATCCGCGACTCTCGGCGCCTCCAAAAACAGGTGACACAGCAACGCACTGTCGTGTGCCACTGTCGAATTACCGCGTGTTATGGGCGAAATCAAATGCATCGCTAACAGGCAGCACAGCAAGCACAGGCAGCACAGTAAGCACAGGCAGCAAGCACAGGCAGCAAGCACAGGCAGCACAGCAAGCACAGGCAGCAAGCACAGGCAGCACAGCAAGCACAGGCAGCAAGCACAGGCAGCACAGCACAGGCAGCACAGCAAGCTCAGGCAGCAAGCACAGGCAACACAGTAAGCACAGGCAGCAAGCACAGGCAGCACAGCAAGCACAGGCAGCACAGCAAGCACAGGCAGCAAGCACAGGCAACACAGTAAGCACAGGCAGCAAGCACAGGCAGCACAGCAAGCACAGGCAGCAAGCACAGGCAGCACAGGCAGCACAGCAAGCACAGGCAGCAAGCACAGGCAGCACAGCAAGCACAGGCAGCACAGCAAGAACAGGCAGCAAGCACAGGCAGCACAGCAAGCACAGGCAGCAAGCACAGGCAGCAAGCACAGGCAGCACAGCAAGCACAGGCAGCACAGCAGGCACAGCCAGCAAGCACAGGCATCACAGCAAGCACAGCCAGCAAGCACAGGCATCACAGCAAGCACAGGTATGCTAGAAACCCGCAAAATGGCTCGACGAGATGTGTTCGTTTTAGCGATTCTGGGGGAAGTGCAGAGGGATCAAGCTCCGTCCTCTTTCCAACAGGCAAAGCCTGCTCCGATCTTCGGCGAGATTCACTCTCGCATTTGTTTACAATGCTTACTCTTACTGAGACGCAGGTCAATGCATCGGCCGCCGAGGTAAACATATGATCCGCGACTCTCGGCGCCTCCAAAAACAGGTGACACAGCAACGCACTGTCGTGTGCCACTGTCGAATTACCGCGTGTTATGGGCGAAATCAAATACATCGCTAACAGGCAGCACAGCAAGCACAGGCAGCACAGCAAGCACAGGCAGCAAGCACAGGCAGCAAGCACAGGCAGCACAGCAAGCACAGGCAGCAAGCACAGGCAGCACAGCAAGCACAGGCAGCAAGCACAGGCAGCAAGCACAGGCAGCACAGGCAACACAGCAAGCACAGGCAGCAAGCACAGGCAGCACAGGCAGCACAGCAAGCACAGGCAGCAAGCACAGGCAGCACAGCAAGCACAGGCAGCAAGCGCGGGCAGCACAGCAAGCACAGGCAGCAAGCACAGGCAGCACAGCAAGCACAGGCAGCGAGCACAGGCAGCACAGCAAGCACAGGCAGCAAGCACAGGCACCACAGCAAGCACAGGCAGCAAGCACAGGCAGCACAGCAAGCAACAGGCAGCAAGCACGGGCAGCACAGCAAGCACAGGCAGCAAGCACAGGCAGCAAGCACAGGCAGCAAGCACAGGCAGCGCAGCAAGCAGAGGCAGCAAGCACAGGCAGCAAGCACAGGCAGCACAGCAAGCACAGGCAGCAAGCACAGGCAGCACAGCAAGCACAGGCAGCACAGCACAGGCAACACAGCAAGCTCAGGCAGCAAGCACAGGCAACACAGTAAAAACAGGCAGCAAGCACAGGCAGCACAGCAAGCACAGGCAGCAAGCACAGGCAACACAGTAAGCACAGGCAGCAAGCACAGGCAGCAAGCACAGGCATGTTAGAAACCCGCAAAATAGCTCGACGAGATGTGTTCGTTTTAGCAATTCTGGGGGAAGTGCAGAGGGGTCAAGCTCCGTCCTCTTTCCAACAGGCAAAGCCTGCTCCGATCTTGGGCGAGATTCACTCTCACATTTGTTTACAATGCTTACTCTTACTGAGACGCAGGTCAATGCACCGGCCGCCGAGGTAAACATATGATCCGCGACTCTCGGCGCCTCCAAATACAGGTGACACAGCAACGCACTGTCGTGTGCCACTGTCGAAATACCGCGTGTTATGGGCGAAATCAAATGCATCGCTAACAGGCAGTACAGCAAGCAGAGGCAACAAGCACAGGCAGCACAGCAAGCACAGGCAGCAAGCACAGGCAGCAAGCACAGGCAGCACAGCAAGCACAGGCAGCAAGCACAGGCAGCACAGCAAGCACAGGCAGCAAGCACAGGCAGCACACCAAGTACAGGCAGCAAGCA
This sequence comes from Priocnemis perturbator, assembly GCA_963942575.1. Lineage (NCBI taxonomy): Eukaryota > Metazoa > Arthropoda > Insecta > Hymenoptera > Pompilidae > Priocnemis > Priocnemis perturbator. The sequence continues at coordinate 197,943 of CAWWDK010000451.1, forward strand.
CAGGCAGCAAGCACAGGCAGCAAGCACAGGCAGCACAGCAAGCACAGGCAGCAAGCACAGGCAGCACAGCAAGCACAGGCAGCACAGCAAGCACAGACAGCACAGCACAGGCAGCACAGCAAGCACAGGCAGTTTGCACAGGCAGTATAGCAAGCACAGGCAGCACAGCAAGCACAGGCAGCAAGCACAGGCAGCAAGCACAGGCAGCAAGCACAGGCAGCGCAGCAAGCACAAACAGCAAGCACAGGCAGCACAGCAAGCACAGGCAGCAAGCACAGGCAGCACAGCAAGCACAGGCAGCAAGCACAGGCAGCACAGCAAGCACAGGCAGCAAGCACAGGCAGCACAGGCAGCACAGCAAGCACAGGCAGCAAGCACAGGCAGCACAGCAAGCACAGGCAGCAAGCACAGGCAGCACAGCACAGGCAGCACAGCAAGCACAGGCAGCACAGCAAGCACAGGCAGCAAGCACAGGCAGCAAGCACGGGCAGCACAGCAAGCCGAGGCAGCACAGCAAGCACAGGCAGCTTGCACAGGCAGCACAGCAAACACAGGCAGCAAGCACAGGCAGCACAGCAAGCACAGGTAGCAAGCACAGGCAGCACAGCAAGCACAGGCAGCAAGCACGGGCAGCACAGCAAGCCGAGGCAGCACAGCAAGCACAGGCAGCAAGCACAGGCAGCACAGCAAGCAGAGGCAACAAGCACAGGCAGCACAGCAAGCACAGGCAGCAAGCACAGGCAGCACAGCAAGCACAGGCAGCGCAGCAAGCACAAACAGCAAGCACAGGCAGCACAGCAAGCACAGGCAGCAAGCACAGGCAGCGAGCACAGGCAGCACAGCAAGCACAGGCAACAAGCACAGGCAGCACAGCAAGCACAGGCAGCAAGCACAGGCAGCACAGCAAGCACAGCAAGCACAGGCAGCAAGCACAGGCAGCACACCAAGTACAGGCAGCAAGCACAGGCAGCGCAGCAAGCACAGGCAGCACAGCAAGCACAGGCAGCAAGCACAGGCAGCACAGCAAGCACAGGCAGCGAGCACAGGCAGCACAGCAAGCACAGGCAGCAAGCACAGGCAACAAGCACAGGCAGCACAACAAGCACAGGCAGCACAGCAAGCACAGGCAGCAAGCACAGGCAGCACAGCAAGCACAGGCAGCACACGCACAGGCAACACAGCAAGCTCAGGCAGCAAGCACAGGCAACACAGTAAAAACAGGCAGCAAGCACAGGCAGCACAGCAAGCACAGGCAGCAAGCACAGGCAACACAGTAAGCACAGGCAGCAAGCACAGGCAGCAAGCACAGGCATGTTAGAAACCCGCAAAATAGCTCGACGAGATGTGTTCGTTTTAGCGATTCTGGGGGAAGTGCAGAGGGGTCAAGCTCCGTCCTCTTTCCAACAGGCAAAGCCTGCTCCGATCTTCGGCGAGATTCACTCTCGCATTTGTTTACAATGCTTACTCTTACTGAGACGCAGGTCAATGCACCGGCCGCCGAGGTAAACATATGATCCGCGACTCTCGGCGCCTCCAAAAACAGGTGACACAGCAACGCACTGTCGTGTGCCACTGTCGAATTACCGCGTGTTATGGGCGAAATCAAATGCATCGCTAACAGGCAGCACAGCAAGCACAGGCAGCACAGTAAGCACAGGCAGCAAGCACAGGCAGCAAGCACAGGCAGCACAGCAAGCACAGGCAGCAAGCACAGGCAGCACAGCAAGCACAGGCAGCAAGCACAGGCAGCACAGCACAGGCAGCACAGCAAGCTCAGGCAGCAAGCACAGGCAACACAGTAAGCACAGGCAGCAAGCACAGGCAGCACAGCAAGCACAGGCAGCACAGCAAGCACAGGCAGCAAGCACAGGCAACACAGTAAGCACAGGCAGCAAGCACAGGCAGCACAGCAAGCACAGGCAGCAAGCACAGGCAGCACAGGCAGCACAGCAAGCACAGGCAGCAAGCACAGGCAGCACAGCAAGCACAGGCAGCACAGCAAGCACAGGCAGCAAGCACAGGCAGCACAGCAAGCACAGGCAGCAAGCACAGGCAGCAAGCATAGGCAGCACAGCAAGCACAGGCAGCACAGCAGGCACAGCCAGCAAGCACAGGCATCACAGCAAGCACAGCCAGCAAGCACAGGCATCACAGCAAGCACAGGTATGCTAGAAACCCGCAAAATGGCTCGACGAGATGTGTTCGTTTTAGCGATTCTGGGGGAAGTGCAGAGGGATCAAGCTCCGTCCTCTTTCCAACAGGCAAAGCCTGCTCCGATCTTGGGCGAGATTCACTCTCGCATTTGTTTACAATGCTTACTCTTACTGAGACGCAGGTCAATGCACCGGCCGCCGAGGTAAACATATGATCCGCGACTCTCGGCGCCTCCAAATACAGGTGACACAGCAACGCACTGTCGTGTGCCACTGTCGAATTACCGCGTGTTATGGGCGAAATCAAATGCATCGCTAACAGGCAGCACAGCAAGCACAGGCAGCACAGCAAGCACAGGCAGCAAGCACAGGCAGCAAGCACAGGCAGCACAGGCAGCACAGCAACCTCAGGCAGCAAGCACAGGCAACACAGTAAGCACAGGCAGCAAGCACAGGCAGCACAGCAAGCACAGGCAGCACAGCAAGCACAGGCAGCAAGCACAGGCATCACAGCAAGCACAGGCAGCAAGCACAGGCAGCACAGCAAGCACAGGCAGCACAGCAAGCACAGGCAGCAAGCACAGGCAGCACAGCAAGCACAGGCAGCAAGCACAGGCAGCACAGCAAGCACAAGCAGCACAGCAAGCACAGGCAGCACACCAAGCACAGGCAGCACAGCACAGGCAGCAAGCACAGGCAGCACAGCAAGCACAGGCAGCAAGCACAGGCAGCAAGCACAGGCAGCAAGCACAGGCAGCACAGCAAGCACAGGCAGCACAGCAAGCACAGGCAGCAAGCACAGGCACCAAGCACAGGCAGCACAGCAAGCACAGGCAGCGCAGCAAGCACAGGCAGCACAGGCAGCACAGCAAGCACAGGCAGCAATTACAGGCAGCACAGCAAGCACAGGCAGCAAGCACAGGCATCACAGCAAGCACAGGTATGCTAGAAACCCGCAAAATAGCTCGACGAGATGTTTTCGTTTTAGCGATTCTGGGGGAAGTGCAGAGGGGTCAAGCTCCGTCCTCTTTCCAACAGGCAAAGCCTGCTCCGATCTTCGGCGAGATTCACTCTCGCATTTGTTTACAATGCTTACTCTTAGTAAGACGCAGGTCAATGCACCGGCCGCCGAGGTAAACATATGATCCGCGACTCTCGGCACCTCCGAAAGCAGGTGACACAGCAAGGCACTGTCGTGTGCCACTGTCGAATTACCGCGTGTTATGGGCGAAATCAAATGCATCCCTAACAGGCAGCACAGCAAGCACAGGCAGCACAGCAAGCACAGGCAGCAAGCACAGGCAGCAAGCACAGGCAGCACAGGCAGCACAGCAACCTCAGGCAGCAAGCACAGGCAACACAGTAAGCACAGGCAGCAAGCACAGGCAGCACAGCAAGCACAGGCAGCACAGCAAGCACAGGCAGCAAGCACAGGCATCACAGCAAGCACAGGCAGCAAGCACAGGCAGCACAGCAAGCACAGGCAGCAAGCTCAGGCAGCACACCAAGCACAGGCAGCACAGCAAGCACAGCAAGCACAGGCAGCTCAGCAAGCACAGGCAGCAAGCACAGGCAGCACAGCAAGCACAGGCAGTAAGCACAGGCAGCACAGGCAGCACAGGCAGCACAACAAGCACAGGCGGCACAGCAAGCACAGGCAGCAAGCACAGGCAGCACAGCAAGCACAGGCAGCAAGCACAGGCAGCGCAGCAAGCACAAACAGCAAGCACAGGCAGCACAGCAAGCACAGGCAGCAAGCACAGGCAGCACAGCAAGCACAGGCAGCAAGCACAGGCAGCACAGCAAGCACAGGCAGCAAGCACAGGCAGTAAGCACAGGCAGCACAGGCAGCACAGGCAGCACAACAAGCACAGGCGGCACAGCAAGCACAGGCAGCAAGCACAGGCAGCACAGCAAGCACAGGCAGCAAGCATAGGCAGCACAGCAAGCACAGGCAGCAAGCACAGGCAGCACAGCAAGCACAGGCAGCACAGCAAGCACAGGCAGCAAGCACAGGCAGCACAGCAAGCACAGGCAGCAAGCACAGGCAGCACAGGCAGCACAGCAAGCACAGGCAGCAAGCACAGGCAGCACAGCAAGCACAGGCAGCAAGCACAGGCAGCACAGCACAGGCAGCACAGCATGCACAGGCAGCACAGCAAGCACAGGCAGCAAGCACAGGCAGCAAGCACGGGCAGCACAGCAAGCCGAGGCAGCACAGCAAGCACAGGCAGCTTGCACAGGCAGCATAGCAAGCACAGCAAACACAGGCAGCAAGCACAGGCAGCACAGCAAGCACAGGCAGCAAGCACAGGCAGTACAGCAAGCACAGCAAGCACAGGCAGCAAGCACGGGCAGCACAGCAAGCACAGGCAGCAAGCACAGGCAGCTCAGCAAGCACAGGCAGCAAGCACAGGCAGCACAGCAAGCACAGGCAGCGAGCACAGGCAGCACAGCAAGCACAGGCAGCAAGCACAGGCACCACAGCAAGCACAGGCAGCAAGCACAGGCAGCACAGCAAGCACAGGCAGCAAGCACGGGCAGCACAGCAAGCACAGGCAGCAAGCACAGGCAGCACACCAAGTACAGGCAGCAAGCACAGGCAGCGCAGCAAGCACAGGCAGCAAGCACAGGCAGCAAGCACAGGCAGCACAGCAAGCACAGGCAGCAAGCACAGGCAGCACAGCAAGCACAGGCAGCACAGCACAGGCAACACAGCAAGCTCAGGCAGCAAGCACAGGCAACACAGTAAGCACAGGCAGCAAGCACAGGCAGCACAGCAAGCACAGGCAGCAAGCACAGGCACAGGAAATCTTGCTAGTTCTCACGTTTTGCAAGCGAAACGCACGATGCATCGCGTTTCGATCAATTCGTTCAACAACTCTCGTATCTCGGTCATCCGCGCGTGTTTCCCGTCGAAAACGTGGTGCCCGTCTGTTTTAGACGCTAAAAACGCGTATGACACTTGATTCGCACGAATCCCTTGAGAAATGGCCGAGATACGCCGTGTAACACCTCCGGACGATCAAATCTTGCTAGTTCTCACGTTTTGCAAGCGAAACGCACGATGCACCGCGTTTCGTTCAATTCGTTCAAGAACTCTCGTATCTCGGACATCCGCGAGTGTTTCGCGTCGAAAACGTGGTCCCCGACTGTTTTAGACGCAAAAAACGCGTATGACACTTGATTCGCACGAATCCGTTGAGAAATGGCCGAGATACGCCGTGTTACACTTCCGGACGATGAATTCGTTCAATTCGTTCAAATCGTTCAAGAACTCTCGTATCTCGGACATCCGCGAGTGTTTCGCGTCGAAAACGTGGTCCCCGTCTGTTTTAGACGCTAAAAACGCGTATGACACTTGATTAGCACGAATGCGTTGAGAAATGGCCGAGATACGCCGTGTTATACTTCCGGACGATGAAATCTTGCTAGTTCTCACGTTTTGCATGCGAAACGCACGATGCACCGCGTTTCGTTCAATTCGTTCAAGAACTCTCGTATCTCGGACATCCGCAAGTATTTCGCGTCGAAAACGTGGTCCCCGTCTGTTTTAGACGCTAAAAACGCGTATGACACTTGATTCGCACGAATCCGTTGGGAAATGAACGAGATACGCCGTGCTACACATCCGGAAGATGAAATCTTGCTGGTTATCACGTTTTACAAGCGAAACGCAGGATGCACCGCGTTTCGTTCAATTCGTTCAAGAACTCTCGTATCTCGGACATCCGCGAGTGTTTAGCGTCGAAAACGTGGTCCCCGTCTGTTTTAGACGCTAAAAACGCGTACGACACTTGATTCGCACGAATCCGTTGAGAAATGGCCGAGATACGCCGTGTTGCACTTCCGGACGATGAATTCGTTCAAGAACTCTCGTATCTCGGACATCCGCGAGTGTTTCGCGTCGAAAACGTGGTCCCCGACTGTTTTAGACGATAAAAACGCGTATGACATTCGATTCGCACGAATCCGTTGAGAAATGGCCGAGATACGCCGTGTTACACTTCCGGACGATGAATTCGTTCAATTCGTTCAAGAACTCTCGTATCTCGGACATCCGCGTGTGTTTCGCGTCGAAAACGTGGTCCCCGTCTGTTTTATACGCTAAAAACGCGTATGACACTTGATTCGCACGAATCCGTTGAGAAATGGCCGAGATACGCCGTGTTACACTTCGGGACGATGAAATCTTGCTAGTTCTCACGTTTTGCAATCGAAACGCACGATGCACCGCGTTTCGTTCAATTCGTTCAAGAACTCTCGTATCTCGGACATCCGCGAGTGTTTCGCGTCGAAAACGTGGTCCCCGTGCGTTTTAGACGCTAAAAACGCGTATGACACTTGATTCGCACGAATCCGTTGAGAAATGGCCGAGATACGTCGAGTTACACTTTCGGACGATGAAATCTTGCTAGTTCCCACGTTTTGCAAGCGAAACACACGATGCTCCGCGTTTCGTTGAATTCGGACAAGAACTCTCGTATCTCGGACATCCGCGAGTGTTTTGCGTCGAAAACGTGGTCCCCGTCTGTTTTAGACGCTAAAAACGCGTATGACACTTGATTCGCACGAATCCGTTGAGAAATGGCCGAGATACGCTGTGTTACACTTCCGGACGATGAAATCTTGCTAGTTCTCACGTTTTGCAATCGAAACGCAAGATGCACCGTATTTCGTTCAATTCGTTCAAGAACTCTCGTATCTCGGACATCCGCGAGAGTTTCGCGTCGAAAACGTGGTCCCCGTCTCTTTTAGACGCTAACAACGCGTATGACACTTGATTCGCACGAAACCGCTGAGAAATGGCCGAGATACGCCGTGTTGCACTTCCGGACGATGAATACGTTCAATTCGTTCAAGAACTCTCGTATCTCGGACATCCGCAGGTGTTTCACGTCGGAAACGTGGTCCCCGTCTGTTTTTAGACGCTAAAAACGCGTATGACACTTGATTCGCACGAATCCGTTCAGAAATGGCCGAGATACGCCGTGTTACACTTCCGGACGATGAAATCTTGCTAGTTCTCACGTTTTGCAAGCGAAACGCACGATGCACCGCGTTTCCTTCAATTCGTTCAAGAACTCTCGTATCTCGGACCTCCGCGAGTGTTTCGCGTCGAAAACGTGGTCCCCGTCTGTTTTAGACGCTAAAAACGCGTATGACACTTGATTCGCACGAATCCGTTGAGAAATGGCCGAGTTACGCCGTGTTACACTTCCGGACGATGAAATCGTTCAGTTCGTACAAGAACTCTCGTATCTCGGTCATCCGCGAGGGTTTCGCGTCGAAAACGTGGTCCCCGTCTGTTCTAAACGCTAAAAACGCCAATGACACTTGATTCGCACGAATCCGTTGAGAAATGGCCGAGATACGCTGTGTTACACTTCCGGACGATGAAATCTTGCTAGTTCTCACGTTTTGCAATCGAAACGCAAGATGCACCGTATTTCGTTCAATTCGTTCAAGAACTCTCGTATCTCGGACATCCGCGAGAGTTTCGCGTCGAAAACGTGGTCCCCGTCTCTTTTAGACGCTAAAAACGCGCATGACACTTGATTCGCACGAATCCGTTGAGAAATGGCCGAGATACGCCTTGTTACATTTCCGGACGATGAAATCTTGCTAGTTCTCACGTTTTGCAAGCGACACGCTCGATGCACCGCGTTTCCTTCAATTTGTTCCAGAACTCTCGTATCTCGGACATCCGCGAGTGTTTCCCGTCGAAAACGTGGTCCCCGTCTGTTTTAGACGCTAAAAACGCGTATGACACTTGATTCGCACGAATCCGTTGAGGAATGGCCGAGATAAGCCGTGTTACACTATCAGACGATGAAATCTTGCTAGTTCTCACGTTTTGCAAGCGAAACGCAAGATGCACCGCATTTCGTTCAATTCGTTCAAGAACACTCGTATCTCGGACATCCGCGAGAGTTTCGCGTCGAAAACGTGGTCCCCATCTGTTTTAGACGCTAACAACGCGTATGACACTTGATTCGCACGAAACCGATGAGAAATGGCCGAGATACGCCGTGTTACACTTCCGGACGATGAATTCGTTCAATTCTTTCAAGAACTCTCGTATCTCGGACATCCGCGAGTGTTTGTCGTCGAAAACGTGGTCCCCGACTGTTTTAGGCGCTAAAAACGCGTATGACACTTGATTCGTACGAATCCGTTGAGAAATGGCCGAGATACGCCGTGTTACACTTCCGGACGATGAATTCGTTCAATTCTTTCAAGAACTCTCGTATCTCGGACATCCGCGAGTGTTTTGCGTCGAAAACGTGGTCCCCGTCTGTTTTAGACGCTAAAAACGCGTATGACACTTGATTCGCACGAATCCGTTGAGAAATGGCCGAGATACGCTGTGTTACACTTCCGGACGATGAAATCTTGCTAGTTCTCACGTTTTGCAATCGAAACGCAAGATGCACCGTATTTCGTTCAATTCGTTCAAGAACTCTCGTATCTCGGACATCCGCGAGAGTTTCGCGTCGAAAACGTGGTCCCCGTCTCTTTTAGACGCTAACAACGCGTATGACACTTGATTCGCACGAAACCGCTGAGAAATGGCCGAGATACGCCGTGTTGCACTTCCGGACGATGAATACGTTCAATTCGTTCAAGAACTCTCGTATCTCGGACATCCGCAGGTGTTTCACGTCGGAAACGTGGTCCCCGTCTGTTTTTAGACGCTAAAAACGCGTATGACACTTGATTCGCACGAATCCGTTCAGAAATGGCCGAGATACGCCGTGTTACACTTCCGGACGATGAAATCTTGCTAGTTCTCACGTTTTGCAAGCGAAACGCACGATGCACCGCGTTTCCTTCAATTCGTTCAAGAACTCTCGTATCTCGGACCTCCGCGAGTGTTTCGCGTCGAAAACGTGGTCCCCGTCTGTTTTAGACGCTAAAAACGCGTATGACACTTGATTCGCACGAATCCGTTGAGAAATGGCCGAGTTACGCCGTGTTACACTTCCGGACGATGAAATCGTTCAGTTCGTACAAGAACTCTCGTATCTCGGTCATCCGCGAGGGTTTTGCGTCGAAAACGTGGTCCCCGTCTGTTTTAGACGCTAAAAACGCGTATGACACTTGATTCGCACGAATCCGTTGAGAAATGGCCGAGATACGCTGTGTTACACTTCCGGACGATGAAATCTTGCTAGTTCTCACGTTTTGCAATCGAAACGCAAGATGCACCGTATTTCGTTCAATTCGTTCAAGAACTCTCGTATCTCGGACATCCGCGAGAGTTTCGCGTCGAAAACGTGGTCCCCGTCTCTTTTAGACGCTAACAACGCGTATGACACTTGATTCGCACGAAACCGCTGAGAAATGGCCGAGATACGCCGTGTTGCACTTCCGGACGATGAATACGTTCAATTCGTTCAAGAACTCTCGTATCTCGGACATCCGCAGGTGTTTCACGTCGGAAACGTGGTCCCCGTCTGTTTTTAGACGCTAAAAACGCGTATGACACTTGATTCGCACGAATCCGTTCAGAAATGGCCGAGATACGCCGTGTTACACTTCCGGACGATGAAATCTTGCTAGTTCTCACGTTTTGCAAGCGAAACGCACGATGCACCGCGTTTCCTTCAATTCGTTCAAGAACTCTCGTATCTCGGACCTCCGCGAGTGTTTCGCGTCGAAAACGTGGTCCCCGTCTGTTTTAGACGCTAAAAACGCGTATGACACTTGATTCGCACGAATCCGTTGAGAAATGGCCGAGTTACGCCGTGTTACACTTCCGGACGATGAAATCGTTCAGTTCGTACAAGAACTCTCGTATCTCGGTCATCCGCGAGGGTTTCGCGTCGAAAACGTGGTCCCCGTCTGTTCTAAACGCTAAAAACGCCAATGACACTTGATTCGCACGAATCCGTTGAGAAATGGCCGAGATACGCTGTGTTACACTTCCGGACGATGAAATCTTGCTAGTTCTCACGTTTTGCAATCGAAACGCAAGATGCACCGTATTTCGTTCAATTCGTTCAAGAACTCTCGTATCTCGGACATCCGCGAGAGTTTCGCGTCGAAAACGTGGTCCCCGTCTCTTTTAGACGCTAAAAACGCGCATGACACTTGATTCGCACGAATCCGTTGAGAAATGGCCGAGATACGCCTTGTTACATTTCCGGACGATGAAATCTTGCTAGTTCTCACGTTTTGCAAGCGACACGCTCGATGCACCGCGTTTCCTTCAATTTGTTCCAGAACTCTCGTATCTCGGACATCCGCGAGTGTTTCCCGTCGAAAACGTGGTCCCCGTCTGTTTTAGACGCTAAAAACGCGTATGACACTTGATTCGCACGAATCCGTTGAGGAATGGCCGAGATAAGCCGTGTTACACTATCAGACGATGAAATCTTGCTAGTTCTCACGTTTTGCAAGCGAAACGCAAGATGCACCGCATTTCGTTCAATTCGTTCAAGAACACTCGTATCTCGGACATCCGCGAGAGTTTCGCGTCGAAAACGTGGTCCCCATCTGTTTTAGACGCTAACAACGCGTATGACACTTGATTCGCACGAAACCGATGAGAAATGGCCGAGATACGCCGTGTTACACTTCCGGACGATGAATTCGTTCAATTCTTTCAAGAACTCTCGTATCTCGGACATCCGCGAGTGTTTGTCGTCGAAAACGTGGTCCCCGACTGTTTTAGGCGCTAAAAACGCGTATGACACTTGATTCGTACGAATCCGTTGAGAAATGGCCGAGATACGCCGTGTTACACTTCCGGACGATGAATTCGTTCAACTCGTTCAAGAACTCTCGTATCTCGGACATCCGCGAGAGTTTCGCGTCGAAAACGTGGTCCCCGTCTGTTTTAGACGCTAACAACGCGTATGACACTTGATTCGCACGAAACCGTTGAGAAATGGCCGAGATACGCCGTGTTACACTTCCGGACGATGAATTCGTTCAATTCGTTCAAGAACTCTCGTATCTCGGACATCCGCGAGTGTTTCGCGTCGAAAACGTGGTCCCCGTCTGTTTTAGACGCTAAAAACGCGTATGACACTTGATTCGCACGAATCCGTTGAGAAGTGGCCGAGATACGCCGTGTTACACTTCCGGTCGATGAATTCGTTCAATTCGTTCAAGAACTCTCGTATCTCGGACATCCGCGAGTGTTTCGCGTCGAAAACGTGGTCCCCGTCTGTTTTAGAAGCTAAAAACGCGTATGACACTTGATTCGCACGAATCCGTTGAGAAATGGCCGAGATACGCCGTGTTACACTTCCGGACGATGAAATGTTGCTAGTTCTCACGTTTTGCAAGCGAAACGCACGATGCACCGCGTTTCGTTCAATTCGTTCAAGTACTCTCGTCTCTCGGACATCCGCGAGTGTTTCGCGTCGAAATCGTGGTCCCCGTCTGTTTTAGACGCTAAAAACGCGTATGACACTTGATTCGCACGAATCCGTTGAAAAATGGCCGAGATACGCCGTGTTACACTTCCGGACGATGAAATCTTGCTTGTTCTCACGTTTTGCAAGCGAAATGCATGATGCACCGCGTTTCGTTCAATTCGTTCAAGAACTCTCGTATCTCGGACATCTGCGAGTATTTCGCGTCCAAAACGCGGTCCCCGTCTGTTTTAGATGCTAAAAACGCATGTGACACTTGATTCGCACGAATCCGTTGAGAAATGGCCGAGATACGCCGTGTTACACTTCCGGACAATGAATTCGTACAATTCGTTCAAGAACTCTCGTATCTCGGACATCCGCGAGTGTTTCGCGTTGAATACGTGGTCCCCGTCAGATTTAGACGCTAAAAACGCGTATGGCACTTGATTCGCACGAATCCGTTGAGAAATGGCCGAGATACGCCGTGTTACACTTCCGGAAGATGAAAACTTGCTAGTTCTCACGTTTTGCAAGCGAAACGCACGATGCACCGCGTTTCGTTCAATTCGTTCAAGAACTCTCGTATTTCGGACATCCGCGAGTGTGCCGCGTCGAAAACGTGGCCCCCGTCTGTTTTTGACGCTAAAAACGCGTATGACACTTGATTCGAACGAGTCCGTTGAGAAATGGCCGAGATACGCCGTGTTGCACTTCCGGACGATGAATTCGTTCAATTCGTTCAAGAACTCTCGTATCTCGGACATCCGCGAGTGTTTCGCGTCGAAAACGTGGTCCCCGTCTGTTTTAGAAGCTAAAAACGCGTATGACACTTGATTCGCACGAATCCGTTGAGAAATGGCCGAGATACGCCGTGTTACACTTCCGGAAGATGAAAACTTGCTAGTTCTCACGTTTTGCAAGCGAAACGCACGATGCACCGCGTTTCGTTCAATTCGTTCAAGAACTCTCGTATTTCGGACATCCGCGAGTGTGCCGCGTCGAAAACGTGGCCCCCGTCTGTTTTTGACGCTAAAAACGCGTATGACACTTGATTCGAACGAGTCCGTTGAGAAATGGCCGAGATACGCCGTGTTGCACTTCCGGACGATGAATTCGTTCAATTCGTTCAAGAACTCTCGTATCTCGGACATCCGCGAGTGTTTCGCGTCGAAAACGTGGTCCCCGTCTGTTTTAGAAGCTAAAAACGCGTATGACACTTGATTCGCACGAATCCGTTGAGAAATGGCCGAGATACGCCGTGTTACACTTCCGGACGATGAAATCTTGCTAGTTCTCACGTTTTGCAAGCGAAACGCACGATGCACCGCGTTTCGTTCAATTCGTCCAAGTACTCTCGTCTCTCGGACATCCGCGAGTGTTTCGCGTCGAAATCGTGGTCCCCGTCTGTTTTAGACGCTAAAAACGCGTATGACACTTGATTCGCACGAATCCGTTGAGAAATGGCCGAGATACGCCGTGTTACATTTCCGGACGATGAATTCGTTCAATTCGTTCAAGAACTCTCGTATCTCGGACATCCGCGAGTGTTTCGCGTCGAAAACGCGGTCCCCGTCTGTTTTAGACGCTAAAAACGCGTATGACACTTGATTCGCACGAATCCGTTGAGAAATGGCCGAGATACGCCATGTTACACTTCCGGACGATGAAATCTTGCTAGTTCTCACGTTTTGCAAGCGACACGCACGATGCACCGCGTTTCATTCAATTCGTTCAAGAACTCTCGTATCTCGGACATCCGTGAGTGTTTCGCGTCGAAATAGTGGTCCCCGTCTGTTTTAGACGCTAAAAACGCGTATGACACTTGATTCGCACGAATCCGTTGAGAAATGGCCGAGATACGCCGTGTTACACTTCCGGACGATGAAAACTTGCTAGTTCTCACGTTTTGCAAGCGAAACGCACGATCCACCGCGTTTCGTTCAATTCGTTCAAGAACTCTCGTATCTCGGACATCGGTGAGTGTTTCGCGTTGAAAACGTGGTCCCCGTCTGTTTTAGACCCTAAAAACGCGTATGACACTTGATTCGCACGAGTCCGTTGAGAAATGGCCGAGATACGCCGTGTTACATTTCCGGACGATGAATTAGTTCAATTCGTTTAAGAACTCTCGTATCTCGGACATCCGCGAGTGTTACGCGTCGAAAACGCGGTCCCCGTCTGTTTTAGACGCTAAAAACGCGTATGACACTTGATTCGCACGAATCCGTTGAGAAATGGCCGAGATACCCCGTGTCGCACTTCCCAACGATGAATTCGTTCAATTCTTTCAAGAACTCTCGTATCTCGGACATCCGCGAGTGTTTCGCGTCGAAAACGTGGTCCCCGTCCGTTTAAGACGCTAAAAACGCGTATGACACTTGATTCGCACGAATCCGTTGAGAAATGGCCGAGATACGCCGTGTTGCACTTCCGGACGATGAATTCGTTCAATTCGTTGAAGAACTCTCGTATCTTGGACATCCGCGAGTGTTTCGCGTCGAAAACGTGGTCCCCGTCTGTTTTAGACGCTAAAAATGCGTATGACACTTGATTCGCACGAATCCGTTGAGAAATGGCCGAGATACGCCGTGTTGCACTTCCGGACGATGAATTCGTTCAATTCGTTCAAGAACTCTCGTATCTCGGACATCCGCGAGTGTTTCGCGTCGAAAACGTGGTCCCCGTCTGTTTTAGACGCTAAAAACGCGTATGACACATGATTCGCACGAGTCTGTTGAGAAATGGCCGAGATACGCCGTGTTACACTTCTGGACGATGAAATCTTGCTAGTTCTCACGTTTTGCAAGCGAAACGCACGATCCACCGCGTTTCGTTCAATTCGTTCAAGAACTCTCGTATCTCGGACATCCGTGAGTGTTTCGCGTTGAAAACGTGGTCCCCGTCTGTTTTAGACCCTAAAAACGCGTATGACACTTGATTCGCACGAGTCCGTTGAGAAATGGCCGAGATACGCCGTGTTACATTTCCGGACGATGAATTAGTTCAATTCGTTTAAGAACTCTCGTATCTCGGACATCCGCGAGTGTTTCGCGTCGAAAACGCGGTCCCCGTCTGTTTTAGACGCTAAAAACGCGTGTGACACTTGATTCGCACGAATCCGTTGAGAAATGGCCGAGATACCCCGTGTTGCACTTCCGGACGATGAATTCGTTCAATTCTTTCAAGAACTCTCGTATCTCGGACATCCGCGAGTGTTTCGCGTCGAAAACGTAGTCCCCGTCCGTTTAAGACGCTAAAAACGCGTATGACACTTGATTCGCACGAATCCGTTGAGAAATGGCCGAGATACGCCGTGGTGCACTTCCGGACGATGAATTCGTTCAATTCGTTGAAGAACTCTCGTATCTCGGACATCCGCGAGTGTTTCGCGTCGAAAACGTGGTCCCCGTCTGTTTTAGACGCTAAAAACGCGTATGACACTTGATTCGCACGAATCCGTTGAGAAATGGCCGAGATACGCCGTGTTACACTTCCGGACGATGAAATCATGCTAGTTCTCACGTTTTACAAGCGACACGCACGATGCACCGCGTTTCGTTCAATTCGTTCAAGAGCTCTCATATCTCGGACATCCGCGAGTGTTTCGCGTCGAAAACGTGGTCCCCGTCTGTTTTAGACGCTAAAAACGCGTATGACACTTGATTCGCACGAATCCGTTGAGGAATGGCCGAGATACGCCGTGTTACACTATCAGACGATGAAATCTTGCTAGTTCTCACGTTTTGCAAGCGAAACGCAAGATGCACCGCATTTCGTTCAATTCGTTCAAGAACACTCGTATCTCGGACATGCGCGAGAGTTTCGCGTCGAAAACGTGGTCCCCATCTGTTTTAGACGCTAACAACGCGTATGACACTTGATTCGCACGAAACCGATGAGAAATGGCCGAGATACGCCGTGTTACACTTCCGGTCGATAAATTCGTTCAATTCGTTCAAGAACTCTCGTATCTCGGACATCCGCGAGTGTTTGTCGTCGAAATGTGGTCCCCGACTGTTTTAGACGCTAAAAACGCGTATGACACTTGATTCGTACGAATCCGTTGAGAAATGGCCGAGATACGCCGTGTTACACTTCCGGACGATGAATTCGTTCAACTCGTTCAAGAACTCTCGTATCTCGGACATCCGCGAGAGTTTCGCGTCGAAAACGTGGTCCCCGTCTGTTTTAGACGCTAACAACGCGTATGACACTTGATTCGCACGAAACCGTTGAGAAATGGCCGAGATACGCCGTGTTACACTTCCGGACGATGAATTCGTTCAATTCGTTCAAGAACTCTCGTATCTCGGACATCCGCGAGTGTTTCGCGTCGAAAACGTGGTCCCCGTCTGTTTTAGACGCTAAAAACGCGTATGACACTTGATTCGCACGAATCCGTTGAGAAGTGGCCGAGATACGCCGTGTTACACTTCCGGTCGATGAATTCGTTCAATTCGTTCAAGAACTCTCGTATCTCGGACATCCGCGAGTGTTTGGCGTCGAAAACGTAGTCACCGTCTGTTTTAGACGCTAAAAACGCGTATGACACTTGATTCGTACGAATCCGTTGAGAAATGGCCGAGATACGCCGTGTTACACTTCCGGTCGATAAATTCGTTCAATTCGTTCAAGAACTCTCGTATCTCGGACATCCGCGAGTGTTTGGCGTCGAAAACGTGGTTCCCGACTGTTTTAGACGCTAAAAACGCGTATGACACTTGATTCGCACGAATCCGTTGAGAAATGGCCGAGATACGCCGTGTTACACTTCCGGACGATAAATTCGTTCAACTCGTTCAAGAACTCTCGTATCTCGGACATCCGCGAGTGTTTCGCGTCGAAAACGTGGTCCCCGTCTGTTTTAGACGCTAAAAACGCGTATGACACTTGATTCGCACGAATCCGTTGAGAAATGGCCGAGATACGCCGTGTTACACTTCCGGACGATGAAATCTTGCTAGTTCTCACGTTTTGCAAGCGAAACGCACGATGCACCGCGTTTCGTTCAATTCGTTCAAGAACTCTCGTATCTCCGACATCCGCGAGTATTTCGCGTCGAAAACGCGGTCCCCGTCTGTTTTAGACGCTAAAAACGCATATGACACTTGATTCGCACGAATCCGTTGAGAAATGGCCGAGATACGCCGTGTTACACTTCCGGACAATGAATTCGTTCAATTCGTTCAAGAACTCTCGTATCTCGGACATCCGCGAGTGTTTCGCGTCGAAAACGTGGTCCCTGTCAATATGACACTTGATTCGCACGAATCCGTTGAGAAATGGCCGAGATACGCCGTGTTACACTTCCGGACGATGAAATCTTGCTAGTTCTCACGTTTTGCAAGCGAAACGCGCGATGCACCGCGTTTCGTTCAATTCGTTCAAGAACTCTCGTATCTCCGACATCCGCGAGTATTTCGCGTCGAAAACGCGGTCCCCGTCTGTTTTAGACGCTAAAAACGCATATGACACTTGATTCGAACGAATCCGTTGAGAAATGGCCGAGATACGCCGTGTAACACTTCCGGACGATGAAATCTTGCTAGTTCTCACGTTTTGCCAGCGAAACGTACGATGCACCGCGTTTCGTTCAATTCGTTCAAGAACTCTCGTATCTCGGATATCCGCGAGTGTTTCGCGTCGAAAACGTGGTCCTCGTGCGTTTTAGACGCTAAAAACGCGAATGACACTTGATGCGCACGAATCCGTTGAGAAATGGCCGAGATACGTCGTGTTACACTTCCGGACAATGAATTCGTTCAATTCGTTCAAGAACTCTCGTATCTCCGACATCCGCGAGTATTTCGCGTCCAAAACGTGGTCCCCGTCTGTTTTAGACGCTAAGAACGCGTATGACAATTGATTCGCACGAAACCGTTGAGAAATGGCCGAGATACGCCGTGTTGCACTTCCGGACGATGAATTCGTTCAATTCGTTCAAGAACTCTCGTATCTCGGACATCCGCGAGTGTTTCGCGTCGAAAACGTGGTCCCCGTCTGTTTTAGAAGCTAAAAACGCGTATGACACTTGATTCGCACGAATCCGTTGAGAAATGGCCGAGATACGCCGTGTTACACTTCCGGACGATGAAATCTTGCTAGTTCTCACGTTTTGCAAGCGAAACGCACGATGCACCGCGTTTCGTTCAATTCGTTCAAGAACTCTCGTATCTCCGACATCCGCGAGTATTTCGCGTCGAAAACGCGGTCCCCGTCTGTTTTAGACGCTAAAAACGAATATGACACTTGATTCGCACGAATCCGTTGAGAAATGGCCGAGATACGCCGTGTTACACTTCCGGACAATGAATTCGTTCAATTCGTTCAAGAACTCTCGTATCTCGGACATCCGCGAGTGTTTCGCGTCGAAAACGTGGTCCCTGTCAATATGACACTTGATTCGCACGAATCCGTTGAGAAATGGCCGAGATACGCCGTGTTACACTTCCGGACGATGAAATCTTGCTAGTTCTCACGTTTTGCAAGCGAAACGCGCGATGCACCGCGTTTCGTTCAATTCGTTCAAGAACTCTCGTATCTCCGACATCCGCGAGTATTTCGCGTCGAAAACGCGGTCCCCGTCTGTTTTAGACGCTAAAAACGCATATGACACTTGATTCGAACGAATCCGTTGAGAAATGGCCGAGATACGCCGTGTAACACTTCCGGACGATGAAATCTTGCTAGTTCTCACGTTTTGCCAGCGAAACGTACGATGCACCGCGTTTCGTTCAATTCGTTCAAGAACTCTCGTATCTCGGATATCCGCGAGTGTTTCGCGTCGAAAACGTGGTCCTCGTGCGTTTTAGACGCTAAAAACGCGAATGACACTTGATGCGCACGAATCCGTTGAGAAATGGCCGAGATACGTCGTGTTACACTTCCGGACAATGAATTCGTTCAATTCGTTCAAGAACTCTCGTATCTCGACATCCGCGAGTATTTCGCGTCCAAAACGTGGTCCCCGTCTGTTTTAGACGCTAAGAACGCGTATGACAATTGATTCGCACGAAACCGTTGAGAAATGGCCGAGATACGCCGTGTTGCACTTCCGGACGATGAATTCGTTCAATTCGTTCAAGAACTCTCGTATCTCGGACATCCGCGAGTGTTTCGCGTCGAAAACGTGGTCCCCGTCTGTTTTAGAAGCTAAAAACGCGTATGACACTTGATTCGCACGAATCCGTTGAGAAATGGCCGAGATACGCCGTGTTACACTTCCGGACGATGAAATCTTGCTAGTTCTCACGTTTTGCAAGCGAAACGCACGATGCACCGCGTTTCGTTCAATTCGTTCAAGAACTCTCGTATCTCCGACATCCGCGAGTATTTCGCGTCGAAAACGCGGTCCCCGTCTGTTTTAGACGCTAAAAACGCATATGACACTTGATTCGCACGAATCCGTTGAGAAATGGCCGAGATACGCCGTGTTACACTTCCGGACAATGAATTCGTTCAATTCGTTCAAGAACTCTCGTATCTCGGACATCCGCGAGTGTTTCGCGTCGAAAACGTGGTCCCTGTCAATATGACACTTGATTCGCACGAATCCGTTGAGAAATGGCCGAGATACGCCGTGTTACACTTCCGGACGATGAAATCTTGCTAGTTCTCACGTTTTGCAAGCGAAACGCGC
Source organism: Priocnemis perturbator (assembly GCA_963942575.1). Taxonomy (NCBI): domain Eukaryota; kingdom Metazoa; phylum Arthropoda; class Insecta; order Hymenoptera; family Pompilidae; genus Priocnemis; species Priocnemis perturbator. Next base: position 217,106 of record CAWWDK010000451.1, read on the forward strand.
GATGCACCGCGTTTCGTTCAATTCGTTCAAGAACTCTCGTATCTCCGACATCCGCGAGTATTTCGCGTCGAAAACGCGGTCCCCGTCTGTTTTAGACGCTAAAAACGCATATGACACTTGATTCGAACGAATCCGTTGAGAAATGGCCGAGATACGCCGTGTAACACTTCCGGACGATGAAATCTTGCTAGTTCTCACGTTTTGCCAGCGAAACGTACGATGCACCGCGTTTCGTTCAATTCGTTCAAGAACTCTCGTATCTCGGATATCCGCGAGTGTTTCGCGTCGAAAACGTGGTCCTCGTGCGTTTTAGACGCTAAAAACGCGAATGACACTTGATGCGCACGAATCCGTTGAGAAATGGCCGAGATACGTCGTGTTACACTTCCGGACAATGAATTCGTTCAATTCGTTCAAGAACTCTCGTATCTCCGACATCCGCGAGTATTTCGCGTCCAAAACGTGGTCCCCGTCTGTTTTAGACGCTAAGAACGCGTATGACAATTGATTCGCACGAAACCGTTGAGAAATGGCCGAGATACGCCGTGTTGCACTTCCGGACGATGAATTCGTTCAATTCGTTCAAGAACTCTCGTATCTCGGACATCCGCGAGTGTTTCGCGTCGAAAACGTGGTCCCCGTCTGTTTTAGAAGCTAAAAACGCGTATGACACTTGATTCGCACGAATCCGTTGAGAAATGGCCGAGATACGCCGTGTTACACTTCCGGACGATGAAATGTTGCTAGTTCTCACGTTTTGCAAGCGAAACGCACGATGCACCGCGTTTCGTTCAATTCGTTCAAGTACTCTCGTCTCTCGGACATCCGCGAGTGTTTCGCGTCGAAATCGTGGTCCCCGTCTGTTTTAGACGCTAAAAACGCGTATGACACTTGATTCGCACGAATCCGTTGAAAAATGGCCGAGATACGCCGTGTTACACTTCCGGACGATGAAATCTTGCTTGTTCTCACGTTTTGCAAGCGAAATACATGATGCACCGCGTTTCGTTCAATTCGTTCAAGAACTCTCGTATCTCGGACATCCGCGAGTATTTCGCGTCCAAAACGCGGTCCCCGTCTGTTTTAGATGCTAAAAACGCATGTGACACTTGATTCGCACGAATCCGTTGAGATATGGCCGAGATACGCCGTGTTACACTTCCGGACAATGAATTCGTTCAATTCGTTCAAGAACTCTCGTATCTCGGACATCCGCGAGTGTTTCGCGTTGAATACGTTGTCCCCGTCAGATTTAGACGCTAAAAACGCGTATGGCACTTGATTCGCACGAATCCGTTGAGAAATGGCCGAGATACGCCGTGTTACACTTCCGGAAGATGAAAACTTGCTAGTTCTCACGTTTTGCAAGCGACACGCACGATGCACCGCGTTTCGTTCAATTCGTTCAAGAACTCTCGTATTTCGGACATCCGCGAGTGTGCCGCGTCGAAAACGTGGCCCCCGTCTGTTTTTGACGCTAAAAACGCGTATGACACTTGATTCGAACGAGTCCGTTGAGAAATGGCCGAGATACGCCGTGTTGCACTTCCGGACGATGAATTCGTTCAATTCGTTCAAGAACTCTCGTATCTCGGACATCCGCGAGTGTTTCGCGTTGAAAACGTGGTCCCCGTCTGTTTTAGACGCTAAAAACGCGTATGACACTTGATTCGCACGAATCCGTTGAGAAATGGCCGAGATACGCCGTGTTACATTTCCGGACGATGAATTCGTTCAATTCGTTCAAGAACTCTCGTATCTCGGACATCCGCGAGTGTTTCGCGTCGAAAACGCGGTCCCCGTCTGTTTTAGACGCTAAAAACGCGTATGACACTTGATTCGCACGAATCCGTTGAGAAATGGCCGAGATACGCCATGTTACACTTCCGGACGATGAAATCTTGCTAGTTCTCACGTTTTGCAAGCGACACGCACGATGCACCGCGTTTCATTCAATTCGTTCAAGAACTCTCGTATCTCGGACATCCGTGAGTGTTTCGCGTCGAAATAGTGGTCCCCGTCTGTTTTAGACGCTAAAAACGCGTATGACACTTGATTCGCACGAATCCGTTGAGAAATGGCCGAGATACGCCGTGTTACACTTCCGGACGATGAAAACTTGCTAGTTCTCACGTTTTGCAAGCGAAACGCACGATCCACCGCGTTTCGTTCAATTCGTTCAAGAACTCTCGTATCTCGGACATCCGTGAGTGTTTCGCGTTGAAAACGTGGTCCCCGTCTGTTTTAGACCCTAAAAACGCGTATGACACTTGATTCGCACGAGTCCGTTGAGAAATGGCCGAGATACGCCGTGTTACATTTCCGGACGATGAATTAGTTCAATTCGTTTAAGAACTCTCGTATCTCGGACATCCGCGAGTGTTACGCGTCGAAAACGCGGTCCCCGTCTGTTTTAGACGCTAAAAACGCGTATGACACTTGATTCGCACGAATCCGTTGAGAAATGGCCGAGATACCCCGTGTCGCACTTCCCAACGATGAATTCGTTCAATTCTTTCAAGAACTCTCGTATCTCGGACATCCGCGAGTGTTTCGCGTCGAAAACGTGGTCCCCGTTCGTTTAAGACGCTAAAAACGCGTATGACACTTGATTCGCACGAATCCGTTGAGAAATGGCCGAGATACGCCGTGTTGCACTTCCGGACGATGAATTCGTTCAATTCGTTCAAGAACTCTCGTATCTCGGACATCCGCGAGTGTTTCGCGTCGAAAACGTGGTCCCCGTCTGTTTTAGACGCTAAAAACGCGTATGACACTTGATTCGCACGAATCCGTTGAGAAATGGCCGAGATACGCCGTGTTGCACTTCCGGACGATGAATTCGTTCAATTCGTTCAAGAACTCTCGTATCTCGGACATCCGCGAGTGTTTCGC
>CAWWDK010000452.1:0-79000 GCA_963942575.1 Priocnemis perturbator
TGCCTGTGCTTGCTGCCTGTGCTGCCTGTGTTTGCTGTGCTGCCTGTGCTGCCTGTGCTTGCTGTGCTGCCTGTGCTTGCTGCCTGTGCTTGCTGTGCTGCCTGTGCTTGCTATGCTGCCTGTGCTTGCTGCCTGTGCTTGCTGTGCTGCCTGTGCTTGCTGCCTGTGCTTGCTGTGCTGCCTGTGCTTGCTGTGCTGCCTGTGCTTGCTGCCTGTGCTTGCTTCCTGTGCTTGCTGTGCTGCCTGTGCTTGCAGTGCCGCCTGTGCTTGCTGTGCTGCCTGTGCTTGCTGCCTGTGCTTGCTGTGCTGCCTGTGCTGCCTGTGCTTGCTGCCTGTGCTTGCTGCCTGTGCTTGCTTCCTGTGCTTGCTGTGCTGCCTGTGCTGCCTGTGCTGTGCTGCCTGTGCTTGCTGTGCTGCCTGTGTTTGCTGTGCTGCCTGTGCTTGCTGCCTGTGCCTGCTGTGCTGTCTGTGCTGCCTGTGCTTGCTCCCTGTGCTTGCTGTGCTGCCTGTGTTTGCTGTGCTGCCTGTGCTTGCTGCCTGTGCTTGCTGCCTGTGCTTGCTGTGCTGCCTGTGCTTGCTGCCTGTGCTTGCTGCCTGTGCTTGCTGCCCGTGCTTGCTGCCCGTGCTTGCTGTGCTGCCGATGCTTGCTGCCCGTGCTTGCTGTGCTGCCTGTGCTTGCTGTGCTGCCTGTGTTTGCTGTGCTGCCTTTGCTTGCTGCGCTGCCTGTGCTTGCTGTGCTGCCTGTGCTTGCTGCCTGTGCTTGCTGCCTGTGCTTGCTGCCTGTGCTTGCTGCCCGTGCTTGCTGTGCTGCCTGTGCTTGCTGCCTGTGCTTGCTGCCTGTGCTTGCTGCCTGTGCTTGCTGCCTGTGCTTGCTGCCTGTGTTTGCTGCCTGTGCTTGCTGTGCTGCCTGTGCTTGCTGCCTGTGCTGCCTGTGCTGCCTGTGCTTGCTGCCTGTGCTGCCTGAGCTGCCTGTGCTTGCTGTGCTGCCTGTGCTTGCTGCCTGGGCTTGCTGCCTGTGCTTGCTGCCTGTGCTTGCTATGCTGCCTGTGCTTGCTGCCTGTGCTTGCTGTGCTGCCTGTGCTTGCTGCCTGTGCTTGCTGTGCTGCCTGTGCTTGCTACCTGTGCTTGCTGTGCTGCCTGTGCTTGCTGCCTCTGCTTGCTGTGCTGCCTGTGCTGCCTGTGCTTGCTGCCTGTGCTTGCTGCCTGTGCTTGCTGCCTGTGCTTGCTGTGCTGCCTGTGCTGCCTGTGCTGTGCTGCCTGTGCTTGCTGTGCTGCCTGTGTTTGCTGTGCTGCCTGTGCTTGCTGCCTGTGCCTGCTGTGCTGTCTGTGCTTGCTGTGCTGCCTGTGCTTGCTCCCTGTGCTTGCTGTGCTGCCTGTGTTTGCTGTGCTGCCTGTGCTTGCTGCCCGTGCTTGCTGTGCTGCCTGTGCTTGCTGCCTGTGCTTGCTGTGCTGCCTGTGCTTGCTGCCTGTGCTTGCTGCCCGTGCTTGCTGTGCTGCCGATGCTTGCTGCCCGTGCTTGCTGTGCTGCCTGTGCTTGCTGTGCTGCCTTTGCTTGCTGCGCTGCCTGTGCTTGCTGTGCTGCCTGTGCTTGCTGCCTGTGCTTGCTGTGCTGCCTGTGCTGCCTGTGCTGCCTGTGCTTGCTGCCTGTGCTTGCTGTGCTGCCTGTGCTTGCTGTGCTGCCTGAGCTGCCTGTGCTTGCTGCCTGTGCTTGCTGTGCTGCTTGTGCTTGCTGCCCGTGCTTGCTGTGCTGCATGTGCTGCCTGTGCTTGCTGCCTGTGCTTGCTGTGTTGCCTGTGCTTGCTGTGCTGCCTGTGCTTGCTGCCTGTGCTTTCTGTGCTGCCTGTGCTTGCTGCCTGTGCTTGCTGTGCTGCCTGTGCTTGCTGCGCTGCCTGTGCTTGCTGCCTGTGCTTGCTGCCTGTGCTTGCTGTGCTGCCTGTGCTTGCTGCCTGTGCTTGCTGTGCTGCCTGTGCTTGCTACCTGTGCTTGCTGTGCTGCCTGTGCTTGCTGCCTGTGCTTGCTGTGCTTGCTATGCTGCCTGTGCTTGCTGCCTGTGCTTGCTGTGCTGCCTGTGCTGCCTGTGCTTGCTGCCTGTGCTTGCTGCTTGTGCTTGCTGTGCTGCCTGTGCTTGCTGCCTGTGCTTGCTGTGCTGCCTGTGCTGCCTGTGCTTGCTGCCTGTGCTTGCTGCTTGTGCTTGCTGTGCTGCCTGTGCTTGCTGCCTGTGCTGCCTGTGCTTGCTGTGCTGCCTGTGTTTGCTGTGCTGCCTGTGCTTGCTGCCTGTGCCTGCTGTGCTGTCTGTGCTTGCTGTGCTGCCTGTGCTTGCTCCCTGTGCTTGCTGTGCTGCCTGTGTTTGCTGTGCTGCCTGTGCTTGCTGCCTGTGCTTGCTGTGCTGCCTGTGCTTGCTGCCTGTGCTTGCTGCCTGTGCTTGCTGTGCTGCCTGTGCTTGCTGCCTGTGCTTGCTGTGCTGCCTGTGCTTGCTGCCTGTGCTGCCTGTGCTGCCTGTGCTTGCTGCCTGTGCTTGCTGTGCTGCCTGTGCTTGCTGTGCTGTCTGTGCTTGCTGTGCTGCCTGTGCTTGCTGCGCTGCGTGTGCTTGCTGTGCTGCCTGTGCTTGCTGCCTGAGCTTGCTGCCTGTGCTTGCTGTGCCGCCTGTGCTTGTTGGGCTGCCTGTGCTTGCTGTGCTTGCTGCCTGTGCTTGCTGTGCTGCCTATGCTTGCTGTTTGTGCTTGCTGTGCTGCCTGTGCTTGCTGTGCTTGCTATGCTGCCTGTGCTTGCTGCCTGTGCTTGCTGCCTGTGCTTGCTGTGCTGCTTGTGCTTGCTGCCTGTGCTTGCTGCCTGTGCTTGCTTCCTGTGCTTGCTGTGCTGCCTGTGCTTGCTGTGCTGTCTGTGCTTGCTGTGCTGCCTGTGCTTGCTGCGCTGCGTGTGCTTGCTGTGCTGCCTGTGCTTGCTGCCTGAGCTTGCTGCCTGTGCTTGCTGTGCCGCCTGTGCTTGTTGGGCTGCCTGTGCTTGCTGTGCTTGCTGCCTGTGCTTGCTGTGCTGCCTATGCTTGCTGTTTGTGCTTGCTGTGCTGCCTGTGCTTGCTGTTTGTGCTTGCTGTGCTGCCTGTGCTTGCTGTGCTTGCTATGCTGCCTGTGCTTGCTGCCTGTGCTTGCTGTGCTGCCTGTGCTTGCTGCCTGTGCTTGCAGTGCTTCCTGTGCTTGCTGTGCTGCCTGTGCTTGCTGCCTGTGCTTGCTGCCTGTGCTTGCTTCCTGTGCTTGCTGTGCTGCCTGTGCTTGCTGTGATGCCTGTGCTTGCTGTGCTGCCTGTGCTTGCTGCCTGTGCTTGCTGTGCTGCCTGTGCTGCCTGTGCTTGCTGCCTGTGCTTGCTGCCTGTGCTTGCTGTGCTGCCTGTGCTTGCTGCCTGTGCTGCCTGTGCTTGCTGTGCTGCCTGTGTTTGCTGTGCTGCCTGTGCTTGCTGCCTGTGCCTGCTGTGCTGTCTGTGCTTGCTGTGCTGCCTGTGCTTGCTCCCTGTGCTGCCTGTGTTTGCTGTGCTGCCTGTGCTTGCTGCCTGTGCTTGCTGTGCTGCCTGTGCTTGCTGCCTGTGCTTGCTGCCTGTGCTTGCTGTGCTGCCTGTGCTTGCTGCCTGTGCTTGCTGTGCTGCCTGTGCTTGCTGTGCTGCCTGTGCTTGCTGCCTGTGCTTGCTGTGCTGCCTGTGCTGCCTGTGCTTGCTGCCTGTGCTTGCTGCCTGTGCTTGCTGTGCTGCCTGTGCTGCCTGTGCTGTGCTGCCTGTGCTTGCTGTGCTGCCTGTGTTTGCTGTGCTGCCTGTGCTGCCTGTGCTTGCTGCCTGTGCTTGCTGTGCTGCCTGTGCTTGCTGCCTGTGCTTGCTGTGCTGCCTGTGCTTGCTATGCTGCCTGTGCTTGCTGCCTGTGCTTGCTGTGCTGCCTGTGCTTGCTGCCTGTGCTTGCTGTGCTGCCTGTGCTTGCTGTGCTGCCTGTGCTTGCTGCCTGTGCTTGCTTCCTGTGCTTGCTGTGCTGCCTGTGCTTGCAGTGCCGCCTGTGCTTGCTGTGCTGCCTGTGCTTGCTGCCTGTGCTTGCTGTGCTGCCTGTGCTGCCTGTGCTTGCTGCCTGTGCTTGCTGCCTGTGCTTGCTTCCTGTGCTTGCTGTGCTGCCTGTGCTGCCTGTGCTGTGCTGCCTGTGCTTGCTGTGCTGCCTGTGTTTGCTGTGCTGCCTGTGCTTGCTGCCTGTGCCTGCTGTGCTGTCTGTGCTGCCTGTGCTTGCTCCCTGTGCTTGCTGTGCTGCCTGTGTTTGCTGTGCTGCCTGTGCTTGCTGCCTGTGCTTGCTGCCTGTGCTTGCTGTGCTGCCTGTGCTTGCTGCCTGTGCTTGCTGCCTGTGCTTGCTGCCCGTGCTTGCTGCCCGTGCTTGCTGTGCTGCCGATGCTTGCTGCCCGTGCTTGCTGTGCTGCCTGTGTTTGCTGCGCTGCCTGTGCTTGCTGTGCTGCCTGTGCTTGCTGCCTGTGCTTGCTGCCTGTGCTTGCTGCCTGTGCTTGCTGCCTGTGCTTGCTGCCCGTGCTTGCTGTGCTGCCTGTGCTTGCTGCCTGTGCTTGCTGCCTGTGCTTGCTGCCTGTGCTTGCTGCCTGTGCTTGCTGCCTGTGCTTGCTGTGCTGCCTGTGCTTGCTGCCTGTGCTGCCTGTGCTGCCTGTGCTTGCTGCCTGTGCTTGCTGTGCTGCCTGTGCTTGCTGTGCTGCCTGAGCTGCCTGTGCTTGCTGTGCTGCCTGTGCTTGCTGCCTGGGCTTGCTGCCTGTGCTTGCTGCCTGTGCTTGCTATGCTGCCTGTGCTTGCTGCCTGTGCTTGCTGTGCTGCCTGTGCTTGCTGCCTGTGCTTGCTGTGCTGCCTGTGCTTGCTACCTGTGCTTGCTGTGCTGCCTGTGCTTGCTGCCTCTGCTTGCTGTGCTGCCTGTGCTGCCTGTGCTTGCTGCCTGAGCTTGCTGCCTGTGCTTGCTGCCTGTGCTTGCTGCCTGTGCTTGCTGCCTGTGCTTGCTGTGCTGCCTGTGCTGCCTGTGCTGTGCTGCCTGTGCTTGCTGTGCTGCCTGTGTTTGCTGTGCTGCCTGTGCTTGCTGCCTGTGCCTGCTGTGCTGTCTGTGCTTGCTGTGCTGCCTGTGCTTGCTCCCTGTGCTTGCTGTACTGCCTGTGTTTGCTGTGCTGCCTGTGCTTGCTGCCCGTGCTTGCTGTGCTGCCTGTGCTTGCTGCCTGTGCTTGCTGTGCTGCCTGTGCTTGCTGCCTGTGCTTGCTGCCTGTGCTTGCTGCCCGTGCTTGCTGTGCTGCCGATGCTTGCTGCCCGTGCTTGCTGTGCTGCCTGTGCTTGCTGTGCTGCCTTTGCTTGCTGCGCTGCCTGTGCTTGCTGTGCTGCCTGTGCTTGCTGCCTGTGCTTGCTGTGCTGCCTGTGCTTGCTGCCTGTGCTGCCTGTGCTGCCTGTGCTTGCTGCCTGTGCTTGCTGTGCTGCCTGTGCTTGCTGTGCTGCCTGAGCTGCCTGTGCTTGCTGCCTGTGCTTGCTGTGCTGCTTGTGCTTGCTGCCCGTGCTTGCTGTGCTGCATGTGCTGCCTGTGCTTGCTGCCTGTGCTTACTGTGTTGCCTGTGCTTGCTGTGCTGCCTGTGCTTGCTGCCTGTGCTTGCTGTGCTGCCTGTGCTTCCTGCCTGTGCTTTCTGTGCTGCCTGTGCTTGCTGCCTGTGCTTGCTGTGCTGCCTGTGCTTGCTGCGCTGCCTGTGCTTGCTGCCTGTGCTTGCTGCCTGTGCTTGCTGTGCTGCCTGTGCTTGCTGCCTGTGCTTGCTGTGCTGCCTGTGCTTGCTGCCTGTTAGCGATGCTTTTGATTTCGCCCATAACACGCGGTAATTCGACAGTTGCACACGACAGTGCGTTGCTGTGTCACCTGTTTTTGGAGGCGCCGAGAGTCGCGGATCATATGTTGACCTCGGCGGCCGGTGCATTGACCTGCGTCTCAGTAAGAGTAAGCATTGTAAACAAATGCGAGAGTGAATTTCGCCGAAGATCGGAGCAGGCTTTGCCTGTTGGAAAGAGGACGGAGCTTGACCCCCCTGCACTTCCCCCAGAATCGCTAAAACGAACACATCTCGTCGAGCTATTTTGCGGGTTTCTAACATGCCTGTGCTTGCTGCCTGTGCTTGCTGTGGTGCCTGTGCTTGCTGCCTGTGCTTTCTGTGCTTGCTATGCTGCCTGTGCCTGCTGTGCTGCCTGCGCTGGCTGCCTGTGCTTGCTGTGCTGCCTGTGCTTGCTGCCTGTGCTTGCTGTGTTTGCTATGCTGCCTGTGCAAGCTGCCTGTGCTTGCTGTGCTGCCTGTGCTTGTTGCCTGTGCTTGCTGCGTGTGCTTGCTGTGCTGCCTCTGCTTGCTATGCTGCCTGTGCTTGCTGCCTGTGCTTGCTCTGCTACCTGTGCTTGCTGTGCTGCCTGTGCTTGCTGTGCTTGCTATGCTGCCTGTGCTTGCTGCCTGTGCTTGCTTTGCTGCCTCTGCTTGCTGCCTGTGCTTGCTGTGCTGCCTGTGCTTGCTGTGCTGCCTTTGCTTGCTGCATGTGCTTGCTTCCTGTGCTTGCTGTGCTGCCTGTGCTTGCTGTGCTGCCTGTGCTGCCTGTGCTTGCTATGCTGCCTGTGCTTGCTGCCTTTGCTTGCTGTGCTGCCTGTGCTTGCTGCCTGTGCTTGCTGCCTGTGCTTGCTGTGCTGCCTGTGCTTGCTGCCTGTGCTTGCTGTGCTGCATGTGCTGCCTGTGCTTGCTGTGCTTGCTGCGCTGCCTGTGCTTGCTGCGCTGCCTGTGCTTGCTGTGCTGCCTGTGCTTGCTGCCTGTGCTTGCTGTGCTGCCTGTGCTTGCTGCCTGTGCTGCCTGTGCTTGCTGTGCTGCCTGTGCTTGCTGTGCTGCCTGTGCTTGCTGTGCTGCCTGTGCTTGCTGCCTGTGCTTGCTGTGCTGCCTGTGCTTGCTGCCTGTGCTTGCTATGCTGCCTGTGCTTGCTGCCTTTGCTTGCTGTGCTGCCTGTGCTTGCTGCCTGTGCTTGCTGCCTGTGCTTGCTGTGCTGCCTGTGCTTGCTGCCTGTGCTTGCTGTGCTGCATGTGCTGCCTGTGCTTGCTGTGCTTGCTGCGCTGCCTGTGCTTGCTGCGCTGCCTGTGCTTGCTGTGCTGCCTGTGCTTGCTGCCTGTGCTTGCTGTGCTGCCTGTGCTTGCTGCCTGTGCTGCCTGTGCTTGCTGTGCTGCCTGTGCTTGCTGTGCTGCCTGTGCTTGCTGTGCTGCCTGTGCTTGCTGCCTGTGCTTGCTGTGCTGCCTGTGCTTGCTGCCTGTGCTTGCTGTGCTGCCTCTGCTTGCTGCCTGTGCTTGCTGTGCAGCCTGTGCTTGCTGCCTGTGCTTGCTGTGCTGCCTGTGCTGTGCTGCCTGTGCTGCCTGTGCTTGCTGTGCTGAGTGTGCTTGCTGCCTGTGCTTGCTGCCAGTGCTTGCTGTGCTGCCTGTGCTTGCTGCCTGTGCTTGCTGTGCTGCCTGTGCTTGCTGTGCTGCCTGAGCTGCCTGTGCTTGCTGCCTGTGCTTGCTGTGCTGCCTGAGCTGCCTGTGCTTGCTGCCTGTGCTTGCTGTACTGCCTGTGCTTGATGCCTGTGCTGCCTGAGCTGCCTGTGCTTGCTGCCTGTGCTTGCTGTGCTGCCTGTGCTTGCTGCCTGTGCTTGCTGTGCTGCCTGTGCTTGCTGTTTGTGCTTGCTGTGCTGCCTGTGCTTGCTGTGCTGCTTGTGCTTGCTGTGTTTGCTGTGCTGCCTGTGCTTGCTGCCTGTGCTTGCTGCGCTGCCTGTGCTTGCTGTGCTGCCTGTGCTGCCTGTGCTGCCTGTGCTGCCTGTGCTTGCTATGCTGCCTGTCCCCGCAGGGGGGTCCCTGTGATGGGGACCTTTGGGGCTTAGCGTACCCACGTACCCGACAGACGCTCTGACTGCTCAATCGGTTTGCCCGGGCCGTGCAGTCACTCCACCGGAGGATAATCGGTAGACGGGGTTGAGGTGGGCCCGCCGGCGGTGGATGGTGTAACGTGTGGGAACGTCCCACCTGCGTTGCACCATGCCACCGTCGGTCCCCCCAACGTTGGGACGGCAGCCTTAGGGGTTGCAATCGTCGTGGCAGTGGTGATAGCCAAATTTACGCTGGCGAGGGTGTGAAAACCCGGTGTGGGAGTTGCACTGAATCAGCTCGCCCTACCAAGAATTGGCAGAGTCTTGGGAGAGGTTTAGAAAGGCCTCGCTTCCACCAGTAATATTCGGTGCCGGCAACCCGATAGACTGGAAGCAGTTTTATTGCGCGCTGATTGGACGTATTCCAAATCCGTGCCTCGTTTACGTTTGCGTTGCGCACTCGTAGCAGGGGGCCGTGTGGTTAGAGGCGACATGCCAGTTGCTGCACGTAAAACAACACGACTTATGTGCTGCCTGTGCTTGCTGTGCTGCCTGTGCTTGCTGCCTGTGCTTGTTGCCCGTGCTTGCTGTGCTGCCGGTGCTTGCTGCCCGTGCTTGCTGTGCTGCCTGTGCTTGCTGTGCTGTCTGTGCTTACTGTGCTGCCTGTGCTTGCTGCGCTGCGTGTGCTTGCTGTGCTGCCTGTGCTTGCTGCCTGTGCTTGCTGCCTGTGCTTGCTGCCTGTGCTTGCTGTGCCGCCTGTGCTTGTTGGGCTGCCTGTGCTTGCTGTGCTGCCTATGCTTGCTGTTTGTGCTTGCTGTGCTGCCTGTGCCTGCTGTGCTGTCTGTGCTTGCTGTGCTGCCTGTGCTTGCTCCCTGTGCTTGCTGTACTGCCTGTGTTTGCTGTGCTGCCTGTGCTTGCTGCCTGTGCTTGCTGTGCTGCCTGTGCTTGCTGCCTGTGCTGCCTGTGCTTGCTGTGCTGCCTGTGCTGCCTGTGCTTGCTGCCTGTGCTTGCTGCCTGTGCTTGCTGTGCTGCCTGTGCTTGCTGCCTGTGTTTGCTGCCTGTCCTTGCTGTGCTGCCTGTGCTTGCTGCCTGTGCTTGCTGTGCTGCCTGTGCTTGCTGTTTGTGCTTGCTGTGCTGCCTGTGCTTGCTGTGCTGCCTGTGCTTGCTGTGCTGAGTGTGCTTGCTGCCTGTGCTTGCTGTGCTGCCTGTGCTTGCTGCCTGTGCTTGCTGTGCTGCCTGTGCTTGCTGTGCTGCCTGTGCTTGCTGTGCTGAGTGTGCTTGCTGCCTGTGCTTGCTGTGCTGCCTGTGCTTGCTGCCTGTGCTTGCTGTGCTTGCTGTGCTGCCTGTGCTTGCTGCCTGTGCTTTCTGTGCTGCCTGTGCTTGCTGTGCTGCCTGTGCTTGCTTCCTGTGCTGCCTGTGCTTGCTGCCTTTGCTTGCTGTGCTGCCTGTGCTTGCTGTCTGTGCTTGCTGTGCTGCCTGTGCTTGCTGCCTGTGCTTGCTGTGCTGCCTGTGCTTGCTGCCTGTGCTTTCTGTGCTGCCTGTGCTTGCTGCCTGTGCTTGCTGTGCTGCCTGTGCTTGCTTACTCTGCTGCCTGTGCTTGCTATGCTGCCTGTGCTTGCTGCCTATGCTGCCTGTGCTTGCTGTGCTGCCTGTGCTTGCTGCGCTGCCTGTGCTGTGCTGCCTGTGCTTGCTGTGCTGCCTTTGCTTTCTGCCTGTGCTTGCTGTGCTGCCTGTGCTTGCTGCGCTGCCTGTGCTTGCTGCCTGTGCTTGCTGCCTGTGCTTGCTGTGCTGCCTGTGCTTGCTGCCTGTGCTTGCTGTGCTGCCTGTGCTTGCTGCCTGTTAGCGATGCTTTTGATTTCGCCCATAACACGCGGTAATTCGGAAGTTGCACACGACAGTGCGTTGCTGTGTCACCTGTTTTTGGAGGCGCCGAGAGTCGCGGATCATATGTTTACCTCGGCGGCCGGTGCATTGACCTGCGTCTCAGTAAGAGTAAGCATTGTAAACAAATGCGAGAGTGAATTTCGCCGAAGATCGGAGCAGGCTTTGCCTATTGGAAAGAGGACGGAGCTTGACGCCTCTGCACTTCCCCCAGAATCGCTAAAACGAACACATCTCGTCGAGCTATTTTGCGGGTTTCTAACATGCCTGTGCTTGCTGCCTGTGCTTGCTGTGCTGCCTGTGCTTGCTGCCTGTGCTTACTGTGTTGCCTGTGCTTGCTGTGCTGCCTGTGCTTGCTGCCTGTGCTTGCTGTGCTGCCTGTGCTTGCTGCCTGTGCTTTCTGTGCTGCCTGTGCTTGCTGTACTGCCTGTGCTTGCTTCCTGTGCTGCTTGTGCTTGCTATGCTGCCTGTGCTGCCTGTGCTTGCTGCCTTTGCTTGCTGTGCTGCCTGTGCTTGCTGTCTGTGCTTGCTGTGCTGCCTGTGCTGCCTGTGCTGCCTATGCTTGCTGCCTGTGCTTGCTATGCTGCCTGTGCAAGCTGCCTGTGCTTGCTGTGCTGCCTTTGCTTGCTGCATGTGCTTGCTGCCTGTGCTTGCTGTGCTGCCTCTGCTTGCTGCCTGTGCTTGCTGTGCTGCCTTTGCTTGCTGCCTGTGCTTGCTGCCTGTGCTTGCTGCCTGTCCTTGCTGTGCTGCCTGTGCTTGCTGCCTGTGCTTGCTGTGCTGCCTGTGCTTGCTGTTTGTGCTTGCTGTGCTGCCCGTGCTTGCTGTGCTGCCTGTGCTTGCTGTGCTGAGTGTGCTTGCTGCCTGTGCTTGCTGTGCTGCCTGTGCTTGCTGCCTGTGCTTGCTGTGCTGCCTGTCCTTGATGCCTCTGCTTGCTGTGCTGCCTGTGCTTGCTGTGCTGCCTGTCCTTGATGCCTCTGCTTGCTGTGCTGCCTGTGCTTGCTGTCTGTGCTGCCTGTGCTGCCTGTGCTTGCTGCCTGTGCTTGCTGTGCTGCCTGTGCTTGCTGCCTGTGCTTTCTGTGCTGCCTGTGCTTGCTGCCTGTGCTTGCTGTGCTGCCTGTGCTTGCTTCCTGTGCTGCCTGTGCTTGCTGCCTTTGCTTGCTGTGCTGCCTGTGCTTGATGTCTGTGCTTGCTGTGCTGCCTGTGCTTGCTGCCTGTGCTTGCTGTGCTGCCTGTGCTTGCTGCCTGTGCTTTCTGTGCTGCCTGTGCTTGCTGCCTGTGCTTGCTGTGCTGCCTGTGCTTGCTTCCTCTGCTGCCTGTGCTTGCTATGCTGCCTGTACTTGCTGCCTGTGCTGCCTGTGCTTGCTGTGCTGCCTGTGTTTGCTGTGCTGCCTGTGCTTGCTGCCTGTGCTTACTGTGCTGCCTGTGCTTGCTGTGCTGCCTGTGCTTGCTGTTTGTGCTTGCTGTGCTGTCTGTGCTTGCTGCCTGTGCTGCCTGTGCTTGCTGTGCTGCCTGTGCTTGTTGCCTGTGCTGCCTGTGCTTGCTGCCTGTGCTTGCTGCGCTGCGTGTGCTTGCTGTGCTGCCTGTGCTTGCTGCCTGTGCTTGCTGCCTGTGCTTGCTGTGCTGCCTTTGCTTGCTGCCTGTGCTTGCTGCCTGTGCTTGTTGTGACGCCTGTGCTTGTTGTGCTGCCTGTGCTTGCTGTGCTTGCTATGCTGCCTGTGCTTGCTGCCTGTGCTTGCTGTGCTGCCTGTGCTTGCTGCCTGTGCTTTCTGTGCTGCCTGTGCTTGCTATGCTGCCTGTGCTTGCTGCCTGTGCTTGCTGTGCTGCCTGTGCTTGCTGCCTGTGCTTGCTGTGCTGCCTGTGCTTGCTGCCTGTGCTTGCTGCCTGTGCTTGCTTCCTGTGCTTGCTGTGCTGCCTGTGCTTGCAGTGCCGCCTGTGCTTGCTGTGCTGCCTGTGCTTGCTGCCTGTGCTTGCTGTGCTGCCTGTGCTGCCTGTGCTTGCTGCCTGTGCTTGCTGCCTGTGCTTGCTGCCTGTGCTTGCTGTGCTGCCTGTGCTGCCTGTGCTGTGCTGCCTGTGCTTGCTGTGCTGCCTGTGTTTGCTGTGCTGCCTGTGCTTGCTGCCTGTGCCTGCTGTGCTGTCTGTGCTTGCTGTGCTGCCTGTGCTTGCTCCCTGTGCTTGCTGTGCTGCCTGTGTTTGATGTGCTGCCTGTGCTTGCTGCCTGTGCTTGCTGTGCTGCCTGTGCTTGCTGCCTATGCTTGCTGTGCTGCCTGTGCTTGCTGCCTGTGCTTGCTGCCTGTGCTTGCTGCCTGTACTTGCTTCCTGTGCTTGCTGTGCTGCCTGTGCTTGCAGTGCCGCCTGTGCTTGCTGTGCTGCCTGTGCTTGCTGCCTGTGCTTGCTGTGCTGCCTGTGCTGCCTGTGCTGTGCTGCCTGTGCTTGCTGTGCTGCCTGTGTTTGCTGTGCTGCCTGTGCTTGCTGCCTGTGCCTGCTGTGCTGTCTGTGCTTGCTGTGCTGCCTGTGCTTGCTCCCTGTGCTTGCTGTGCTGCCTGTGTTTGATGTGCTGCCTGTGCTTGCTGCCTGTGCTTGCTGTGCTGCCTGTGCTTGCTGCCTATGCTTGCTGTGCTGCCTGTGCTTGCTGCCTGTGCTTGCTGCCTGTGCTTGCTGCCCGTGCTTGCTGTGCTGCCGATGCTTGCTGCCCGTGCTTGCTGTGCTGCCTGTGTTTGCTGTGCTGCCTTTGCTTGCTGCGCTGCCTGTGCTTGCTGTGCTGCCTGTGCTTGCTGCCTGGGCTTGCTGCCTGTGCTTGCTGTCTGTGCTTGCTGTGCTGCCTGTGCTTGCTGCCTGTGCTTGCTGTGCTGCCTGTGCTTGCTGCCTGTGCTTTCTGTGCTGCCTGTGCTTGCTGCCTGTGCTTGCTGTGCTGCCTGTGCTTGCTTCCTCTGCTGCCTGTGCTTGCTATGCTGCCTGTACTTGCTGCCTGTGCTGCCTGTGCTTGCTGTGCTGCCTGTGTTTGCTGTGCTGCCTGTGCTTGCTGCCTGTGCTTACTGTGCTGCCTGTGCTTGCTGTGCTGCCTGTGCTTGCTGTTTGTGCTTGCTGTGCTGCCTGTGCTTGCTGCCTGTGCTGCCTGTGCTTGCTGTGCTGCCTGTGCTTGTTGCCTGTGCTGCCTGTGCTTGCTGCCTGTGCTTGCTGCGCTGCGTGTGCTTGCTGTGCTGCCTGTGCTTGCTGCCTGTGCTTGCTGTGCTGCCTTTGCTTGCTGCCTGTGCTTGCTGCCTGTGCTTGTTGTGACGCCTGTGCTTGTTGTGCTGCCTGTGCTTGCTGTGCTTGCTATGCTGCCTGTGCTTGCTGCCTGTGCTTGCTGTGCTGCCTGTGCTTGCTGCCTGTGCTTGCTGTGCTGCCTGTGCTTGCTATGCTGCCTGTGCTTGCTGCCTGTGCTTGCTGTGCTGCCTGTGCTTGCTGCCTGTGCTTGCTGTGCTGCCTGTGCTTGCAGTGCCGCCTGTGCTTGCTGTGCTGCCTGTGCTTGCTGCCTGTGCTTGCTGTGCTGCCTGTGCTGCCTGTGCTGTGCTGCCTGTGCTTGCTGTGCTGCCTGTGTTTGCTGTGCTGCCTGTGCTTGCTGCCTGTGCCTGCTGTGCTGTCTGTGCTTGCTGTGCTGCCTGTGCTTGCTCCCTGTGCTTGCTGTGCTGCCTGTGTTTGCTGTGCTGCCTGTGCTTGCTGCCTGTGCTTGCTGTGCTGCCTGTGCTTGCTGCCTGTGCTTGCTGTGCTGCCTGTGCTTGCTGCCTGTGCTTGCTGCCTGTGCTTGCTGCCCGTGCTTGCTGTGCTGCCGATGCTTGCTGCCCGTGCTTGCTGTGCTGCCTGTGCTTGCTGTGCTGCCTGTGTTTGCTGCGCTGCCTGTGCTTGCTGTGCTGCCTGTGCTTGCTGCCTGTGCTTGCTGCCTGTGCTTGCTGCCTGTGCTTGCTGTGCTGCCTGTGCTTGCTGCCTGTGCTGCCTGTGCTGCCTGTGCTTGCTGCCTGTGCTTGCTGTGCTGCCTGTGCTTGCTGTGCTGCCTGTGCTTGCTGTGCTGCCTGAGCTGCCTGTGCTTGCTGTGCTGCCTGTGCTTGCTGCCTGTGCTGCCTGTGCTGCCTGTGCTTGCTGCCTGTGCTTGCTGTGCTGCCTGTGCTTGCTGTGCTGCCTGAGCTGCCTGTGCTTGCTGTGCTGCCTGTGCTTGCTGCCTGGGCTTGCTGCCTGTGCTTGCTGCCTGTGCTTGCTATGCTGCCTGTGCTTGCTGCCTGTGCTTGCTGTGCTGCCTGTGCTTGCTGCCTGTGCTTGCTGTGCTGGCTGTGCTTGCTGCCTGTGCTTGCTGTGCTGCCTGTGCTTGCTGCCTCTGCTTGCTGTGCTGCCTGTGCTGCCTGTGCTTGCTGCCTGTGCTTGCTGCCTGTGCTTGTTGTGCTGCCTGTGCTTGCTGTGCTGCCTGTGCTTGCTGCCTGTGCTGCCTGTGCTGCCTGTGCTGCCTGTGCTTGCTGCCTGTGCTTGCTGTGCTGCTTGTGCTTGCTGCCCGTGCTTGCTGTGCTGCATGTGCTGCCTGTGCTTGCTGCCTGTGCTTACTGTGTTGCCTGTGCTTGCTGTGCTGCCTGTGCTTGCTGCCTGTGCTTGCTGTGCTGCCTGTGCTTGCTGCCTGTGCTTTCTGCGCTGCCTGTGCTTGCTGCCTGTGCTTGCTGTGCTGCCTGTGCTTGCTGCGCTGCCTGTGCTTGCTGCCTGTGCTTGCTGCCTGTGCTTGCTGTGCTGCCTGTGCTTGCTGCCTGTGCTTGCTGTGCTGCCTGTGCTTGCTGCCTGTTAGCGATGCTTTTGATTTCGCCCATAACACGCGGTAATTCGACAGTTGCACACGACAGTGCGTTGCTGTGTCACCTGTTTTTGGAGGCGCCGAGAGTCGCGGATCATATGTTTACCTCGGCGGCCGGTGCATTGACCTGCGTCTCAGTAAGAGTAAGCATTGTAAACAAATGCGAGAGTGAATTTCGCCGAAGATCGGAGCAGGCTTTGCCTGTTGGAAAGAGGACGGAGCTTGACCCCTCTGCACTTCCCCCAGAATCGCTAAAACGAACACATCTCGTCGAGCTATTTTGCGGGTTTCTAACATGCCTGTGCTTGCTGCCTGTGCTTGCTGTGCTGCCTCTGCTGCCTGTGCTTGCTGCCTGTGCTTACTGTGTTGCCTGTGCTTGCTGTGCTGCCTGTGCTTGCTGCCTGTGCTTGCTGTGCTGCCTGTGCTTGCTGCCTGTGCTTTCTGTGCTGCCTGTGCTTGCTGTACTGCCTGTGCTTGCTTCCTGTGCTGCTTGTGCTTGCTATGCTGCCTGTGCTGCCTGTGCTTGCTGCCTTTGCTTGCTGTGCTGCCTGTGCTTGCTGTCTGTGCTTGCTGTGCTGCCTGTGCTTGCTGTGCTGAGTGTGCTTGCTGCCTGTGCTTGCTGTGCTGCCTGTGCTTGCTGCCTGTGCTTGCTGTGCTGCCTGTCCTTGATGCCTCTGCTTGCTGTGCTGCCTGTCCTTGATGCCTGTGCTGCCTGTGCTTGCTGCCTGTGCTGCCTGTGCTTGCTGTGCTGCCTGTGCTGCCTGTGCTTGCTGCCTGTGCTTGCTGCCTGTGCTTGCTGTGCTGCCTGTGCTTGCTGTCTGTGCTTGCTGCCTGTGCTTGCTGCCTGTGCTTGCTGCCTGTCCTTGCTGTGCTGCCTGTGCTTGCTGCCTGTGCTTGCTGTGCTGCCTGTGCTTGCTGTTTGTGCTTGCTGTGCTGCCTGTGCTTGCTGTGCTGAGTGTGCTTGCTGCCTGTGCTTGCTGTGCTGCCTGTGCTTGCTGCCTGTGCTTGCTGTGCTGCCTGTCCTTGATGCCTCTGCTTGCTGTGCTGCCTGTGCTTGCTGTGCTGCCTGTCCTTGATGCCTCTGCTTGCTGTGCTGCCTGTGCTTGCTCTCTGTGCTGCCTGTGCTGCCTGTGCTTGCTGCCTGTGCTTGCTGCCTGTGCTTTCTGTGCTGCCTGTGCTTGCTGCCTGTGCTTGCTGTGCTGCCTGTGCTTGCTTCCTGTGCTGCCTGTGCTTGCTGCCTTTGCTTGCTGTGCTGCCTGTGCTTGCTGTCTGTGCTTGCTGTGCTGCCTGTGCTTGCTGCCTGTGCTTGCTGTGCTGCCTGTGCTTGCTGCCTGTGCTTTCTGTGCTGCCTGTGCTTGCTGCCTGTGCTTGCTGTGCTGCCTGTGCTTGCTTCCACTGCTGCCTGTGCTTGCTATGCTGCCTGTACTTGCTGCCTGTGCTGCCTGTGCTTGCTGTGCTGCCTGTGTTTGCTGTGCTGCCTGTGCTTGCTGCCTGTGCTTACTGTGCTGCCTGTGCTTGCTGTTTGTGCTTGCTGTGCTGCCTGTGCTTGCTGCCTGTGCTGCCTGTGCTTGCTGTGCTGCCTGTGCTTGTTGCCTGT
Source organism: Priocnemis perturbator (assembly GCA_963942575.1). Taxonomy (NCBI): domain Eukaryota; kingdom Metazoa; phylum Arthropoda; class Insecta; order Hymenoptera; family Pompilidae; genus Priocnemis; species Priocnemis perturbator. The sequence goes on from CAWWDK010000452.1 coordinate 16,172, forward strand.
GCTTGCTGCCTGTGCTTGCTGCCTGTGCTTGCTGCGCTGCGTGTGCTTGCTGTGCTGCCTGTGCTTGCTGCCTGTGCTTGCTGTGCTGCCTTTGCTTGCTGCCTGTGCTTGCTGCCTGTGCTTGTTGTGACGCCTGTGCTTGTTGTGCTGCCTGTGCTTGCTGTGCTTGCTATGCTGCCTGTGCTTGCTGCCTGTGCTTGCTGTGCTGCCTGTGCTTGCTGCCTGTGCTTGCTGTGCTGCCTGTGCTTGCTATGCTGCCTGTGCTTGCTGCCTGTGCTTGCTGTGCTGCCTGTGCTTGCTGCCTGTGCTTGCAGTGCCGCCTGTGCTTGCTGTGCTGCCTGTGCTTGCTGCCTGTGCTTGCTGTGCTGCCTGTGCTGCCTGTGCTGTGCTGCCTGTGCTTGCTGTGCTGCCTGTGTTTGCTGTGCTGCCTGTGCTTGCTGCCTGTGCCTGCTGTGCTGTCTGTGCTTGCTGTGCTGCCTGTGCTTGCTCCCTGTGCTTGCTGTGCTGCCTGTGTTTGCTGTGCTCCCTGTGCTTGCTGTGCTGCCTGTGTTTGCTGTGCTGCCTGTGCTTGCTGCCTGTGCTTGCTGTGCTGCCTGTGCTTGCTGCCTGTGCTTGCTGTGCTGCCTGTGCTTGCTGCCTGTGCTTGCTGCCTGTGCTTGCTGCCCGTGCTTGCTGTGCTGCCGATGCTTGCTGCCCGTGCTTGCTGTGCTGCCTGTGCTTGCTGTGCTGTCTGTGCTTACTGTGCTGCCTGTGCTTGCTGCGCTGCGTGTGCTTGCTGTGCTGCCTGTGCTTGCTGCCTGTGCTTGCTGCCTGTGCTTGCTGTGCCGCCTGTGCTTGTTGGGCTGCCTGTGCTTGCTGTGCTGCCTATGCTTGCTGTTTGTGCTTGCTGTGCTGCCTGTGCCTGCTGTGCTGTCTGTGCTTGCTGTGCTGCCTGTGCTTGCTGCCTGTGCTTGTTGCCCGTGCTTGCTGTGCTGCCGGTGCTTGCTGCCCGTGCTTGCTGTGCTGCCTGTGCTTGCTGTGCTGTCTGTGCTTACTGTGCTGCCTGTGCTTGCTGCGCTGCGTGTGCTTGCTGTGCTGCCTGTGCTTGCTGCCTGTGCTTGCTGCCTGTGCTTGCTGCCTGTGCTTGCTGTGCCGCCTGTGCTTGTTGGGCTGCCTGTGCTTGCTGTGCTGCCTATGCTTGCTGTTTGTGCTTGCTGTGCTGCCTGTGCCTGCTGTGCTGTCTGTGCTTGCTGTGCTGCCTGTGCTTGCTCCCTGTGCTTGCTGTACTGCCTGTGTTTGCTGTGCTGCCTGTGCTTGCTGCCTGTGCTTGCTGTGCTGCCTGTGCTTGCTGCCTGTGCTGCCTGTGCTTGCTGTGCTGCCTGTGCTGCCTGTGCTTGCTGCCTGTGCTTGCTGCCTGTGCTTGCTGTGCTGCCTGTGCTTGCTGCCTGTGTTTGCTGCCTGTCCTTGCTGTGCTGCCTGTGCTTGCTGCCTGTGCTTGCTGTGCTGCCTGTGCTTGCTGTTTGTGCTTGCTGTGCTGCCTGTGCTTGCTGTGCTGCCTGTGCTTGCTGTGCTGAGTGTGCTTGCTGCCTGTGCTTGCTGTGCTGCCTGTGCTTGCTGCCTGTGCTTGCTGTGCTGCCTGTGCTTGCTGTGCTGAGTGTGCTTGCTGCCTGTGCTTGCTGTGCTGCCTGTGCTTGCTGCCTGTGCTTGCTGTGCTTGCTGTGCTGCCTGTGCTTGCTGCCTGTGCTTTCTGTGCTGCCTGTGCTTGCTGTGCTGCCTGTGCTTGCTTCCTGTGCTGCCTGTGCTTGCTGCCTTTGCTTGCTGTGCTGCCTGTGCTTGCTGTCTGTGCTTGCTGTGCTGCCTGTGCTTGCTGCCTGTGCTTGCTGTGCTGCCTGTGCTTGCTGCCTGTGCTTTCTGTGCTGCCTGTGCTTGCTGCCTGTGCTTGCTGTGCTGCCTGTGCTTGCTTACTCTGCTGCCTGTGCTTGCTATGCTGCCTGTGCTTGCTGCCTATGCTGCCTGTGCTTGCTGTGCTGCCTGTGCTTGCTGCGCTGCCTGTGCTGTGCTGCCTGTGCTTGCTGTGCTGCCTTTGCTTTCTGCCTGTGCTTGCTGTGCTGCCTGTGCTTGCTGCGCTGCCTGTGCTTGCTGCCTGTGCTTGCTGCCTGTGCTTGCTGTGCTGCCTGTGCTTGCTGCCTGTGCTTGCTGTGCTGCCTGTGCTTGCTGCCTGTTAGCGATGCTTTTGATTTCGCCCATAACACGCGGTAATTCGGAAGTTGCACACGACAGTGCGTTGCTGTGTCACCTGTTTTTGGAGGCGCCGAGAGTCGCGGATCATATGTTTACCTCGGCGGCCGGTGCATTGACCTGCGTCTCAGTAAGAGTAAGCATTGTAAACAAATGCGAGAGTGAATTTCGCCGAAGATCGGAGCAGGCTTTGCCTGTTGGAAAGAGGACGGAGCTTGACGCCTCTGCACTTCCCCCAGAATCGCTAAAACGAACACATCTCGTCGAGCTATTTTGCGGGTTTCTAACATGCCTGTGCTTGCTGCCTGTGCTTGCTGTGCTGCCTGTGCTTGCTGCCTGTGCTTACTGTGTTGCCTGTGCTTGCTGTGCTGCCTGTGCTTGCTGCCTGTGCTTGCTGTGCTGCCTGTGCTTGCTGCCTGTGCTTTCTGTGCTGCCTGTGCTTGCTGTACTGCCTGTGCTTGCTTCCTGTGCTGCTTGTGCTTGCTATGCTGCCTGTGCTGCCTGTGCTTGCTGCCTTTGCTTGCTGTGCTGCCTGTGCTTGCTGTCTGTGCTTGCTGTGCTGCCTGTGCTTGCTGTGCTGCCTATGCTTGCTGCCTGTGCTTGCTATGCTGCCTGTGCAAGCTGCCTGTGCTTGCTGTGCTGCCTTTGCTTGCTGCATGTGCTTGCTGCCTGTGCTTGCTGTGCTGCCTCTGCTTGCTGCCTGTGCTTGCTGTGCTGCCTTTGCTTGCTGCCTGTGCTTGCTGCCTGTGCTTGCTGCCTGTCCTTGCTGTGCTGCCTGTGCTTGCTGCCTGTGCTTGCTGTGCTGCCTGTGCTTGCTGTTTGTGCTTGCTGTGCTGCCCGTGCTTGCTGTGCTGCCTGTGCTTGCTGTGCTGAGTGTGCTTGCTGCCTGTGCTTGCTGTGCTGCCTGTGCTTGCTGCCTGTGCTTGCTGTGCTGCCTGTCCTTGATGCCTCTGCTTGCTGTGCTGCCTGTGCTTGCTGTGCTGCCTGTCCTTGATGCCTCTGCTTGCCGTGCTGCCTGTGCTTGCTGTCTGTGCTGCCTGTGCTGCCTGTGCTTGCTGCCTGTGCTTGCTGTGCTGCCTGTGCTTGCTGCCTGTGCTTTCTGTGCTGCCTGTGCTTGCTGCCTGTGCTTGCTGTGCTGCCTGTGCTTGCTTCCTGTGCTGCCTGTGCTTGCTGCCTTTGCTTGCTGTGCTGCCTGTGCTTGATGTCTGTGCTTGCTGTGCTGCCTGTGCTTGCTGCCTGTGCTTGCTGTGCTGCCTGTGCTTTCTGTGCTGCCTGTGCTTGCTGCCTGTGCTTGCTGTGCTGCCTGTGCTTGCTTCCTCTGCTGCCTGTGCTTGCTATGCTGCCTGTACTTGCTGCCTGTGCTGCCTGTGCTTGCTGTGCTGCCTGTGTTTGCTGTGCTGCCTGTGCTTGCTGCCTGTGCTTACTGTGGTGCCTGTGCTTGCTGTGCTGCCTGTGCTTGCTGTTTGTGCTTGCTGTGCTGTCTGTGCTTGCTGCCTGTGCTGCCTGTGCTTGCTGTGCTGCCTGTGCTTGTTGCCTGTGCTGCCTGTGCTTGCTGCCTGTGCTTGCTGCGCTGCGTGTGCTTGCTGTGCTGCCTGTGCTTGCTGCCTGTGCTTGCTGTGCTGCCTTTGCTTGCTGCCTGTGCTTGCTGCCTGTGCTTGTTGTGACGCCTGTGCTTGTTGTGCTGCCTGTGCTTGCTGTGCTTGCTATGCTGCCTGTGCTTGCTGCCTGTGCTTGCTGTGCTGCCTGTGCTTGCTGCCTGTGCTTTCTGTGCTGCCTGTGCTTGCTATGCTGCCTGTGCTTGCTGCCTGTGCTTGCTGTGCTGCCTGTGCTTGCTGCCTGTGCTTGCTGTGCTGCCTGTGCTTGCTGTGCTGCCTGTGCTTGCTGCCTGTGCTTGCTGCCTGTGCTTGCTTCCTGTGCTTGCTGTGCTGCCTGTGGTTGCAGTGCCGCCTGTGCTTGCTGTGCTGCCTGTGCTTGCTGCCTGTGCTTGCTGTGCTGCCTGTGCTGCCTGTGCTTGCTGCCTGTGCTTGCTGCCTGTGCTTGCTGCCTGTGCTTGCTGTGCTGCCTGTGCTGCCTGTGCTGTGCTGCCTGTGCTTGCTGTGCTGCCTGTGTTTGCTGTGCTGCCTGTGCTTGCTGCCTGTGCCTGCTGTGCTGTCTGTGCTTGCTGTGCTGCCTGTGCTTGCTCCCTGTGCTTGCTGTGCTGCCTGTGTTTGATGTGCTGCCTGTGCTTGCTGCCTGTGCTTGCTGTGCTGCCTGTGCTTGCTGCCTATGCTTGCTGTGCTGCCTGTGCTTGCTGCCTGTGCTTGCTGCCTGTGCTTGCTGCCTGTGCTTGCTTCCTGTGCTTGCTGTGCTGCCTGTGCTTGCAGTGCCGCCTGTGCTTGCTGTGCTGCCTGTGCTTGCTGCCTGTGCTTGCTGTGCTGCCTGTGCTGCCTGTGCTTGCTGCCTGTGCTTGCTGCCTGTGCTTGCTGCCTGTGCTTGCTGTGCTGCCTGTGCTGTGCTGCCTGTGCTTGCTGTGCTGCCTGTGTTTGCTGTGCTGCCTGTGCTTGCTGCCTGTGCCTGCTGTGCTGTCTGTGCTTGCTGTGCTGCCTGTGCTTGCTCCCTGTGCTTGCTGTGCTGCCTGTGTTTGATGTGCTGCCTGTGCTTGCTGCCTGTGCTTGCTGTGCTGCCTGTGCTTGCTGCCTATGCTTGCTGTGCTGCCTGTGCTTGCTGCCTGTGCTTGCTGCCTGTGCTTGCTGCCCGTGCTTGCTGTGCTGCCGATGCTTGCTGCCCGTGCTTGCTGTGCTGCCTGTGTTTGCTGTGCTGCCTTTGCTTGCTGCGCTGCCTGTGCTTGCTGTGCTGCCTGTGCTTGCTGCCTGGGCTTGCTGCCTGTGCTTGCTGCCTGTGCTTGCTATGCTGCCTGTGCTTGCTGCCTGTGCTTGCTGTGCTGCCTGTGCTTGCTGCCTGTGCTTGCTGTGCTGGCTGTGCTTGCTGCCTGTGCTTGCTGTGCTGCCTGTGCTTGCTGCCTCTGCTTGCTGTGCTGCCTGTGCTGCCTGTGCTTGCTGCCTGTGCTTGCTGCCTGTGCTTGCTGCCTGTGCTTGCTGCCTGTGCTTGCTGTGCTGCCTGTGCTGCCTGTGCTGTGCTGCCTGTGCTTGCTGTGCTGCCTGTGTTTGCTGTGCTGCCTGTGCTTGCTGCCTGTGCCTGCTGTGCTGTCTGTGCTTGCTGTGCTGCCTGTGCTTGCTCCCTGTGCTTGCTGTGCTGCCTGTGTTTGCTGTGCTGCCTGTGCTTGCTGCCCGTGCTTGCTGTGCTGCCTGTGCTTGCTGCCTGTGCTTGCTGTGCTGCCTGTGCTTGCTGCCTGTGCTTGCTGCCTGTGCTTGCTGCCCGTGCTTGCTGTGCTGCCGATGCTTGCTGCCCGTGCTTGCTGTGCTGCCTGTGCTTGCTGTGCTGCCTTTGCTTGCTGCGCTGCCTGTGCTTGCTGTGCTGCCTGTGCTTGCTGCCTGTGCTTGCTGCCTGTGCTTGCTGCCTGTGCTTGCTGTGCTGCATGTGCTGCCTGTGCTTGCTGTGCTTGCTGCGCTGCCTGTGCTTGCTGCGCTGCCTGTGCTTGCTGTGCTGCCTGTGCTTGCTGCCTGTGCTTGCTGTGCTGCCTGTGCTTGCTGCCTGTGCTGCCTGTGCTTGCTGTGCTGCCTGTGCTTGCTGTGCTGCCTGTGCTTGCTGTGCTGCCTGTGCTTGCTGCCTGTGCTTGCTGTGCTGCCTGTGCTTGCTGCCTGTGCTTGCTGTGCTGCCTCTGCTTGCTGCCTGTGCTTGCTGTGCTGCCTCTGCTTGCTGCCTGTGCTTGCTGTGCTGCCTGTGCTGTGCTGCCTGTGCTGCCTGTGCTTGCTGTGCTGAGTGTGCTTGCTGCCTGTGCTTGCTGCCAGTGCTTGCTGTGCTGCCTGTGCTTGCTGCCTGTGCTTGCTGTGCTGCCTGTGCTTGCTGTGCTGCCTGAGCTGCCTGTGCTTGCTGCCTGTGCTTGCTGTGCTGCCTGAGCTGCCTGTGCTTGCTGCCTGTGCTTGCTGTACTGCCTGTGCTTGATGCCTGTGCTGCCTGAGCTGCCTGTGCTTGCTGCCTGTGCTTGCTGTGCTGCCTGTGCTTGCTGCCTGTGCTTGCTGTGCTGCCTGTGCTTGCTGTTTGTGCTTGCTGTGCTGCCTGTGCTTGCTGTGCTGCCTGTGCTTGCTGTGTTTGCTGTGCTGCCTGTGCTTGCTGCCTGTGCTTGCTGCGCTGCCTGTGCTTGCTGTGCTGCCTGTGCTGCCTGTGCTGCCTGTGCTGCCTGTGCTTGCTATGCTGCCTGTCCCCGCAGGGGGGTCCCTGTGATGGGGACCTTTGGGGCTTAGCGTACCCACGTACCCGACAGACGCTCTGACTGCTCAATCGGTTTGCCCGGGCCGTGCAGTCACTCCACCGGAGGATAATCGGTAGACGGGGTTGAGGTGGGCCCGCCGGCGGTGGATGGTGTAACGTGTGGGAACGTCCCACCTGCGTTGCACCATGCCACCGTCGGTCCCCCCAACGTTGGGACGGCAGCCTTAGGGGTTGCAATCGTCGTGGAAGTGGTGATAGCCAAATTTACGCTGGCGAGGGTGTGAAAACCCGGTGTGGGAGTTGCACTGAATCAGCTCGCCCTACCAAGAATTGGCAGAGTCTTGGGAGAGGTTTAGAAAGGCCTCGCTTCCACCAGTAATATTCGGTGCCGGCAACCCGATAGACTGGAAGCAGTTTTATTGCGCGCTGATTGGACGTATTCCAAATCCGTGCCTCGTTTACGTTTGCGTTGCGCACTCGTAGCAGGGGGCCGTGTGGTTAGAGGCGACATGCCAGTTGCTGCACGTAAAACAACACGACTTATGTGCTGCCTGTGCTTGCTGTGCTGCCTGTGCTTGCTGCCTGTGCTTGTTGCCCGTGCTTGCTGTGCTGCCGGTGCTTGCTGCCCGTGCTTGCTGTGCTGCCTGTGCTTGCTGTGCTGTCTGTGCTTACTGTGCTGCCTGTGCTTGCTGCGCTGCGTGTGCTTGCTGTGCTGCCTGTGCTTGCTGCCTGTGCTTGCTGCCTGTGCTTGCTGCCTGTGCTTGCTGTGCCGCCTGTGCTTGTTGGGCTGCCTGTGCTTGCTGTGCTGCCTATGCTTGCTGTTTGTGCTTGCTGTGCTGCCTGTGCCTGCTGTGCTGTCTGTGCTTGCTGTGCTGCCTGTGCTTGCTCCCTGTGCTTGCTGTACTGCCTGTGTTGGCTGTGCTGCCTGTGCTTGCTGCCTGTGCTTGCTGTGCTGCCTGTGCTTGCTGCCTGTGCTGCCTGTGCTTGCTGTGCTGCCTGTGCTGCCTGTGCTTGCTGCCTGTGCTTGCTGCCTGTGCTTGCTGTGCTGCCTGTGCTTGCTGCCTGTGTTTGCTGCCTGTCCTTGCTGTGCTGCCTGTGCTTGCTGCCTGTGCTTGCTGTGCTGCCTGTGCTTGCTGTTTGTGCTTGCTGTGCTGCCTGTGCTTGCTGTGCTGCCTGTGCTTGCTGTGCTGAGTGTGCTTGCTGCCTGTGCTTGCTGTGCTGCCTGTGCTTGCTGCCTGTGCTTGCTGTGCTGCCTGTGCTTGCTGTGCTGCCTGTGCTTGCTGTGCTGAGTGTGCTTGCTGCCTGTGCTTGCTGTGCTGCCTGTGCTTGCTGCCTGTGCTTGCTGTGCTTGCTGTGCTGCCTGTGCTTGCTGCCTGTGCTTTCTGTGCTGCCTGTGCTTGCTGTGCTGCCTGTGCTTGCTTCCTGTGCTGCCTGTGCTTGCTGCCTTTGCTTGCTGTGCTGCCTGTGCTTGCTGTCTGTGCTTGCTGTGCTGCCTGTGCTTGCTGCCTGTGCTTGCTGTGCTGCCTGTGCTTGCTGCCTGTGCTTTCTGTGCTGCCTGTGCTTGCTGCCTGTGCTTGCTGTGCTGCCTGTGCTTGCTTACTCTGCTGCCTGTGCTTGCTATGCTGCCTGTGCTTGCTGCCTATGCTGCCTGTGCTTGCTGTGCTGCCTGTGCTTGCTGCGCTGCCTGTGCTGTGCTGCCTGTGCTTGCTGTGCTGCCTTTGCTTTCTGCCTGTGCTTGCTGTGCTGCCTGTGCTTGCTGCGCTGCCTGTGCTTGCTGCCTGTGCTTGCTGCCTGTGCTTGCTGTGCTGCCTGTGCTTGCTGCCTGTGCTTGCTGTGCTGCCTGTGCTTGCTGCCTGTTAGCGATGCTTTTGATTTCGCCCATAACACGCGGTAATTCGGAAGTTGCACACGACAGTGCGTTGCTGTGTCACCTGTTTTTGGAGGCGCCGAGAGTCGCGGATCATATGTTTACCTCGGCGGCCGGTGCATTGACCTGCGTCTCAGTAAGAGTAAGCATTGTAAACAAATGCGAGAGTGAATTTCGCCGAAGATCGGAGCAGGCTTTGCCTGTTGGAAAGAGGACGGAGCTTGACGCCTCTGCACTTCCCCCAGAATCGCTAAAACGAACACATCTCGTCGAGCTATTTTGCGGGTTTCTAACATGCCTGTGCTTGCTGCCTGTGCTTGCTGTGCTGCCTGTGCTTGCTGCCTGTGCTTACTGTGTTGCCTGTGCTTGCTGTGCTGCCTGTGCTTGCTGCCTGTGCTTGCTGTGCTGCCTGTGCTTGCTGCCTGTGCTTTCTGTGCTGCCTGTGCTTGCTGTACTGCCTGTGCTTGCTTCCTGTGCTACTTGTGCTTGCTATGCTGCCTGTGCTGCCTGTGCTTGCTGCCTTTGCTTGCTGTGCTGCCTGTGCTTGCTGTCTGTGCTTGCTGTGCTGCCTGTGCTTGCTGTGCTGCCTATGCTTGCTGCCTGTGCTTGCTATGCTGCCTGTGCAAGCTGCCTGTGCTTGCTGTGCTGCCTTTGCTTGCTGCATGTGCTTGCTGCCTGTGCTTGCTGTGCTGCCTCTGCTTGCTGCCTGTGCTTGCTGTGCTGCCTTTGTTTGCTGCCTGTGCTTGCTGCCTGTGCTTGCTGCCTGTCCTTGCTGTGCTGCCTGTGCTTGCTGCCTGTGCTTGCTGTGCTGCCTGTGCTTGCTGTTTGTGCTTGCTGTGCTGCCCGTGCTTGCTGTGCTGCCTGTGCTTGCTGTGCTGAGTGTGCTTGCTGCCTGTGCTTGCTGTGCTGCCTGTGCTTGCTGCCTGTGCTTGCTGTGCTGCCTGTCCTTGATGCCTCTGCTTGCTGTGCTGCCTGTGCTTGCTGTGCTGCCTGTCCTTGATGCCTCTGCTTGCTGTGCTGCCTGTGCTTGCTGTCTGTGCTGCCTGTGCTGCCTGTGCTTGCTGCCTGTGCTTGCTGCCTGTGCTTTCTGTGCTGCCTGTGCTTGCTGCCTGTGCTTGCTGTGCTGCCTGTGCTTGCTTCCTGTGCTGCCTGTGCTTGCTGCCTTTGCTTGCTGTGCTGCCTGTGCTTGATGTCTGTGCTTGCTGTGCTGCCTGTGCTTGCTGCCTGTGCTTGCTGTGCTGCCTGTGCTTGCTGCCTGTGCTTTCTGTGCTGCCTGTGCTTGCTGCCTGTGCTTGCTGTGCTGCCTGTGCTTGCTTCCTCTGCTGCCTGTGCTTGCTATGCTGCCTGTACTTGCTGCCTGTGCTGCCTGTGCTTGCTGTGCTGCCTGTGTTTGCTGTGCTGCCTGTGCTTGCTGCCTGTGCTTACTGTGCTGCCTGTGCTTGCTGTGCTGCCTGTGCTTGCTGTTTGTGCTTGCTGTGCTGTCTGTGCTTGCTGCCTGTGCTGCCTGTGCTTGCTGTGCTGCCTGTGCTTGTTGCCTGTGCTGCCTGTGCTTGCTGCCTGTGCTTGCTGCGCTGCGTGTGCTTGCTGCCTGTGCTTGCTGCCTGTGCTTGCTGCCTGTGCTTGCTGCCTGTGCTTGCTGTGCTGCCTGTGCTGCCTGTGCTGTGCTGCCTGTGCTTGCTGTGCTGCCTGTGTTTGCTGTGCTGCCTGTGCTTGCTGCCTGTGCCTGCTGTGCTGTCTGTGCTTGCTGTGCTGCCTGTGCTTGCTCCCTGTGCTTGCTGTGCTGCCTGTGTTTGATGTGCTGCCTGTGCTTGCTGCCTGTGCTTGCTGTGCTGCCTGTGCTTGCTGCCTATGCTTGCTGTGCTGCCTGTGCTTGCTGCCTGTGCTTGCTGCCCGTGCTTGCTGTGCTGCCAATGCTTGCTGCCCGTGCTTGCTGTGCTGCCTGTGTTTGCTGTGCTGCCTTTGCTTGCTGCGCTGCCTGTGCTTGCTGTGCTGCCTGTGCTTGCTGCCTGGGCTTGCTGCCTGTGCTTGCTGCCTGTGCTTGCTATGCTGCCTGTGCTTGCTGCCTGTGCTTGCTGTGCTGCCTGTGCTTGCTGCCTGTGCTTGCTGTGCTGGCTGTGCTTGCTGCCTGTGCTTGCTGTGCTGCCTGTGCTTGCTGCCTCTGCTTGCTGTGCTGCCTGTGCTGCCTGTGCTTGCTGCCTGTGCTTGCTGCCTGTGCTTGCTGCCTGTGCTTGCTGCCTGTGCTTGCTGTGCTGCCTGTGCTGCCTGTGCTGTGCTGCCTGTGCTTGCTGTGCTGCCTGTGTTTGCTGTGCTGCCTGTGCTTGCTGCCTGTGCCTGCTGTGCTGTCTGTGCTTGCTGTGCTGCCTGTGCTTGCTCCCTGTGCTTGCTGTGCTGCCTGTGTTTGCTGTGCTGCCTGTGCTTGCTGCCCGTGCTTGCTGTGCTGCCTGTGCTTGCTGCCTGTGCTTGCTGTGCTGCCTGTACTTGCTGCCTGTGCTTGCTGCCTGTGCTTGCTGCCCGTGCTTGCTGTGCTGCCGATGCTTGCTGCCCGTGCTTGCTGTGCTGCCTGTGCTTGCTGTGCTGCCTTTGCTTGCTGCGCTGCCTGTGCTTGCTGTGCTGCCTGTGCTTGCTGCCTGTGCTTGCTGCCTGTGCTTGCTGTGCTGCCTGTGCTTGCTGCCTGTGCTGCCTGTGCTGCCTGTGCTTGCTGCCTGTGCTTGCTGTGCTGTCTGAGCTGCCTGTGCTTGCTGCCTGTGCTTGCTGTGCTGCTTGTGCTTGCTGCCCGTGCTTGCTGTGCTGCATGTGCTGCCTGTGCTTGCTGCCTGTGCTTACTGTGTTGCCTGTGCTTGCTGTGCTGCCTGTGCTTGCTGCCTGTGCTTGCTGTGCTGCCTGTGCTTGCTGCCTGTGCTTTCTGCGCTGCCTGTGCTTGCTGCCTGTGCTTGCTGCGCTGCCTGTGCTTGCTGCCTGTGCTTGCTGCCTGTGCTTGCTGTGCTGCCTGTGCTTGCTGCCTGTTAGCGATGCTTTTGATTTCGCCCATAACACGCGGTAATTCGACAGTTGCACACGACAGTGCGTTGCTGTGTCACCTGTTTTTGGAGGCGCCGAGAGTCGCGGATCATATGTTTACCTCGGCGGCCGGTGCATTGACCTGCGTCTCAGTAAGAGTAAGCATTGTAAACAAATGCGAGAGTGAATTTCGCCGAAGATCGGAGCAGGCTTTGCCTGTTGGAAAGAGGACGGAACTTGACCCCTCTGCACTTCCCCCAGAATCGCTAAAACGAACACATCTCGTCGAGCTATTTTGCGGGTTTCTAACATGCCTGTGCTTGTTGCCTATGCTTGCTGTGCTGCCTCTGCTGCCTGTGCTTGCTGCCTGTGCTTACTGTGTTGCCTGTGCTTGCTGTGCTGCCTGTGCTTGCTGCCTGTGCTTGCTGTGCTGCCTGTGCTTGCTGCCTGTGCTTTCTGTGCTGCCTGTGCTTGCTGTACTGCCTGTGCTTGCTTCCTGTGCTGCTTGTGCTTGCTATGCTGCCTGTGCTGCCTGTGCTTGCTGCCTTTGCTTGCTGTGCTGCCTGTGCTTGCTGTCTGTGCTTGCTGTGCTGCCTGTGCTTGCTGTGCTGCCTATGCTTGCTGCCTGTGCTTGCTATGCTGCCTGTGCAAGCTGCCTGTGCTTGCTGTGCTGCCTTTGCTTGCTGCATGTGCTTGCTGCCTGTGCTTGCTGTGCTGCCTCTGCTTGCTGCCTGTGCTTGCTGTGCTGCCTGTGCTTGCTGCCTGTGCTGCCAGTGCTGCCTGTGCTTGCTGCCTGTGCTTGCTGTGCTGCCTGTGCTTGCTGCCTGTGCTTTCTGTGCTTGCTGTGCTGCCCGTGCCTGCTGTGCTGCCTGCGCTTGCTGCCTGTTTTTGCTGTGCTGCCTGTGCTTGCTGCGCTGCCTGTGCTTGCTGCCTGTGCTTGCTGTGCTGCCTGTGCTTGCTGCCTGTGCTTGCTGTGCTGCCTGTGCTTGCTGCCTGTGCTTGCTATGCTGCCTGTGCAAGCTGCCTGTGCTTGCTGTGCTGCCTTTGCTTGCTGCATGTGCTTGCTGCCTGTGCTTGCTGTGCTGCCTCTGCTTGCTGCCTGTGCTTGCTGTGCTGCCTGTGCTTGCTGCCTGTGCTGCCAGTGCTGCCTGGGCTTGCTGCGTGTGCTTGCTGTGCTGCCTGTGCTTGCTGCGCTGCCTGTGCTTGCTGCCTGTGCTTGCTGTGCTGCCTGTGCTTGCTGCCTGTGCTTACTGTGCTGCCTGTGCTTGCTGCCTGTGCTGCCTGTGCTTGCTGTGCTGCCTGTGCTGCCTGTGCTTGCTGCCTGTGCTTGCTGCCTGTGCTTGCTGTGCTGCCTGTGCTTGCTGCCTGTGCTTGCTGCCTGTCCTTGCTGTGCTGCCTGTGCTTGCTGCCTGTGCTTGCTGTGCTGCCTGTGCTTGCTGTTTGTGCTTGCTGTGCTGCCTGTGCTTGCTGTGCTGAGTGTGCTTGCTGCCTGTGCTTGCTGTGCTGCCTGTGCTTGCTGCCTGTGCTTGCTGTCTGTGCTGCCTGTGCTGCCTGTGCTTGCTGCCTGTGCTGCCTGTGCTTGCTGCCTGTGCTTGCTGACTGTGCTTTCTGTGCTGCCTGTGCTTGCTGTGCTGCCTGTGCTTGCTTCCTGTGCTGCCTGTGCTTGCTGCCTTTGCTTGCTGTGCTGCCTGTGCTTGCTGTCTGTGCTTGCTGTGCTGCCTGTGCTTGCTGCCTGTGCTTGCTGTGCTGCCTGTGCTTGCTGCCTGTGCTTTCTGTGCTGCCTGTGCTTGCTGCCTGTGCTTGCTGTGCTGCCTGTGCTTGCTTCGTCTGCTGCCTGTGCTTGCTATGCTGCCTGTGCTTGCTGCCTGTGCTGCCTGTGCTGCCTGTGCTTGCTGCGCTGCCTGTGCTGTGCTGCCTGTGCTTGCTGTGCTGCCTTTGCTTTCTGCCTGTGCTTGCTGTGCTGCCTGTGCTTGCTGCGCTGCCTGTGCTTGCTGCCTGTGCTTGCTGCCTGTGCTTGCTGTGCTGCCTGTGCTTGCTGCCTGTGCTTGCTGTGCTGCCTGTGCTTGCTGCCTGTTAGCGATGCTTTTGATTTCGCCCATAACACGCGGTAATTCGACAGTTGCACACGACAGTGCGTTGCTGTGTCACCTGTTTTTGGAGGCGCCGAGAGTTGCGGATCATATGTTTACCTCGGCGGCCGGTGCATTGACCTGCGTCTCAGTAAGAGTAAGCATTGTAAACAAATGCGAAAGTGAATTTCGCCGAAGATCGGAGCAGGCTTTGCCTGTTGGAAAGAGGACGGAGCTTGACGCCTCTGCACTTCCCCCAGAATCGCTAAAACGAACACATCTCGTCGAGCTATTTTGCGGGTTTCTAACATGCCTGTGCTTGCTGCCTGTGCTTGCTGCCTGTGCTTGCTGTGCTGCCTGTGCTTGCTGCCTGTGTTTGCTGCCTGTCCTTGCTGTGCTGCCTGTGCTTGCTGCCTGTGCTTGCTGTGCTGCCTGTGCTTGCTGTTTGTGCTTGCTGTGCTGCCTGTGCTTGCTGTGCTGCCTGTGCTTGCTGTGCTGAGTGTGCTTGCTGCCTGTGCTTGCTGTGCTGCCTGTGCTTGCTGCCTGTGCTTGCTGTGCTGCCTGTCCTTGATGCCTCTGCTTGCTGTGCTGCCTGTGCTTGCTGTGCTGCCTGTCCTTGATGCCTCTGCTTGCTGTGCTGCCTGTGCTTGCTGTCTGTGCTGCCTGTGCTGCCTGTGCTTGCTGCCTGTGCTTGCTGTGCTGCCTGTGCTTGCTGCCTGTGCTTTCTGTGCTGCCTGTGCTTGCTGTGCTGCCTGTGCTTGCTTCCTGTGCTGCCTGTGCTTGCTGCCTTTGCTTGCTGTGCTGCCTGTGCTTGCTGTCTGTGCTTGCTGTGCTGCCTGTGCTTGCTGCCTGTGCTTGCTGTGCTGCCTGTGCTTGCTGCCTGTGCTTTCTGTGCTGCCTGTGCTTGCTGCCTGTGCTTGCTGTGCTGCCTGTGCTTGCTTACTCTGCTGCCTGTGCTTGCTATGCTGCCTGTGCTTGCTGCCTATGCTGCCTGTGCTTGCTGTGCTGCCTGTGCTTGCTGCGCTGCCTGTGCTGTGCTGCCTGTGCTTGCTGTGCTGCCTTTGCTTTCTGCCTGTGCTTGCTGTGCTGCCTGTGCTTGCTGCGCTGCCTGTGCTTGCTGCCTGTGCTTGCTGCCTGTGCTTGCTGTGCTGCCTGTGCTTGCTGCCTGTGCTTGCTGTGCTGCCTGTGCTTGCTGCCTGTTAGCGATGCTTTTGATTTCGCCCATAACACGCGGTAATTCGGAAGTTGCACACGACAGTGCGTTGCTGTGTCACCTGTTTTTGGAGGCGCCGAGAGTCGCGGATCATATGTTTACCTCGGCGGCCGGTGCATTGACCTGCGTCTCAGTAAGAGTAAGCATTGTAAACAAATGCGAGAGTGAATTTCGCCGAAGATCGGAGCAGGCTTTGCCTGTTGGAAAGAGGACGGAGCTTGACGCCTCTGCACTTCCCCCAGAATCGCTAAAACGAACACATCTCGTCGAGCTATTTTGCGGGTTTCTAACATGCCTGTGCTTGCTGCCTGTGCTTGCTGTGCTGCCTGTGCTTGCTGCCTGTGCTTACTGTGTTGCCTGTGCTTGCTGTGCTGCCTGTGCTTGCTGCCTGTGCTTGCTGTGCTGCCTGTGCTTGCTGCCTGTGCTTTCTGTGCTGCCTGTGCTTGCTGTACTGCCTGTGCTTGCTTCCTGTGCTGCTTGTGCTTGCTATGCTGCCTGTGCTGCCTGTGCTTGCTGCCTTTGCTTGCTGTGCTGCCTGTGCTTGCTGTCTGTGCTTGCTGTGCTGCCTGTGCTTGCTGTGCTGCCTATGCTTGCTGCCTGTGCTTGCTATGCTGCCTGTGCAAGCTGTCTGTGCTTGCTGTGCTGCCTTTGCTTGCTGCATGTGCTTGCTGCCTGTGCTTGCTGTGCTGCTTCTGCTTGCTGCCTGTGCTTGCTGTGCTGCCTGTGCTTGCTGCCTGTGCTGCCAGTGCTGCCTGTGCTTGCTGCCTGTGCTTGCTGTGCTGCCTGTGCTTGCTGCCTGTGCTTTCTGTGCTTGCTGTGCTGCCTGTGCCTGCTGTGCTGCCTGCGCTTGCTGCCTGTTTTTGCTGTGCTGCCTGTGCTTGCTGTGCTTGCTATGCTGCCTGTGCAAGCTGCCTGTGCTTACTGTGCTGCCTGTGCTTGCTGTGCTGCCTGTGCTTGTTGCCTGTGCTTGCTGCGTGTGCTGCCTGTGCTTGTTGCCTGTGCTTGCTGCGTGTGCTTGCTGTGCTGCCTGTGCTTGCTGTGCTTGCTGCGCTGCCTGTGCTTGCTGCCTGTGCTTGCTGTGCTGCCTGTGCTTGCTGCCTGTGCTTACTGTGCTGCCTGTGCTTGCTGCCTGTGCTTGCTGCCTGTGCTTGCTGTGCTGCCTGTGCTTGCTGTCTGTGCTTGCTGCCTGTGCTTGCTGCCTGTCCTTGCTGTGCTGCCTGTGCTTGCTGCCTGTGCTTGCTGTGCTGCCTGTGCTTGCTGTTTGTGCTTGCTGTGCTGCCTGTGCTTGCTGTGCTGAGTGTGCTTGCTGCCTGTGCTTGCTGTGCTGCCTGTGCTTGCTGCCTGTGCTTGCTGTGCTGCCTGTCCTTGATGCCTCTGCTTGCTGTGCTGCCTGTGCTTGCTGTGCTGCCTGTCCTTGATGCCTCTGCTTGCTGTGCTGCCTGTGCTTGCTGTCTGTGCTGCCTGTGCTGCCTGTGCTTGCTGCCTGTGCTTTCTGTGCTGCCTGTGCTTGCTGCCTGTGCTTGCTGTGCTGCCTGTGCTTGCTTCCTGTGCTGCCTGTGCTTGCTGCCTTTGCTTGCTGTGCTGCCTGTGCTTGCTGTCTGTGCTTGCTGTGCTGCCTGTGCTTGCTGCCTGTGCTTGCTGTGCTGCCTGTGCTTGCTGCCTGTGCTTTCTGTGCTGCCTGTGCTTGCTGCCTGTGCTTGCTGTGCTGCCTGTGCTTGCTTCCTCTGCTGCCTGTGCTTGCTATGCTGCCTGTACTTGCTGCCTGTGCTGCCTGTGCTTGCTGTGCTGCCTGTGTTTGCTGTGCTGCCTGTGCTTGCTGCCTGTGCTTACTGTGCTGCCTGTGCTTGCTGTGCTGCCTGTGCTTGCTGTTTGTGCTTGCTGTGCTGCCTGTGCTTGCTGCCTGTGCTGCCTGTGCTTGCTGTGCTGCCTGTGCTTGTTGCCTGTGCTGCCTGTGCTTGCTGCCTGTGCTTGCTGCGCTGCGTGTGCTTGCTGTGCTGCCTGTGCTTGCTGCCTGTGCTTGCTGTGCTGCCTTTGCTTGCTGCCTGTGCTTGCTGCCTGTGCTTGTTGTGACGCCTGTGCTTGTTGTGCTGCCTGTGCTTGCTGTGCTTGCTATGCTGCCTGTGCTTGCTGCCTGTGCTTGCTGTGCTGCCTGTGCTTGCTGCCTGTGCTTGCTGTGCTGCCTGTGCTTGCTATGCTGCCTGTGCTTGCTGCCTGTGCTTGCTGTGCTGCCTGTGCTTGCTGCCTGTGCTTGCTGTGCTGCCTGTGCTTGCAGTGCCGCCTGTGCTTGCTGTGCTGCCTGTGCTTGCTGCCTGTGCTTGCTGTGCTGCCTGTGCTGCCTGTGCTGTGCTGCCTGTGCTTGCTGTGCTGCCTGTGTTTGCTGTGCTGCCTGTGCTTGCTGCCTGTGCCTGCTGTGCTGTCTGTGCTTGCTGTGCTGCCTGTGCTTGCTCCCTGTGCTTGCTGTGCTGCCTGTGTTTGCTGTGCTGCCTGTGCTTGCTGCCTGTGCTTGCTGTGCTGCCTGTGCTTGCTGCCTGTGCTTGCTGTGCTGCCTGTGCTTGCTGCCTGTGCTTGCTGCCTGTGCTTGCTGCCCGTGCTTGCTGTGCTGCCGATGCTTGCTGCCCGTGCTTGCTGTGCTGCCTGTGCTTGCTGTGCTGCCTGTGTTTGCTGCGCTGCCTGTGCTTGCTGTGCTGCCTGTGCTTGCTGCCTGTGCTTGCTGCCTGTGCTTGCTGTGCTGCCTGTGCTTGCTGCCTGTGCTGCCTGTGCTGCCTGTGCTTGCTGCCTGTGCTTGCTGTGCTGCCTGTGCTTGCTGTGCTGCCTGAGCTGCCTGTGCTTGCTGTGCTGCCTGTGCTTGCTACCTGTGCTGCCTGTGCTGCCTGTGCTTGCTGCCTGTGCTTGCTGTGCTGCCTGTGCTTGCTGTGCTGCCTGAGCTGCCTGTGCTTGCTGTGCTGCCTGTGCTTGCTGCCTGGGCTTGCTGCCTGTGCTTGCTGCCTGTGCTTGCTATGCTGCCTGTGCTTGCTGCCTGTGCTTGCTATGCTGCCTGTGCTTGCTGCCTGTGCTTGCTGTGCTGCCTGTGCTTGCTGCCTGTGCTTGCTGTGCTGGCTGTGCTTGCTGCCTGTGCTTGCTGTGCTGCCTGTGCTTGCTGCCTCTGCTTGCTGTGCTGCCTGTGCTGCCTGTGCTTGCTGCCTGTGCTTGCTGCCTGTGCTTGTTGTGCTGCCTGTGCTTGCTGTGCTGCCTGTGCTTGCTGCCTGTGCTGCCTGTGCTGCCTGTGCTGCCTGTGCTTGCTGCCTGTGCTTGCTGTGCTGCCTGTGCTTGCTGTGCT
This sequence comes from Priocnemis perturbator, assembly GCA_963942575.1. Taxonomy (NCBI): domain Eukaryota; kingdom Metazoa; phylum Arthropoda; class Insecta; order Hymenoptera; family Pompilidae; genus Priocnemis; species Priocnemis perturbator. Next base: position 34,159 of record CAWWDK010000452.1, read on the forward strand.
GCCTGAGCTGCCTGTGCTTGCTGCCTGTGCTTGCTGTGCTGCTTGTGCTTGCTGCCCGTGCTTGCTGTGCTGCATGTGCTGCCTGTGCTTGCTGCCTGTGCTTACTGTGTTGCCTGTGCTTGCTGTGCTGCCTGTGCTTGCTGCCTGTGCTTGCTGTGCTGCCTGTGCTTGCTGCCTGTGCTTTCTGCGCTGCCTGTGCTTGCTGCCTGTGCTTGCTGTGCTGCCTGTGCTTGCTGCGCTGCCTGTGCTTGCTGCCTGTGCTTGCTGCCTGTGCTTGCTGTGCTGCCTGTGCTTGCTGCCTGTGCTTGCTGTGCTGCCTGTGCTTGCTGCCTGTTAGCGATGCTTTTGATTTCGCCCATAACACGCGGTAATTCGACAGTTGCACACGACAGTGCGTTGCTGTGTCACCTGTTTTTGGAGGCGCCGAGAGTCGCGGATCATATGTTTACCTCGGCGGCCGGTGCATTGACCTGCGTCTCAGTAAGAGTAAGCATTGTAAACAAATGCGAGAGTGAATTTCGCCGAAGATCGGAGCAGGCTTTGCCTGTTGGAAAGAGGACGGAGCTTGACCCCTCTGCACTTCCCCCAGAATCGCTAAAACGAACACATCTCGTCGAGCTATTTTGCGGGTTTCTAACATGCCTGTGTTTGCTGCCTGTGCTTGCTGTGCTGCCTCTGCTGCCTGTGCTTGCTGCCTGTGCTTACTGTGTTGCCTGTGCTTGCTGTGCTGCCTGTGCTTGCTGCCTGTGCTTGCTGTGCTGCCTGTGCTTGCTGCCTGTGCTTTCTGTGCTGCCTGTGCTTGCTGTACTGCCTGTGCTTGCTTCCTGTGCTGCTTGTGCTTGCTATGCTGCCTGTGCTGCCTGTGCTTGCTGCCTTTGCTTGCTGTGCTGCCTGTGCTTGCTGTCTGTGCTTGCTGTGCTGCCTGTGCTTGCTGTGCTGAGTGTGCTTGCTGCCTGTGCTTGCTGTGCTGCCTGTGCTTGCTGCCTGTGCTTGCTGTGCTGCCTGTCCTTGATGCCTCTGCTTGCTGTGCTGCCTGTGCTTGCTGTGCTGCCTGTCCTTGATGCCTGTGCTTACTGTGCTGCCTGTGCTTGCTGCCTGTGCTGCCTGTGCTTGCTGTGCTGCCTGTGCTGCCTGTGCTTGCTGCCTGTGCTTGCTGCCTGTGCTTGCTGTGCTGCCTGTGCTTGCTGTCTGTGCTTGCTGCCTGTGCTTGCTGCCTGTCCTTGCTGTGCTGCCTGTGCTTGCTGCCTGTGCTTGCTGTGCTGCCTGTGCTTGCTGTTTGTGCTTGCTGTGCTGCCTGTGCTTGCTGTGCTGAGTGTGCTTGCTGCCTGTGCTTGCTGTGCTGCCTGTGCTTGCTGCCTGTGCTTGCTGTGCTGCCTGTCCTTGATGCCTCTGCTTGCTGTGCTGCCTGTGCTTGCTGTGCTGCCTGTCCTTGATGCCTCTGCTTGCTGTGCTGCCTGTGCTTGCTCTCTGTGCTGCCTGTGCTGCCTGTGCTTGCTGCCTGTGCTTGCTGCCTGTGCTTTCTGTGCTGCCTGTGCTTGCTGCCTGTGCTTGCTGTGCTGCCTGTGCTTGCTTCCTGTGCTGCCTGTGCTTGCTGCCTTTGCTTGCTGTGCTGCCTGTGCTTGCTGTCTGTGCTTGCTGTGCTGCCTGTGCTTGCTGCCTGTGCTTGCTGTGCTGCCTGTGCTTGCTGCCTGTGCTTTCTGTGCTGCCTGTGCTTGCTGCCTGTGCTTGCTGTGCTGCCTGTGCTTGCTTCCTCTGCTGCCTGTGCTTGCTATGCTGCCTGTACTTGCTGCCTGTGCTGCCTGTGCTTGCTGTGCTGCCTGTGTTTGCTGTGCTGCCTGTGCTTGCTGCCTGTGCTTACTGTGCTGCCTGTGCTTGCTGTGCTGCCTGTGCTTGCTGTTTGTGCTTGCTGTGCTGCCTGTGCTTGCTGCCTGTGCTGCCTGTGCTTGCTGTGCTGCCTGTGCTTGTTGCCTGTGCTTGCTGCCTGTGCTTGCTGCCTGTGCTTGCTGCCTGTGCTTGCTGCGCTGCGTGTGCTTGCTGTGCTGCCTGTGCTTGCTGCCTGTGCTTGCTGTGCTGCCTTTGCTTGCTGCCTGTGCTTGCTGCCTGTGCTTGTTGTGACGCCTGTGCTTGTTGTGCTGCCTGTGCTTGCTGTGCTTGCTATGCTGCCTGTGCTTGCTGCCTGTGCTTGCTGTGCTGCCTGTGCTTGCTGCCTGTGCTTGCTGTGCTGCCTGTGCTTGCTATGCTGCCTGTGCTTGCTGCCTGTGCTTGCTGTGCTGCCTGTGCTTGCTGCCTGTGCTTGCTGTGCTGCCTGTGCTTGCAGTGCCGCCTGTGCTTGCTGTGCTGCCTGTGCTTGCTGCCTGTGCTTGCTGTGCTGCCTGTGCTGCCTGTGCTGTGCTGCCTGTGCTTGCTGTGCTGCCTGTGTTTGCTGTGCTGCCTGTGCTTGCTGCCTGTGCCTGCTGTGCTGTCTGTGCTTGCTGTGCTGCCTGTGCTTGCTCCCTGTGCTTGCTGTGCTGCCTGTGTTTGCTGTGCTCCCTGTGCTTGCTGTGCTGCCTGTGTTTGCTGTGCTGCCTGTGCTTGCTGCCTGTGCTTGCTGTGCTGCCTGTGCTTGCTGCCTGTGCTTGCTGTGCTGCCTGTGCTTGCTGCCTGTGCTTGCTGCCTGTGCTTGCTGCCCGTGCTTGCTGTGCTGCCGATGCTTGCTGCCCGTGCTTGCTGTGCTGCCTGTGCTTGCTGTGCTGTCTGTGCTTACTGTGCTGCCTGTGCTTGCTGCGCTGCGTGTGCTTGCTGTGCTGCCTGTGCTTGCTGCCTGTGCTTGCTGCCTGTGCTTGCTGTGCCGCCTGTGCTTGTTGGGCTGCCTGTGCTTGCTGTGCTGCCTATGCTTGCTGTTTGTGCTTGCTGTGCTGCCTGTGCCTGCTGTGCTGTCTGTGCTTGCTGTGCTGCCTGTGCTTGCTGCCTGTGCTTGTTGCCCGTGCTTGCTGTGCTGCCGGTGCTTGCTGCCCGTGCTTGCTGTGCTGCCTGTGCTTGCTGTGCTGTCTGTGCTTACTGTGCTGCCTGTGCTTGCTGCGCTGCGTGTGCTTGCTGTGCTGCCTGTGCTTGCTGCCTGTGCTTGCTGCCTGTGCTTGCTGCCTGTGCTTGCTGTGCCGCCTGTGCTTGTTGGGCTGCCTGTGCTTGCTGTGCTGCCTATGCTTGCTGTTTGTGCTTGCTGTGCTGCCTGTGCCTGCTGTGCTGTCTGTGCTTGCTGTGCTGCCTGTGCTTGCTCCCTGTGCTTGCTGTACTGCCTGTGTTTGCTGTGCTGCCTGTGCTTGCTGCCTGTGCTTGCTGTGCTGCCTGTGCTTGCTGCCTGTGCTGCCTGTGCTTGCTGTGCTGCCTGTGCTGCCTGTGCTTGCTGCCTGTGCTTGCTGCCTGTGCTTGCTGTGCTGCCTGTGCTTGCTGCCTGTGTTTGCTGCCTGTCCTTGCTGTGCTGCCTGTGCTTGCTGCCTGTGCTTGCTGTGCTGCCTGTGCTTGCTGTTTGTGCTTGCTGTGCTGCCTGTGCTTGCTGTGCTGCCTGTGCTTGCTGTGCTGAGTGTGCTTGCTGCCTGTGCTTGCTGTGCTGCCTGTGCTTGCTGCCTGTGCTTGCTGTGCTGCCTGTGCTTGCTGTGCTGCCTGTGCTTGCTGTGCTGAGTGTGCTTGCTGCCTGTGCTTGCTGTGCTGCCTGTGCTTGCTGCCTGTGCTTGCTGTGCTTGCTGTGCTGCCTGTGCTTGCTGCCTGTGCTTTCTGTGCTGCCTGTGCTTGCTGTGCTGCCTGTGCTTGCTTCCTGTGCTGCCTGTGCTTGCTGCCTTTGCTTGCTGTGCTGCCTGTGCTTGCTGTCTGTGCTTGCTGTGCTGCCTGTGCTTGCTGCCTGTGCTTGCTGTGCTGCCTGTGCTTGCTGCCTGTGCTTTCTGTGCTGCCTGTGCTTGCTGCCTGTGCTTGCTGTGCTGCCTGTGCTTGCTTACTCTGCTGCCTGTGCTTGCTATGCTGCCTGTGCTTGCTGCCTATGCTGCCTGTGCTTGCTGTGCTGCCTGTGCTTGCTGCGCTGCCTGTGCTGTGCTGCCTGTGCTTGCTGTGCTGCCTTTGCTTTCTGCCTGTGCTTGCTGTGCTGCCTGTGCTTGCTGCGCTGCCTGTGCTTGCTGCCTGTGCTTGCTGCCTGTGCTTGCTGTGCTGCCTGTGCTTGCTGCCTGTGCTTGCTGTGCTGCCTGTGCTTGCTGCCTGTTAGCGATGCTTTTGATTTCGCCCATAACACGCGGTAATTCGGAAGTTGCACACGACAGTGCGTTGCTGTGTCACCTGTTTTTGGAGGCGCCGAGAGTCGCGGATCATATGTTTACCTCGGCGGCCGGTGCATTGACCTGCGTCTCAGTAAGAGTAAGCATTGTAAACAAATGCGAGAGTGAATTTCGCCGAAGATCGGAGCAGGCTTTGCCTGTTGGAAAGAGGACGGAGCTTGACGCCTCTGCACTTCCCCCAGAATCGCTAAAACGAACACATCTCGTCGAGCTATTTTGCGGGTTTCTAACATGCCTGTGCTTGCTGCCTGTGCTTGCTGTGCTGCCTGTGCTTGCTGCCTGTGCTTACTGTGTTGCCTGTGCTTGCTGTGCTGCCTGTGCTTGCTGCCTGTGCTTGCTGTGCTGCCTGTGCTTGCTGCCTGTGCTTTCTGTGCTGCCTGTGCTTGCTGTACTGCCTGTGCTTGCTTCCTGTGCTGCTTGTGCTTGCTATGCTGCCTGTGCTGCCTGTGCTTGCTGCCTTTGCTTGCTGTGCTGCCTGTGCTTGCTGTCTGTGCTTGCTGTGCTGCCTGTGCTTGCTGTGCTGCCTATGCTTGCTGCCTGTGCTTGCTATGCTGCCTGTGCAAGCTGCCTGTGCTTGCTGTGCTGCCTTTGCTTGCTGCATGTGCTTGCTGCCTGTGCTTGCTGTGCTGCCTCTGCTTGCTGCCTGTGCTTGCTGTGCTGCCTTTGCTTGCTGCCTGTGCTTGCTGCCTGTGCTTGCTGCCTGTCCTTGCTGTGCTGCCTGTGCTTGCTGCCTGTGCTTGCTGTGCTGCCTGTGCTTGCTGTTTGTGCTTGCTGTGCTGCCCGTGCTTGCTGTGCTGCCTGTGCTTGCTGTGCTGAGTGTGCTTGCTGCCTGTGCTTGCTGTGCTGCCTGTGCTTGCTGCCTGTGCTTGCTGTGCTGCCTGTGCTTGCTATGCTGCCTGTGCTTGCTGCCTGTGCTTGCTGTGCTGCCTGTGCTTGCTGCCTGTGCTTGCTGTGCTGCCTGTGCTTGCTGCCTGTGCTTGCTGCCTGTGCTTGCTTCCTGTGCTTGCTGTGCTGCCTGTGCTTGCAGTGCCGCCTGTGCTTGCTGTGCTGCCTGTGCTTGCTGCCTGTGCTTGCTGTGCTGCCTGTGCTGCCTGTGCTTGCTGCCTGTGCTTGCTGCCTGTGCTTGCTGCCTGTGCTTGCTGTGCTGCCTGTGCTGCCTGTGCTGTGCTGCCTGTGCTTGCTGTGCTGCCTGTGTTTGCTGTGCTGCCTGTGCTTGCTGCCTGTGCCTGCTGTGCTGTCTGTGCTTGCTGTGCTGCCTGTGCTTGCTCCCTGTGCTTGCTGTGCTGCCTGTGTTTGATGTGCTGCCTGTGCTTGCTGCCTGTGCTTGCTGTGCTGCCTGTGCTTGCTGCCTATGCTTGCTGTGCTGCCTGTGCTTGCTGCCTGTGCTTGCTGCCTGTGCTTGCTGCCTGTGCTTGCTTCCTGTGCTTGCTGTGCTGCCTGTGCTTGCAGTGCCGCCTGTGCTTGCTGTGCTGCCTGTGCTTGCTGCCTGTGCTTGCTGTGCTGCCTGTGCTGCCTGTGCTTGCTGCCTGTGCTTGCTGCCTGTGCTTGCTGTGCTGCCTGTGCTGTGCTGCCTGTGCTTGCTGTGCTGCCTGTGTTTGCTGTGCTGCCTGTGCTTGCTGCCTGTGCCTGCTGTGCTGTCTGTGCTTGCTGTGCTGCCTGTGCTTGCTCCCTGTGCTTGCTGTGCTGCCTGTGTTTGATGTGCTGCCTGTGCTTGCTGCCTGTGCTTGCTGTGCTGCCTGTGCTTGCTGCCTATGCTTGCTGTGCTGCCTGTGCTTGCTGCCTGTGCTTGCTGCCTGTGCTTGCTGCCCGTGCTTGCTGTGCTGCCGATGCTTGCTGCCCGTGCTTGCTGTGCTGCCTGTGTTTGCTGTGCTGCCTTTGCTTGCTGCGCTGCCTGTGCTTGCTGTGCTGCCTGTGCTTGCTGCCTGGGCTTGCTGCCTGTGCTTGCTGCCTGTGCTTGCTATGCTGCCTGTGCTTGCTGCCTGTGCTTGCTGTGCTGCCTGTGCTTGCTGCCTGTGCTTGCTGTGCTGGCTGTGCTTGCTGCCTGTTCTTGCTGTGCTGCCTGTGCTTGCTGCCTCTGCTTGCTGTGCTGCCTGTGCTGCCTGTGCTTGCTGCCTGTGCTTGCTGCCTGTGCTTGCTGCCTGTGCTTGCTGCCTGTGCTTGCTGTGCTGCCTGTGCTGCCTGTGCTGTGCTGCCTGTGCTTGCTGTGCTGCCTGTGTTTGCTGTGCTGCCTGTGCTTGCTGCCTGTGCCTGCTGTGCTGTCTGTGCTTGCTGTGCTGCCTGTGCTTGCTCCCTGTGCTTGCTGTGCTGCCTGTGTTTGCTGTGCTGCCTGTGCTTGCTGCCCGTGCTTGCTGTGCTGCCTGTGCTTGCTGCCTGTGCTTGCTGTGCTGCCTGTGCTTGCTGCCTGTGCTTGCTGCCTGTGCTTGCTGCCCGTGCTTGCTGTGCTGCCGATGCTTGCTGCCCGTGCTTGCTGTGCTGCCTGTGCTTGCTGTGCTGCCTTTGCTTGCTGCGCTGCCTGTGCTTGCTGTGCTGCCTGTGCTTGCTGCCTGTGCTTGCTGCCTGTGCTTGCTGCCTGTGCTTGCTGTGCTGCCTGTGCTTGCTGTGCTGCCTGTGCTTGCTGCCTGTGCTGCCTGTGCTGCCTGTGCTTGCTGCCTGTGCTTGCTGTGCTGCCTGAGCTGCCTGTGCTTGCTGCCTGTGCTTGCTGTGCTGCTTGTGCTTGCTGCCCGTGCTTGCTGTGCTGCATGTGCTGCCTGTGCTTGCTGCCTGTGCTTACTGTGTTGCCTGTGCTTGCTGTGCTGCCTGTGCTTGCTGCCTGTGCTTGCTGTGCTGCCTGTGCTTGCTGCCTGTGCTTTCTGCGCTGCCTGTGCTTGCTGCCTGTGCTTGCTGCGCTGCCTGTGCTTGCTGCCTGTGCTTGCTGCCTGTGCTTGCTGTGCTGCCTGTGCTTGCTGCCTGTTAGCGATGCTTTTGATTTCGCCCATAACACGCGGTAATTCGACAGTTGCACACGACAGTGCGTTGCTGTGTCACCTGTTTTTGGAGGCGCCGAGAGTCGCGGATCATATGTTTACCTCGGCGGCCGGTGCATTGACCTGCGTCTCAGTAAGAGTAAGCATTGTAAACAAATGCGAGAGTGAATTTCGCCGAAGATCGGAGCAGGCTTTGCCTGTTGGAAAGAGGACGGAGCTTGACCCCTCTGCACTTCCCCCAGAATCGCTAAAACGAACACATCTCGTCGAGCTATTTTGCGGGTTTCTAACATGCCTGTGCTTGCTGCCTATGCTTGCTGTGCTGCCTCTGCTGCCTGTGCTTGCTGCCTGTGCTTACTGTGTTGCCTGTGCTTGCTGTGCTGCCTGTGCTTGCTGCCTGTGCTTGCTGTGCTGCCTGTGCTTGCTGCCTGTGCTTTCTGTGCTGCCTGTGCTTGCTGTACTGCCTGTGCTTGCTTCCTGTGCTGCTTGTGCTTGCTATGCTGCCTGTGCTGCCTGTGCTTGCTGCCTTTGCTTGCTGTGCTGCCTGTGCTTGCTGTCTGTGCTTGCTGTGCTGCCTGTGCTTGCTGTGCTGCCTATGCTTGCTGCCTGTGCTTGCTATGCTGCCTGTGCAAGCTACCTGTGCTTGCTGTGCTGCCTTTGCTTGCTGCATGTGCTTGCTGCCTGTGCTTGCTGTGCTGCCTCTGCTTGCTGCCTGTGCTTGCTGTGCTGCCTGTGCTTGCTGCCTGTGCTGCCAGTGCTGCCTGTGCTTGCTGCCTGTGCTTGCTGTGCTGCCTGTGCTTGCTGCCTGTGCTTTCTGTGCTTGCTGTGCTGCCTGTGCCTGCTGTGCTGCCTGCGCTTGCTGCCTGTTTTTGCTGTGCTGCCTGTGCTTGCTGCGCTGCCTGTGCTTGCTGCCTGTGCTTGCTGCCTGTGCTTGCTGTGCTGCCTGTGCTTGCTGCCTGTGCTTGCTGTGCTGCCTGTGCTTGCTGCCTGTGCTTGCTATGCTGCCTGTGCAAGCTGCCTGTGCTTGCTGTGCTGCCTTTGCTTGCTGCATGTGCTTGCTGCCTGTGCTTGCTGTGCTGCCTCTGCTTGCTGCCTGTGCTTGCTGTGCTGCCTGTGCTTGCTGCCTGCGCTGCCAGTGCTGCCTGGGCTTGCTGCGTGTGCTTGCTGTGCTGCCTGTGCTTGCTGTGCTGCCTGTGCTTGCTGTGCTTGCTGCGCTGCCTGTGCTTGCTGCCTGTGCTTGCTGTGCTGCCTGTGCTTGCTGCCTGTGCTTACTGTGCTGCCTGTGCTTGCTGCCTGTGCTGCCTGTGCTTGCTGTGCTGCCTGTGCTGCCTGTGCTTGCTGCCTGTGCTTGCTGCCTGTGCTTGCTGTGCTGCCTGTGCTTGCTGCCTGTGCTTGCTGCCTGTCCTTGCTGTGCTGCCTGTGCTTGCTGCCTGTGCTTGCTGTGCTGCCTGTGCTTGCTGTTTGTGCTTGCTGTGCTGCCTGTGCTTGCTGTGCTGAGTGTGCTTGCTGCCTGTGCTTGCTGTGCTGCCTGTGCTTGCTGCCTGTGCTTGCTGTCTGTGCTGCCTGTGCTGCCTGTGCTTGCTGCCTGTGCTGCCTGTGCTTGCTGCCTGTGCTTGCTGACTGTGCTTTCTGTGCTGCCTGTGCTTGCTGTGCTGCCTGTGCTTGCTTCCTGTGCTGCCTGTGCTTGCTGCCTTTGCTTGCTGTGCTGCCTGTGCTTGCTGTCTGTGCTTGCTGTGCTGCCTGTGCTTGCTGCCTGTGCTTGCTGTGCTGCCTGTGCTTGCTGCCTGTGCTTTCTGTGCTGCCTGTGCTTGCTGCCTGTGCTTGCTGTGCTGCCTGTGCTTGCTTCGTCTGCTGCCTGTGCTTGCTATGCTGCCTGTGCTTGCTGCCTGTGCTGCCTGTGCTGCCTGTGCTTGCTGCGCTGCCTGTGCTGTGCTGCCTGTGCTTGCTGTGCTGCCTTTGCTTTCTGCCTGTGCTTGCTGTGCTGCCTGTGCTTGCTGCGCTGCCTGTGCTTGCTGCCTGTGCTTGCTGCCTGTGCTTGCTGTGCTGCCTGTGCTTGCTGCCTGTGCTTGCTGTGCTGCCTGTGCTTGCTGCCTGTTAGCGATGCTTTTGATTTCGCCCATAACACGCGGTAATTCGACAGTTGCACACGACAGTGCGTTGCTGTGTCACCTGTTTTTGGAGGCGCCGAGAGTCGCGGATCATATGTTTACCTCGGCGGCCGGTGCATTGACCTGCGTCTCAGTAAGAGTAAGCATTGTAAACAAATGCGAAAGTGAATTTCGCCGAAGATCGGAGCAGGCTTTGCCTGTTGGAAAGAGAACGGAGCTTGACGCCTCTGCACTTCCCCCAGAATCGCTAAAACGAACACATCTCGTCGAGCTATTTTGCGGGTTTCTAACATGCCTGTGCTTGCTGCCTGTGCTTGCTGCCTGTGCTTGCTGTGCTGCCTGTGCTTGCTGCCTGTGTTTGCTGCCTGTCCTTGCTGTGCTGCCTGTGCTTGCTGCCTGTGCTTGCTGTGCTGCCTGTGCTTGCTGTTTGTGCTTGCTGTGCTGCCTGTGCTTGCTGTGCTGCCTGTGCTTGCTGTGCTGAGTGTGCTTGCTGCCTGTGCTTGCTGTGCTGCCTGTGCTTGCTGCCTGTGCTTGCTGTGCTGCCTGTCCTTGATGCCTCTGCTTGCTGTGCTGCCTGTGCTTGCTGTGCTGCCTGTCCTTGATGCCTCTGCTTGCTGTGCTGCCTGTGCTTGCTGCCTTTGCTTGCTGTGCTGCCTGTGCTTGCTGTGCTGCCTGTGCTTGCTGTTTGTGCTTGCTGTGCTGCCTGTGCTTGCTGCCTGTGCTGCCTGTGCTTGCTGTGCTGCCTGTGCTTGTTGCCTGTGCTGCCTGTGCTTGCTGCCTGTGCTTGCTGCGCTGCGTGTGCTTGCTGTGCTGCCTGTGCTTGCTGCCTGTGCTTGCTGTGCTGCCTTTGCTTGCTGCCTGTGCTTGCTGCCTGTGCTTGTTGTGACGCCTGTGCTTGTTGTGCTGCCTGTGCTTGCTGTGCTTGCTATGCTGCCTGTGCTTGCTGCCTGTGCTTGCTGTGCTGCCTGTGCTTGCTGCCTGTGCTTGCTGTGCTGCCTGTGCTTGCTATGCTGCCTGTGCTTGCTGCCTGTGCTTGCTGTGCTGCCTGTGCTTGCTGCCTGTGCTTGCTGTGCTGCCTGTGCTTGCAGTGCCGCCTGTGCTTGCTGTGCTGCCTGTGCTTGCTGCCTGTGCTTGCGTTGCTGCCTGTGCTGCCTGTGCTGTGCTGCCTGTGCTTGCTGTGCTGCCTGTGTTTGCTGTGCTGCCTGTGCTTGCTGCCTGTGCCTGCTGTGCTGTCTGTGCTTGCTGTGCTGCCTGTGCTTGCTCCCTGTGCTTGCTGTGCTGCCTGTGTTTGCTGTGCTGCCTGTGCTTGCTGCCTGTGCTTGCTGTGCTGCCTGTGCTTGCTGTGCTGCCTTTGCTTGCTGCGCTGCCTGTGCTTGCTGTGCTGCCTGTGCTTGCTGCCTGTGCTTGCTGCGCTGCGTGTGCTTGCTGTGCTGCCTGTGCTTGCTGCCTGTGCTTGCTGTGCTGCCTTTGCTTGCTGCCTGTGCTTGCTGCCTGTGCTTGCTGTGCTGCCTGTGCTTGCTGCCTGTGCTTGCTGTGCTGCCTGTGCTTGCAGTGCCGCCTGTGCTTGCTGTGCTGCCTGTGCTGTGCTGCCTGTGCTTGCTGTGCTGCCTGTGTTTGCTGTGCTGCCTGTGCTTGCTGCCTGTGCCTGCTGTGCTGTCTGTGCTTGCTGTGCTGCCTGTGCTTGCTCCCTGTGCTTGCTGTGCTGCCTGTGTTTGCTGTGCTGCCTGTGCTTGCTGCCTGTGCTTGCTGTGCTGCCTGTGCTTGCTGTGCTGCCTTTGCTTGCTGCGCTGCCTGTGCTTGCTGTGCTGCCTGTGCTTGCTGCCTGTGCTTGCTGCCTGTGCTTGTTGTGCTGCCTGTGCTTGCTGTGCTGCCTGTGCTTGCTGCCTGTGCTGCCTGTGCTGCCTGTGCTTGCTGCCTGTGCTTGCTGTGTTGCCTGTGCTTGCTGTGCTGCCTGAGCTGCCTGTGCTTGCTGCCTGTGCTTGCTGTGCTGCTTGTGCTTGCTGCCCGTGCTTGCTGTGCTGCATGTGCTGCCTGTGCTTGCTGCCTGTGCTTACTGTGTTGCCTGTGCTTGCTGTGCTGCCTGTGCTTGCTGCCTGTGCTTGCTGTGCTGCCTGTGCTTGCTGCCTGTGCTTTCTGCGCTGCCTGTGCTTGCTGCCTGTGCTTGCTGTGCTGCCTGTGCTTGCTGCGCTGCCTGTGCTTGCTGCCTGTGCTTGCTGCCTGTGCTTGCTGTGCTGCCTGTGCTTGCTGCCTGTTAGCGATGCTTTTGATTTCGCCCATAACACGCGGTAATTCGACAGTTGCACACGACAGTGCGTTGCTGTGTCACCTGTTTTTGGAGGCGCCGAGAGTCGCGGATCATATGTTTACCTCGGCGGCCGGTGCATTGACCTGCGTCTCAGTAAGAGTAAGCATTGTAAACAAATGCGAGAGTGAATTTCGCCGAAGATCGGAGCAGGCTTTGCCTGTTGGAAAGAGGACGGAGCTTGACCCCTCTGCACTTCCCCCAGAATCGCTAAAACGAACACATCTCGTCGAGCTATTTTGCGGGTTTCTAACATGCCTGTGCTTGCTGCCTGTGCTTGCTGTGCTGCCTCTGCTGCCTGTGCTTGCTGCCTGTGCTTACTGTGTTGCCTGTGCTTGCTGTGCTGCCTGTGCTTGCTGCCTGTGCTTGCTGTGCTGCCTGTGCTTGCTGCCTGTGCTTTCTGTGCTGCCTGTGCTTGCTGTACTGCCTGTGCTTGCTTCCTGTGCTGCTTGTGCTTGCTATGCTGCCTGTGCTGCCTGTGCTTGCTGCCTTTGCTTGCTGTGCTGCCTGTGCTTGCTGTCTGTGCTTGCTGTGCTGCCTGTGCTTGCTGTGCTGAGTGTGCTTGCTGCCTGTGCTTGCTGTGCTGCCTGTGCTTGCTGCCTGTGCTTGCTGTGCTGCCTGTCGTTGATGCCTCTGCTTGCTGTGCTGCCTGTGCTTGCTGTGCTGCCTGTCCTTGATGCCTCTGCTTGCTGTGCTGCCTGTGCTTGCTGTCTGTGCTGCCTGTGCTGCCTGTGCTTGCTGCCTGTGCTTGCTGTGCTGCCTGTGCTTGCTGCCTGTGCTTTCTGTGCTGCCTGTGCTTGCTGCCTGTGCTTGCTGTGCTGCCTGTGCTTGCTTCCTGTGCTGCATGTGCTTGCTGCCTTTGCTTGCTGTGCTGCCTGTGCTTGCTGTCTGTGCTTGCTGTGCTGCCTGTGCTTGCTGCCTGTGCTTGCTGTGCTGCCTGTGCTTGCTGCCTGTGCTTTCTGTGCTGCCTGTGCTTGCTGCCTGTGCTTGCTGTGCTGCCTGTGCTTGCTTCCTCTGCTGCCTGTGCTTGCTATGCTGCCTGTACTTGCTGCCTGTGCTGCCTGTGCTTGCTTCCTCTGCTGCCTGTGCTTGCTGTGCTGCCTGTCCTTGATGCCTCTGCTTGCTGTGCTGCCTGTGCTTGCTGTCTGTGCTGCCTGTGCTTGCTGCCTGTGCTTGCTGTGCTGCCTGTGCTTGCTGCCTGTGCTTTCTGTGCTGCCTGTGCTTGCTGCCTGTGCTTGCTGTGCTGCCTGTGCTTGCTGTGCTTGCTATGCTGCCTGTGCAAGCTGCCTGTGCTTGCTGTGCTGCCTGTGCTTGCTGTGCTGCCTGTGCTTGCTGCCTGTGCTTGCTGTGCTGCCTGTGCTTGTTGTGCTGCCTGTGCTTGAGGCCTGTGCTTGCTGTGCTGCCTGTGCTGTGCTGCCTGTGCTTGCTGAGCTGCCTGAGCTGCCTGTGCTTGCTGCCTGTGCTTGCTGTACTGCCTGTGCTTGCTGCCTGTGCTTGCTGTGCTGCCTGTGCTTGCTGCCTGTGCTTGCTGTGCTTGCTATGCTGCCTGTGCAAGCTGCCTGTGCTTGCTGTGCTTGCTGTGCTGCCTGTGCTTGCTGTGCTGCCTGTGCTTACTGCCTGTGCTTGCTGTGCTGCCTGTGCTTGCTGTGCTGCCTGTGCTTGCTGCCTGTGCTGCCTGTGCTTGCTGCCTTTGCTTGCTGTGCTGCCTGTGCTTGCTGTCTGTGCTTGCTGTGCTGCCTGTGCTTGCTGTGCTGCCTATGCTTGCTGCCTGTGCTTGCTGTGCTTGCTATGCTGCCTGTGCAAGCTGCCTGTGCTTGCTGTGCTGCCTTTGCTTGCTGCATGTGCTTGCTGTGCTGCCTTTGCTTGCTGCATGTGCTTGCTGCCTGTGCTTGCTGCCTGTGCTTGCTGTGCCGCCTGCGCTTGTTGTGCTGCCTGTGCTTGCTGTGCTGCCTGTGCTTGCTGTGCTGCCTGTGCTTGCTGCCTGTGCTTGCTGTGCTGCCTGTGCTTGCTGTTTGTGCTTGCTGTGCTGCCTGTGCTTGCTGTGTTAGCTGTGCTGCCTGTGCTTGCTGCCTGTGCTTGCTGCGCTGCCTGTGCTTGCTGTGCTGCCTGTGCTGCCTGTGCTTGCTATGCTGCCTGTGCTTGCTGCCTGTGCTTGCTGTGCTGCCTGTGCTTGCTGCCCGTGCTTGCTGTGCTGCCTGTGCTTGCTGTGCTGTCTGTGCTTGCTGTGCTGCCTGTGCTTGCTGCGCTGCGTGTGCTTGCTGTGCTGCCTGTGCTTGCTGCCTGAGCTTGCTGCCTGTGCTTGCTGTGCCGCCTGTGCTTGTTGGGCTGCCTGTGCTTGCTGTGCTTGCTGCCTGTGCTTGCTGTGCTGCCTATGCTTGCTGTTTGTGCTTGCTGTGCTGCCTGTGCTTGCTGTGCTTGCTATGCTGCCTGTGCTTGCTGCCTGTGCTTGCTGTGCTGCCTGTGCTTGCTGCCTGTGCTTGCTGTGCTGCCTTTGCTCGCTGTGCTGCCTGTGCTTGCTGCCTGTGCTTGCTGTGCTGCCTTTGCTTTCTGCCTGTGCTTGCTGTGCTGCCTGTGCTTGCTGCGCTGCCTGTGCTTGCTGCCTGTGCTTGCTGCCTGTGCTTGCTGTGCTGCCTGTGCTTGCTGCCTGTGCTTGCTGTGCTGCCTGTGCTTGCTGCCTGTTAGCGATGCTTTTGATTTCGCCCATAACACGCGGTAATTCGACAGTTGCACACGACAGTGCGTTGCTGTGTCACCTGTTTTTGGAGGCGCCGAGAGTCGCGGATCATATGTTTACCTCGGCGGCCGGTGCATTGACCTGCGTCTCAGTAAGAGTAAGCATTGTAAACAAATGCGAGAGTGAATTTCGCCGAAGATCGGAGCAGGCTTTGCCTGTTGGAAAGAGGACGGAGCTTGACCCCTCTGCACTTCCCCCAGAATCGCTAAAACGAACACATCTCGTCGAGCTATTTTGCGGGTTTCTAACATGCCTGTGCTTGCTGCCTGTGCTTGCTGTGCTGCCTGTGCTGCCTGTGCTTGCTGCCTGTGCTTACTGTGTTGCCTGTGCTTGCTGTGCTGCCTGTGCTTGCTGCCTGTGCTTGCTGTGCTGCCTGTGCTTGCTGCCTGTGCTTTCTGTGCTGCCTGTGCTTGCTGTACTGCCTGTGCTTGCTTCCTGTGCTGCTTGTGCTTGCTATGCTGCCTGTGCTGCCTGTGCTTGCTGCCTTTGCTTGCTGTGCTGCCTGTGCTTGCTGCCTGTGCTTGCTGTGCTGCCTTTGCTTGCTGCATGTGCTTGCTGCCTGTGCTTGCTGTGCTGCTTCTGCTTGCTGCCTGTGCTTGCTGTGCTGCCTGTGCTTGCTGCCTGTGCTGCCAGTGCTGCCTGTGCTTGCTGCCTGTGCTTGCTGTGCTGCCTGTGCTTGCTGCCTGTGCTTTCTGTGCTGCCTGTGCTTGCTGCCTGTGCTTGCTGTGCTGCCTGTGCTTGCTATGCTGCCTGTGCTTGCTGCCTGTGCTTGCTGTGCTGCCTGTGCTTGCTGTGCTTGCTATGCTGCCTGTGCTTGCTGCCTGTGCTTGTTGTGCTGCCTGTGCTGCCTGTGCTTGCTGCCTGTGCTTGCTGCTTGTGCTTGCTGTGCTGCCTGTGCTTGCTGCCTGTGCTGCCTGTGCTTGCTGTGCTGCCTGTGTTTGCTGTGCTGCCTGTGCTTGCTGCCTGTGCCTGCTGTGCTGTCTGTGCTTGCTGTGCTGCCTGTGCTTGCTCCCTGTGCTTGCTGTGCTGCCTGTGTTTGCTGTGCTGCCTGTGCTTGCTGTGCTGCCTGTGCTTGCTGCCTGTGCTTGCTGCCTGTGCTTGCTGTGCTGCCTGTGCTTGCTGCCTGTGCTTGCTGTGCTGCCTGTGCTTGCTGCCTGTGCTTGCTGTGCTGCCTGTGCTTGCTGTGCTGTCTGTGCTTGCTGTGCTGCCTGTGCTTGCTGCGCTGCGTGTGCTTGCTGTGCTGCCTGTGCTTGCTGCCTGAGCTTGCTGCCTGTGCTTGCTGTGCCGCCTGTGCTTGTTGGGCTGCCTGTGCTTGCTGTGCTTGCTGCCTGTGCTTGCTGTGCTGCCTATGCTTGCTGTTTGTGCTTGCTGTGCTGCCTGTGCTTGCTGTGCTTGCTATGCTGCCTGTGCTTGCTGCCTGTGCTTGCTGCCTGTGCTTGCTGTGCTGCCTGTGCTTGCTGCCTGTGCTTGCTGCCTGTGCTTGCTTCCTGTGCTTGCTGTGCTGCCTGTGCTTGCTGTGCTGTCTGTGCTTGCTGTGCTGCCTGTGCTTGCTGCGCTGCGTGTGCTTGCTGTGCTGCCTGTGCTTGCTGCCTGAGCTTGCTGCCTGTGCTTGCTGTGCCGCCTGTGCTTGTTGGGCTGCCTGTGCTTGCTGTGCTTGCTGCCTGTGCTTGCTGTGCTGCCTATGCTTGCTGTTTGTGCTTGCTGTGCTGCCTGTGCTTGCTGTTTGTGCTTGCTGTGCTGCCTGTGCTTGCTGTGCTTGCTATGCTGCCTGTGCTTGCTGCCTGTGCTTGCTGTGCTGCCTGTGCTTGCTGCCTGTGCTTGCTGTGCTTCCTGTGCTTGCTGTGCTGCCTGTGCTTGCTGCCTGTGCTTGCTGCCTGTGCTTGCTTCCTGTGCTTGCTGTGCCGCCTGTGCTTGTTGGGCTGCCTGTGCTTGCTGTGCTTGCTGCCTGTGCTTGCTGTGCTGCCTATGCTTGCTGTTTGTGCTTGCTGTGCTGCCTGTGCTTGCTGTGCTTGCTATGCTGCCTGTGCTTGCTGCCTGTGCTTGCTGCCTGTGCTTGCTGTGCTGCCTGTGCTTGCTGCCTGTGCTTGCTGCCTGTGCTTGCTTCCTGTGCTTGCTGTGCTGCCTGTGCTTGCTGTGCTGTCTGTGCTTGCTGCGCTGCGCGTGCTTGCTGTGCTGCCTGTGCTTGCTGCCTGAGCTTGCTGCCTGTGCTTGCTGTGCCGCCTGTGCTTGTTGGGCTGCCTGTGCTTGCTGTGCTTGCTGCCTGTGCTTGCTGTGCTGCCTATGCTTGCTGTTTGTGCTTGCTGTGCTGCCTGTGCTTGCTGTTTGTGCTTGCTGTGCTGCCTGTGCTTGCTGTGCTGCCTGTGTTTGCTGTGCTGCCTGTGCTTGCTGCCTGTGCCTGCTGTGCTGTCTGTGCTTGCTGTGCTGCCTGTGCTTGCTCCCTGTGCTTGCTGTGCTGCCTGTGTTTGCTGTGCTGCCTGTGCTTGCTGCCTGTGCTTGCTGTGCTGCCTGTGCTTGCTGCCTGTGCTGCCTGTGCTTGCTGCCTGTGCTTGCTGCCTGTGCTTGCTGCCCGTGCTTGCTGTGCTGCCGATGCTTGCTGCCCGTGCTTGCTGTGCTGCCTGTGCTTGCTGTGCTGCCTTTGCTTGCTGCGCTGCCTTTGCTTGCTGCGCTGCCTGTGCTTGCTGTGCTGCCTGTGCTTGCTGCCTGTGCTTGCTGCCTGTGCTTGCTGCCTGTGCTTGCTGTGCTGCCTGTGCTTGCTGCCTGTGCTTGCTGTGCTGCCTGTGCTTGCTGCCTGTTAGCGATGCTTTTGATTTCGCCCATAACACGCGGTAATTCGACAGTTGCACACGACAGTGCGTTGCTGTGTCACCTGTTTTTGGAGGCGCCGAGAGTCGCGGATCATATGTTTACCTCGGCGGCCGGTGCATTGACCTGCGTCTCAGTAAGAGTAAGCATTGTAAACAAATGCGAGAGTGAATTTCGCCGAAGATCGGAGCAGGCTTTGCCTGTTGGAAAGAGGACGGAGCTTGACCCCTCTGCACTTCCCCCAGAATCGCTAAAACGAACACATCTCGTCGAGCTATTTTGCGGGTTTCTAACATGCCTGTGCTTGCTGCCTGTGCTTGCTGTGCTGCCTGTGCTGCCTGTGCTTGCTGCCTGTGCTTACTGTGTTGCCTGTGCTTGCTGTGCTGCCTGTGCTTGCTGCCTGTGCTTGCTGTGCTGCCTGTGCTTGCTGCCTGTGCTTTCTGTGCTGCCTGTGCTTGCTGTACTGCCTGTGCTTGCTTCCTGTGCTGCTTGTGCTTGCTATGCTGCCTGTGCTGCCTGTGCTTGCTGCCTTTGCTTGCTGTGCTGCCTGTGCTTGCTGCCTGTGCTTGCTGTGCTGCCTTTGCTTGCTGCATGTGCTTGCTGCCTGTGCTTGCTGTGCTGCTTCTGCTTGCTGCCTGTGCTTGCTGTGCTGCCTGTGCTTGCTGCCTGTGCTGCCAGTGCTGCCTGTGCTTGCTGCCTGTGCTTGCTGTGCTGCCTGTGCTTGCTGCCTGTGCTTTCTGTGCTGCCTGTGCTTGCTGCCTGTGCTTGCTGTGCTGCCTGTGCTTGCTATGCTGCCTGTGCTTGCTGCCTGTGCTTGCTGTGCTGCCTGTGCTTGCTGTGCTTGCTATGCTGCCTGTGCTTGCTGCCTGTGCTTGTTGTGCTGCCTGTGCTGCCTGTGCTTGCTGCCTGTGCTTGCTGCTTGTGCTTGCTGTGCTGCCTGTGCTTGCTGCCTGTGCTGCCTGTGCTTGCTGTGCTGCCTGTGTTTGCTGTGCTGCCTGTGCTTGCTGCCTGTGCCTGCTGTGCTGTCTGTGCTTGCTGTGCTGCCTGTGCTTGCTCCCTGTGCTTGCTGTGCTGCCTGTGTTTGCTGTGCTGCCTGTGCTTGCTGTGCTGCCTGTGCTTGCTGCCTGTGCTTGCTGCCTGTGCTTGCTGTGCTGCCTGTGCTTGCTGCCTGTGCTTGCTGTGCTGCCTGTGCTTGCTGCCTGTGCTTGCTGTGCTGCCTGTGCTTGCTGTGCTGTCTGTGCTTGCTGTGCTGCCTGTGCTTGCTGCGCTGCGTGTGCTTGCTGTGCTGCCTGTGCTTGCTGCCTGAGCTTGCTGCCTGTGCTTGCTGTGCCGCCTGTGCTTGTTGGGCTGCCTGTGCTTGCTGTGCTTGCTGCCTGTGCTTGCTGTGCTGCCTATGCTTGCTGTTTGTGCTTGCTGTGCTGCCTGTGCTTGCTGTGCTTGCTATGCTGCCTGTGCTTGCTGCCTGTGCTTGCTGCCTGTGCTTGCTGTGCTGCCTGTGCTTGCTGCCTGTGCTTGCTGCCTGTGCTTGCTTCCTGTGCTTGCTTCCTGTGCTTGCTGTGCTGCCTGTGCTTGCTGTGCTGTCTGTGCTTGCTGTGCTGCCTGTGCTTGCTGCGCTGCGTGTGCTTGCTGTGCTGCCTGTGCTTGCTGCCTGAGCTTGCTGCCTGTGCTTGCTGTGCCGCCTGTGCTTGTTGGGCTGCCTGTGCTTGCTGTGCTTGCTGCCTGTGCTTGCTGTGCTGCCTATGCTTGCTGTTTGTGCTTGCTGTGCTGCCTGTGCTTGCTGTTTGTGCTTGCTGTGCTGCCTGTGCTTGCTGTGCTTGCTATGCTGCCTGTGCTTGCTGCCTGTGCTTGCTGTGCTGCCTGTGCTTGCTGCCTGTGCTTGCTGTGCTTCCTGTGCTTGCTGTGCTGCCTGTGCTTGCTATGCTGCCTGTGCTTGCTGCCTGTGCTTGCTGTGCTGCCTGTGCTTGCTGCCTGTGCTTGCTGTGCTGCCTGTGCTTGCAGTGCCGCCTGTGCTTGCTGTGCTGCCTGTGCTTGCTGCCTGTGCTTGCTGTGCTGCCTGTGCTGCCTGTGCTGTGCTGCCTGTGCTTGCTGTGCTGCCTGTGTTTGCTGTGCTGCCTGTGCTTGCTGCCTGTGCCTGCTGTGCTGTCTGTGCTTGCTGTGCTGCCTGTGCTTGCTCCCTGTGCTTGCTGTGCTGCCTGTGTTTGCTGTGCTGCCTGTGCTTGCTGCCTGTGCTTGCTGTGCTGCCTGTGCTTGCTGTGCTGCCTTTGCTTGCTGCGCTGCCTGTGCTTGCTGTGCTGCCTGTGCTTGCTGCCTGTGCTTGCTGCCTGTGCTTGTTGTGCTGCCTGTGCTTGCTGTGCTGCCTGTGCTTGCTGCCTGTGCTGCCTGTGCTGCCTGTGCTTGCTGCCTGTGCTTGCTGTGTTGCCTGTGCTTGCTGTGCTGCCTGAGCTGCCTGTGCTTGCTGCCTGTGCTTGCTGTGCTGCTTGTGCTTGCTGCCCGTGCTTGCTGTGCTGCATGTGCTGCCTGTGCTTGCTGCCTGTGCTTACTGTGTTGCCTGTGCTTGCTGTGCTGCCTGTGCTTGCTGCCTGTGCTTGCTGTGCTGCCTGTGCTTGCTGCCTGTGCTTTCTGCGCTGCCTGTGCTTGCTGCCTGTGCTTGCTGTGCTGCCTGTGCTTGCTGCGCTGCCTGTGCTTGCTGCCTGTGCTTGCTGCCTGTGCTTGCTGTGCTGCCTGTGCTTGCTGCCTGTTAGCGATGCTTTTGATTTCGCCCATAACACGCGGTAATTCGACAGTTGCACACGACAGTGCGTTGCTGTGTCACCTGTTTTTGGAGGCGCCGAGAGTCGCGGATCATATGTTTACCTCGGCGGCCGGTGCATTGACCTGCGTCTCAGTAAGAGTAAGCATTGTAAACAAATGCGAGAGTGAATTTCGCCGAAGATCGGAGCAGGCTTTGCCTGTTGGAAAGAGGACGGAGCTTGACCCCTCTGCACTTCCCCCAGAATCGCTAAAACGAACACATCTCGTCGAGCTATTTTGCGGGTTTCTAACATGCCTGTGCTTGCTGCCTGTGCTTGCTGTGCTGCCTCTGCTGCCTGTGCTTGCTGCCTGTGCTTACTGTGTTGCCTGTGCTTGCTGTGCTGCCTGTGCTTGCTGCCTGTGCTTGCTGTGCTGCCTGTGCTTGCTGCCTGTGCTTTCTGTGCTGCCTGTGCTTGCTGTACTGCCTGTGCTTGCTTCCTGTGCTGCTTGTGCTTGCTATGCTGCCTGTGCTGCCTGTGCTTGCTGCCTTTGCTTGCTGTGCTGCCTGTGCTTGCTGTCTGTGCTTGCTGTGCTGCCTGTGCTTGCTGTGCTGAGTGTGCTTGCTGCCTGTGCTTGCTGTGCTGCCTGTGCTTGCTGCCTGTGCTTGCTGTGCTGCCTGTCGTTGATGCCTCTGCTTGCTGTGCTGCCTGTGCTTGCTGTGCTGCCTGTCCTTGATGCCTCTGCTTGCTGTGCTGCCTGTGCTTGCTGTCTGTGCTGCCTGTGCTGCCTGTGCTTGCTGCCTGTGCTTGCTGTGCTGCCTGTGCTTGCTGCCTGTGCTTTCTGTGCTGCCTGTGCTTGCTGCCTGTGCTTGCTGTGCTGCCTGTGCTTGCTTCCTGTGCTGCATGTGCTTGCTGCCTTTGCTTGCTGTGCTGCCTGTGCTTGCTGTCTGTGCTTGCTGTGCTGCCTGTGCTTGCTGCCTGTGCTTGCTGTGCTGCCTGTGCTTGCTGCCTGTGCTTTCTGTGCTGCCTGTGCTTGCTGCCTGTGCTTGCTGTGCTGCCTGTGCTTGCTTCCTCTGCTGCCTGTGCTTGCTATGCTGCCTGTACTTGCTGCCTGTGCTGCCTGTGCTTGCTTCCTCTGCTGCCTGTGCTTGCTGTGCTGCCTGTCCTTGATGCCTCTGCTTGCTGTGCTGCCTGTGCTTGCTGTCTGTGCTGCCTGTGCTTGCTGCCTGTGCTTGCTGTGCTGCCTGTGCTTGCTGCCTGTGCTTTCTGTGCTGCCTGTGCTTGCTGCCTGTGCTTGCTGTGCTGCCTGTGCTTGCTGTGCTTGCTATGCTGCCTGTGCAAGCTGCCTGTGCTTGCTGTGCTGCCTGTGCTTGCTGTGCTGCCTGTGCTTGCTGCCTGTGCTTGCTGTGCTGCCTGTGCTTGTTGTGCTGCCTGTGCTTGAGGCCTGTGCTTGCTGTGCTGCCTGTGCTGTGCTGCCTGTGCTTGCTGAGCTGCCTGAGCTGCCTGTGCTTGCTGCCTGTGCTTGCTGTACTGCCTGTGCTTGCTGCCTGTGCTTGCTGTGCTGCCTGTGCTTGCTGCCTGTGCTTGCTGTGCTTGCTATGCTGCCTGTGCAAGCTGCCTGTGCTTGCTGTGCTTGCTGTGCTGCCTGTGCTTGCTGTGCTGCCTGTGCTTACTGCCTGTGCTTGCTGTGCTGCCTGTGCTTGCTGTGCTGCCTGTGCTTGCTGCCTGTGCTGCCTGTGCTTGCTGCCTTTGCTTGCTGTGCTGCCTGTGCTTGCTGTCTGTGCTTGCTGTGCTGCCTGTGCTTGCTGTGCTGCCTATGCTTGCTGCCTGTGCTTGCTGTGCTTGCTATGCTGCCTGTGCAAGCTGCCTGTGCTTGCTGTGCTGCCTTTGCTTGCTGCATGTGCTTGCTGTGCTGCCTTTGCTTGCTGCATGTGCTTGCTGCCTGTGCTTGCTGCCTGTGCTTGCTGTGCCGCCTGCGCTTGTTGTGCTGCCTGTGCTTGCTGTGCTGCCTGTGCTTGCTGTGCTGCCTGTGCTTGCTGCCTGTGCTTGCTGTGCTGCCTGTGCTTGCTGTTTGTGCTTGCTGTGCTGCCTGTGCTTGCTGTGTTAGCTGTGCTGCCTGTGCTTGCTGCCTGTGCTTGCTGCGCTGCCTGTGCTTGCTGTGCTGCCTGTGCTGCCTGTGCTTGCTATGCTGCCTGTGCTTGCTGCCTGTGCTTGCTGTGCTGCCTGTGCTTGCTGCCCGTGCTTGCTGTGCTGCCTGTGCTTGCTGTGCTGTCTGTGCTTGCTGTGCTGCCTGTGCTTGCTGCGCTGCGTGTGCTTGCTGTGCTGCCTGTGCTTGCTGCCTGAGCTTGCTGCCTGTGCTTGCTGTGCCGCCTGTGCTTGTTGGGCTGCCTGTGCTTGCTGTGCTTGCTGCCTGTGCTTGCTGTGCTGCCTATGCTTGCTGTTTGTGCTTGCTGTGCTGCCTGTGCTTGCTGTGCTTGCTATGCTGCCTGTGCTTGCTGCCTGTGCTTGCTGTGCCGCCTGCGCTTGTTGTGCTGCCTGTGCTTGCTGTGCTGCCTGTGCTTGCTGTGCTGCCTGTGCTTGCTGCCTGTGCTTGCTGTGCTGCCTGTGCTTGCTGTTTGTGCTTGCTGTGCTGCCTGTGCTTGCTGTGTTAGCTGTGCTGCCTGTGCTTGCTGCCTGTGCTTGCTGCGCTGCCTGTGCTTGCTGTGCTGCCTGTGCTGCCTGTGCTTGCTATGCTGCCTGTGCTTGCTGCCTGTGCTTGCTGTGCTGCCTGTGCTTGCTGCCCGTGCTTGCTGTGCTGCCTGTGCTTGCTGTGCTGTCTGTGCTTGCTGTGCTGCCTGTGCTTGCTGCGCTGCGTGTGCTTGCTGTGCTGCCTGTGCTTGCTGCCTGAGCTTGCTGCCTGTGCTTGCTGTGCCGCCTGTGCTTGTTGGGCTGCCTGTGCTTGCTGTGCTTGCTGCCTGTGCTTGCTGTGCTGCCTATGCTTGCTGTTTGTGCTTGCTGTGCTGCCTGTGCTTGCTGTGCTTGCTATGCTGCCTGTGCTTGCTGCCTGTGCTTGCTGTGCTGCCTGTGCTTGCTGCCTGTGCTTGCTGTGCTGCCTTTGCTCGCTGTGCTGCCTGTGCTTGCTGCCTGTGCTTGCTGTGCTGCCTTTGCTTTCTGCCTGTGCTTGCTGTGCTGCCTGTGCTTGCTGCGCTGCCTGTGCTTGCTGCCTGTGCTTGCTGCCTGTGCTTGCTGTGCTGCCTGTGCTTGCTGCCTGTGCTTGCTGTGCTGCCTGTGCTTGCTGCCTGTTAGCGATGCTTTTGATTTCGCCCATAACACGCGGTAATTCGACAGTTGCACACGACAGTGCGTTGCTGTGTCACCTGTTTTTGGAGGCGCCGAGAGTCGCGGATCATATGTTTACCTCGGCGGCCGGTGCATTGACCTGCGTCTCAGTAAGAGTAAGCATTGTAAACAAATGCGAGAGTGAATTTCGCCGAAGATCGGAGCAGGCTTTGCCTGTTGGAAAGAGGACGGAGCTTGACCCCTCTGCACTTCCCCCAGAATCGCTAAAACGAACACATCTCGTCGAGCTATTTTGCGGGTTTCTAACATGCCTGTGCTTGCTGCCTGTGCTTGCTGTGCTGCCTGTGCTGCCTGTGCTTGCTGCCTGTGCTTACTGTGTTGCCTGTGCTTGCTGTGCTGCCTGTGCTTGCTGCCTGTGCTTGCTGTGCTGCCTGTGCTTGCTGCCTGTGCTTTCTGTGCTGCCTGTGCTTGCTGTACTGCCTGTGCTTGCTTCCTGTGCTGCTTGTGCTTGCTATGCTGCCTGTGCTGCCTGTGCTTGCTGCCTTTGCTTGCTGTGCTGCCTGTGCTTGCTGCCTGTGCTTGCTGTGCTGCCTTTGCTTGCTGCATGTGCTTGCTGCCTGTGCTTGCTGTGCTGCTTCTGCTTGCTGCCTGTGCTTGCTGTGCTGCCTGTGCTTGCTGCCTGTGCTGCCAGTGCTGCCTGTGCTTGCTGCCTGTGCTTGCTGTGCTGCCTGTGCTTGCTGCCTGTGCTTTCTGTGCTGCCTGTGCTTGCTGCCTGTGCTTGCTGTGCTGCCTGTGCTTGCTATGCTGCCTGTGCTTGCTGCCTGTGCTTGCTGTGCTGCCTGTGCTTGCTGTGCTTGCTATGCTGCCTGTGCTTGCTGCCTGTGCTTGTTGTGCTGCCTGTGCTGCCTGTGCTTGCTGCCTGTGCTTGCTGCTTGTGCTTGCTGTGCTGCCTGTGCTTGCTGCCTGTGCTGCCTGTGCTTGCTGTGCTGCCTGTGTTTGCTGTGCTGCCTGTGCTTGCTGCCTGTGCCTGCTGTGCTGTCTGTGCTTGCTGTGCTGCCTGTGCTTGCTCCCTGTGCTTGCTGTGCTGCCTGTGTTTGCTGTGCTGCCTGTGCTTGCTGTGCTGCCTGTGCTTGCTGCCTGTGCTTGCTGCCTGTGCTTGCTGTGCTGCCTGTGCTTGCTGCCTGTGCTTGCTGTGCTGCCTGTGCTTGCTGCCTGTGCTTGCTGTGCTGCCTGTGCTTGCTGTGCTGTCTGTGCTTGCTGTGCTGCCTGTGCTTGCTGCGCTGCGTGTGCTTGCTGTGCTGCCTGTGCTTGCTGCCTGAGCTTGCTGCCTGTGCTTGCTGTGCCGCCTGTGCTTGTTGGGCTGCCTGTGCTTGCTGTGCTTGCTGCCTGTGCTTGCTGTGCTGCCTATGCTTGCTGTTTGTGCTTGCTGTGCTGCCTGTGCTTGCTGTGCTTGCTATGCTGCCTGTGCTTGCTGCCTGTGCTTGCTGCCTGTGCTTGCTGTGCTGCCTGTGCTTGCTGCCTGTGCTTGCTGCCTGTGCTTGCTTCCTGTGCTTGCTGTGCTGCCTGTGCTTGCTGTGCTGTCTGTGCTTGCTGTGCTGCCTGTGCTTGCTGCGCTGCGTGTGCTTGCTGTGCTGCCTGTGCTTGCTGCCTGAGCTTGCTGCCTGTGCTTGCTGTGCCGCCTGTGCTTGTTGGGCTGCCTGTGCTTGCTGTGCTTGCTGCCTGTGCTTGCTGTGCTGCCTATGCTTGCTGTTTGTGCTTGCTGTGCTGCCTGTGCTTGCTGTTTGTGCTTGCTGTGCTGCCTGTGCTTGCTGTGCTTGCTATGCTGCCTGTGCTTGCTGCCTGTGCTTGCTGTGCTGCCTGTGCTTGCTGCCTGTGCTTGCTGTGCTTCCTGTGCTTGCTGTGCTGCCTGTGCTTGCTGCCTGTGCTTGCTGCCTGTGCTTGCTTCCTGTGCTTGCTGTGCCGCCTGTGCTTGTTGGGCTGCCTGTGCTTGCTGTGCTTGCTGCCTGTGCTTGCTGTGCTGCCTATGCTTGCTGTTTGTGCTTGCTGTGCTGCCTGTGCTTGCTGTGCTTGCTATGCTGCCTGTGCTTGCTGCCTGTGCTTGCTGCCTGTGCTTGCTGTGCTGCCTGTGCTTGCTGCCTGTGCTTGCTGCCTGTGCTTGCTTCCTGTGCTTGCTGTGCTGCCTGTGCTTGCTGTGCTGTCTGTGCTTGCTGCGCTGCGCGTGCTTGCTGTGCTGCCTGTGCTTGCTGCCTGAGCTTGCTGCCTGTGCTTGCTGTGCCGCCTGTGCTTGTTGGGCTGCCTGTGCTTGCTGTGCTTGCTGCCTGTGCTTGCTGTGCTGCCTATGCTTGCTGTTTGTGCTTGCTGTGCTGCCTGTGCTTGCTGTTTGTGCTTGCTGTGCTGCCTGTGCTTGCTGTGCTGCCTGTGTTTGCTGTGCTGCCTGTGCTTGCTGCCTGTGCCTGCTGTGCTGTCTGTGCTTGCTGTGCTGCCTGTGCTTGCTCCCTGTGCTTGCTGTGCTGCCTGTGTTTGCTGTGCTGCCTGTGCTTGCTGCCTGTGCTTGCTGTGCTGCCTGTGCTTGCTGCCTGTGCTGCCTGTGCTTGCTGCCTGTGCTTGCTGCCTGTGCTTGCTGCCCGTGCTTGCTGTGCTGCCGATGCTTGCTGCCCGTGCTTGCTGTGCTGCCTGTGCTTGCTGTGCTGCCTTTGCTTGCTGCGCTGCCTTTGCTTGCTGCGCTGCCTGTGCTTGCTGTGCTGCCTGTGCTTGCTGCCTGTGCTTGCTGCCTGTGCTTGCTGCCTGTGCTTGCTGTGCTGCCTGTGCTTGCTGCCTGTGCTTGCTGTGCTGCCTGTGCTTGCTGCCTGTTAGCGATGCTTTTGATTTCGCCCATAACACGCGGTAATTCGACAGTTGCACACGACAGTGCGTTGCTGTGTCACCTGTTTTTGGAGGCGCCGAGAGTCGCGGATCATATGTTTACCTCGGCGGCCGGTGCATTGACCTGCGTCTCAGTAAGAGTAAGCATTGTAAACAAATGCGAGAGTGAATTTCGCCGAAGATCGGAGCAGGCTTTGCCTGTTGGAAAGAGGACGGAGCTTGACCCCTCTGCACTTCCCCCAGAATCGCTAAAACGAACACATCTCGTCGAGCTATTTTGCGGGTTTCTAACATGCCTGTGCTTGCTGCCTGTGCTTGCTGTGCTGCCTGTGCTGCCTGTGCTTGCTGCCTGTGCTTACTGTGTTGCCTGTGCTTGCTGTGCTGCCTGTGCTTGCTGCCTGTGCTTGCTGTGCTGCCTGTGCTTGCTGCCTGTGCTTTCTGTGCTGCCTGTGCTTGCTGTACTGCCTGTGCTTGCTTCCTGTGCTGCTTGTGCTTGCTATGCTGCCTGTGCTGCCTGTGCTTGCTGCCTTTGCTTGCTGTGCTGCCTGTGCTTGCTGCCTGTGCTTGCTGTGCTGCCTTTGCTTGCTGCATGTGCTTGCTGCCTGTGCTTGCTGTGCTGCTTCTGCTTGCTGCCTGTGCTTGCTGTGCTGCCTGTGCTTGCTGCCTGTGCTGCCAGTGCTGCCTGTGCTTGCTGCCTGTGCTTGCTGTGCTGCCTGTGCTTGCTGCCTGTGCTTTCTGTGCTGCCTGTGCTTGCTGCCTGTGCTTGCTGTGCTGCCTGTGCTTGCTATGCTGCCTGTGCTTGCTGCCTGTGCTTGCTGTGCTGCCTGTGCTTGCTGTGCTTGCTATGCTGCCTGTGCTTGCTGCCTGTGCTTGTTGTGCTGCCTGTGCTGCCTGTGCTTGCTGCCTGTGCTTGCTGCTTGTGCTTGCTGTGCTGCCTGTGCTTGCTGCCTGTGCTGCCTGTGCTTGCTGTGCTGCCTGTGTTTGCTGTGCTGCCTGTGCTTGCTGCCTGTGCCTGCTGTGCTGTCTGTGCTTGCTGTGCTGCCTGTGCTTGCTCCCTGTGCTTGCTGTGCTGCCTGTGTTTGCTGTGCTGCCTGTGCTTGCTGTGCTGCCTGTGCTTGCTGCCTGTGCTTGCTGCCTGTGCTTGCTGTGCTGCCTGTGCTTGCTGCCTGTGCTTGCTGTGCTGCCTGTGCTTGCTGCCTGTGCTTGCTGTGCTGCCTGTGCTTGCTGTGCTGTCTGTGCTTGCTGTGCTGCCTGTGCTTGCTGCGCTGCGTGTGCTTGCTGTGCTGCCTGTGCTTGCTGCCTGAGCTTGCTGCCTGTGCTTGCTGTGCCGCCTGTGCTTGTTGGGCTGCCTGTGCTTGCTGTGCTTGCTGCCTGTGCTTGCTGTGCTGCCTATGCTTGCTGTTTGTGCTTGCTGTGCTGCCTGTGCTTGCTGTGCTTGCTATGCTGCCTGTGCTTGCTGCCTGTGCTTGCTGCCTGTGCTTGCTGTGCTGCCTGTGCTTGCTGCCTGTGCTTGCTGCCTGTGCTTGCTTCCTGTGCTTGCTGTGCTGCCTGTGCTTGCTGTGCTGTCTGTGCTTGCTGTGCTGCCTGTGCTTGCTGCGCTGCGTGTGCTTGCTGTGCTGCCTGTGCTTGCTGCCTGAGCTTGCTGCCTGTGCTTGCTGTGCCGCCTGTGCTTGTTGGGCTGCCTGTGCTTGCTGTGCTTGCTGCCTGTGCTTGCTGTGCTGCCTATGCTTGCTGTTTGTGCTTGCTGTGCTGCCTGTGCTTGCTGTTTGTGCTTGCTGTGCTGCCTGTGCTTGCTGTGCTTGCTATGCTGCCTGTGCTTGCTGCCTGTGCTTGCTGTGCTGCCTGTGCTTGCTGCCTGTGCTTGCTGTGCTTCCTGTGCTTGCTGTGCTGCCTGTGCTTGCTGCCTGTGCTTGCTGCCTGTGCTTGCTTCCTGTGCTTGCTGTGCCGCCTGTGCTTGTTGGGCTGCCTGTGCTTGCTGTGCTTGCTGCCTGTGCTTGCTGTGCTGCCTATGCTTGCTGTTTGTGCTTGCTGTGCTGCCTGTGCTTGCTGTGCTTGCTATGCTGCCTGTGCTTGCTGCCTGTGCTTGCTGCCTGTGCTTGCTGTGCTGCCTGTGCTTGCTGCCTGTGCTTGCTGCCTGTGCTTGCTTCCTGTGCTTGCTGTGCTGCCTGTGCTTGCTGTGCTGTCTGTGCTTGCTGCGCTGCGTGTGCTTGCTGTGCTGCCTGTGCTTGCTGCCTGAGCTTGCTGCCTGTGCTTGCTGTGCCGCCTGTGCTTGTTGGGCTGCCTGTGCTTGCTGTGCTTGCTGCCTGTGCTTGCTGTGCTGCCTATGCTTGCTGTTTGTGCTTGCTGTGCTGCCTGTGCTTGCTGTTTGTGCTTGCTGTGCTGCCTGTGCTTGCTGTGCTGCCTGTGTTTGCTGTGCTGCCTGTGCTTGCTGCCTGTGCCTGCTGTGCTGTCTGTGCTTGCTGTGCTGCCTGTGCTTGCTCCCTGTGCTTGCTGTGCTGCCTGTGTTTGCTGTGCTGCCTGTGCTTGCTGCCTGTGCTTGCTGTGCTGCCTGTGCTTGCTGCCTGTGCTGCCTGTGCTTGCTGCCTGTGCTTGCTGCCTGTGCTTGCTGCCCGTGCTTGCTGTGCTGCCGATGCTTGCTGCCCGTGCTTGCTGTGCTGCCTGTGCTTGCTGTGCTGCCTTTGCTTGCTGCGCTGCCTTTGCTTGCTGCGCTGCCTGTGCTTGCTGTGCTGCCTGTGCTTGCTGCCTGTGCTTGCTGCCTGTGCTTGCTGCCTGTGCTTGCTGTGCTGCCTGTGCTTGCTGTGCTGCCTGAGCTTGCTGCGTGTGCTTGCTGTGCTGCCTGTGCTTGCTGCCTGTGCTTGCTGTGCTGCCTGTGCTTGCTGCCTCTGCTTGCTCTGCTGCCTGTGCTGCCTGTGCTTGCTGCCTGTGCTTTCTGCCTGTGCTTGCTGCCTGTGCTTGCTGTGCTGCCTGTGCTGCCTGTGCTGTGCTGCCTGTGCTTGCTGTGCTGCCTGTGTTTGCTGTGCTGCCTGTGCTTGCTGCCTGTGCCTGCTGTGCTGCCTGTGCTTGCTGTGATGCCTGTGCTTGCTGTGCTGCCTGTGCTTGCTGCCTGTGCTTGCTGTGCTGCCTGTGCTGCCTGTGCTTGCTGCCTGTGCTTGCTGCCTGTGCTTGCTGCCTGTGCTTGCTGTGCTGCCTGTGCTTGTTGCCTGTGCTTGCTGCGTGTGCTTGCTGTGCTGCCTCTGCTTGCTATGCTGCCTGTGCTTGCTGCCTGTTCTTGCTCTGCTACCTGTGCTTGCTGTGCTGCCTGTGCTTGCTGTGCTTGCTATGCTGCCTGTGCTTGCTGCCTGTGCTTGCTTTGCTGCCTCTGCTTGCTGCCTGTGCTTGCTGTGCTGCCTGTGCTTGCTGTGCTGCCTTTGCTTGCTGCATGTGCTTGCTTCCTGTGCTTGCTGTGCTGCCTGTGCTTGCTGTGCTGCCTGTGCTTGCTGCCTGTGCTTGCTGGCTGCGCTTGCTGTGCTGCCTGTGCTGCCTGTGCTTGCTATGCTGCCTGTGCTTGCTGCCTTTGCTTGCTGTGCTGCCTGTGCTTGCTGTGCTGCCTGTGCTTGCTGCCTGTGCTTGCTGTGCTGCCTGTGCTTGCTGTGCTACCTGTGCTTGCTGCCTGTGCTTGCTGTGCTGCATGTGCTGCCTGTGCTTGCTGTGCTGCCTGTGCTTGCTGTGCTTGCTGCGCTGCCTGTGCTTGCTGTGCTGCCTGTGCTTGCTGCCTGTGCTTGCTGTGCTGCCTGTGCTTGCTGCCTGTGCTGCCTGTGCTTGCTGTGCTGCCTGTGCTTGCTGTGCTGCCTGTGCTTGCTCTGCTGCCTGTGCTTGCTGCCTGTGCTTGCTGTGCTGCCTGTGCTTGCTGCCTGTGCTTGCTGTGCTGCCTGTGCTTGCTGTGCTGCCTGTGCTTGCTGCCTGTGCTTGCTGTACTGCATGTGCTGCCTGTGCTTGCTGTGCTGCCTGTGCTTGCTGTGCTTGCTGCGCTGCCTGTGCTTGCTGTGCTGCCTGTGCTTGCTGCCTGTGCTTGCTGTGCTGCCTGTGCTTGCTGCCAGTGCTTGCTGTGCTGCCTGTGCTTGCTGCCTGTGCTTGCTGTGCTGCCTGAGCTGCCTGTGCTTGCTGCCTGTGCTTGCTGTACTGCCTGTGCTTGATGCCTGTGCTGCCTGAGCTGCCTGTGCTTGCTGCCTGTGCTTGCTGTGCTGCCTGTGCTTGCTGCCTGTGCTTGCTGTGCTGCCTGTGCTTGCTGTTTGTGCTTGCTGTGCTGCCTGTGCTTGCTGTGCTGCCTGTGCTTGCTGTGTTTGCTGTGCTGCCTGTGCTTGCTGCCTGTGCTTGCTGCCTGTGCTTGCTGCGCTGCCTGTGCTTGCTGTGCTGCCTGTGCTGCCTGTGCTTGCTATGCTGCCTGTCCCCGCAGGGGGGTCCCTGTGATGGGGACCTTTGGGGCTTAGCGTACCCACGTACCCGACAGACGCTCTGACTGCTCAATCGGTTTGCCCGGGCCGTGCAGTCACTCCACCGGAGGATAATCGGTAGACGGGGTTGAGGTGGGCCCGCCGGCGGTGGATGGTGTAACGTGTGGGAACGTCCCACCTGCGTTGCACCATGCCACCGTCGATCCCCCCAACGTTGGGACGGCACCCTTAGGGGTTGCAATCGTCGTGGCAGTGGTGATAGCAAAATTTACGCTGGCGAGGGTGTGAAAACCCGGTGTGGGAGTTGCACTGAATCAGCTCGCCCTACCAAGGATTGGCAGAGTCTTGGGAGAGGTTTAGAAAGGCCTCGCTTCCACCAGTAATATTCGGTGCCGGCAACCCGATAGACTGGAAGCAGTTTTATTGCGCGCTGATTGGACGTATTCCAAATCCGTGCCTCGTTTACGTTTGCGTTGCGCACTCGTAGCAGGGGGCCGTGTGGTTAGAGGCGACATGCCAGTTGCTGCACGTAAAACAACACGACTTATGTGCTGCCTGTGCTTGCTGTGCTGCCTGTGCTTGCTGCCTGTGCTTGTTGCCCGTGCTTGCTGTGCTGCCGGTGCTTGCTGCCCGTGCTTGCTGTGCTGCCTGTGCTTGCTGTGCTGCCTGTGCTTGCTGTGCTGTCTGTGCTTACTGTGCTGCCTGTGCTTGCTGCGCTGCGTGTGCTTGCTGTGCTGCCTGTGCTTGCTGCCTGTGCTTGCTGCCTGTGCTTGCTGCCTGTGCTTGCTGTGCCGCCTGTGCTTGTTTGGCTGCCTGTGCTTGCTGTGCTGCCTATGCTTGCTGTTTGTGCTTGCTGTGCTGCCTGTGCCTGCTGTGCTGTCTGTGCTTGCTGTGCTGCCTGTGCTTGCTCCCTGTGCTTGCTGTACTGCCTGTGTTTGCTGTGCTGCCTGTGCTTGCTGCCTGTGCTTGCTGTGCTGCCTGTGCTTGCTGCCTGTGCTTGCTGCCTGTGCTTGCTGCCTGTGCTTGCTGCCCGTGCTTGTTGTGCTGCCGATGCTTGCTGCCCGTGCTTGCTGTGCTGCCTGTGCTTGCTGTGCTGCCTTTGCTTGCTGCGCTGCCTGTGCTTGCTGTGCTGCCTGTGCTTGCTGCCTGTGCTTGCTGCCTGTGCTTGCTGCCTGTGCTGCCTGTGCTGCCTGTGCTGCCTGTGCTTGCTGCCTGTGCTTGCTGCGCTGCGTGTGCTTGCTGTGCTGCCTGTGCTTGCTGCCTGTGCTTGCTGTGCTGCCTGTGCTTGTTGTGCTGCCTTTGCTTGCTGCCTGTGCTTGCTGTGCCGCCTGTGCTTGTTGTGCTGCCTGTGCTTGCTGTGCTTGCTATGCTGCCTGTGCTTGCTGCCTGTGCTTGCTGTGCTGCCTGTGCTTGCTGCCTGTGCTTGCTGTGCTGCCTGTGCTTGCTGTTTGTGCTTGCTGTGCTGCCTGTGCTTGCTGTGCTGCCTGTGCTTGCTGTGTTTGCTGTGCTGCCTGTGCTTGCTGCCTGTGCTTTCTGTGCTGCCTGTGCTTGCTGCCTGTGCTTGCTGTGCTGCCTGTGCTTGCTTCCTGTGCTGCCTGTGCTTGCTGCCTTTGCTTGCTGTGCTGCCTGTGCTTGCTGTCTGTGCTTGCTGTGCTGCCTGTGCTTGCTGCCTGTGCTTGCTGTGCTGCCTGTGCTTGCTGCCTGTGCTTTCTGTGCTGCCTGTGCTTGCTGCCTGTGCTTGCTGTGCTGCCTGTGCTTGCTTCCTCTGCTGCCTGTGCTTGCTATGCTGCCTGTGCTTGCTGCCTGTGCTTGCTGTGCTGCCTGTGCTTGCTGTGCTTGCTATGCTGCCTGTGCAAGCTGCCTGTGCTTGCTGTGCTGCCTGTGCTTGCTGTGCTGCCTGTGCTTGCTGCCTGTGCTTGCTGTGCTGCCTGTGCTTGTTGTGCTGCCTGTGCTTAAGGCCTGTGCTTGCTGTGCTGCCTGTGCTGTGCTGCCTGTGCTTGCTGAGCTGCCTGAGCTGCCTGTGCTTGCTGCCTGTGCTTGCTGTACTGCCTGTGCTTGCTGCCTGTGCTTGCTGTGCTGCCTGTGCTTGCTGCCTGTGCTTGCTGTGCTTGCTATGCTGCCTGTGCAAGCTGCCTGTGCTTGCTGTGCTGCCTGTGCTTGCTGTGCTGCCTGTGCTTACTGCCTGTGCTTGCTGTGCTGCCTGTGCTTGCTGTGCTGCCTGTGCTTGCTGCCTGTGCTGCCTGTGCTTGCTGCCTTTGCTTGCTGTGCTGCCTTTGCTTGCTGTGCTGCCTGTGCTTGCTGTCTGTGCTTGCTGTGCTGCCTGTGCTTGCTGTGCTGCCTATGCTTGCTGCCTGTGCTTGCTGTGCTTGCTATGCTGCCTGTGCAAGCTGCCTGTGCTTGCTGTGCTGCCTTTGCTTGCTGCATGTGCTTGCTGTGCTGCCTTTGCTTGCTGCATGTGCTTGCTGCCTGTGCTTGCTGTGCCGCCTGCGCTTGTTGTGCTGCCTGTGCTTGCTGTGCTGCCTGTGCTGCCTGTGCTTGCTGCCTGTGCTTGCTGTGCTGCCTGTGCTTGCTGTTTGTGCTTTCTGTGCTGCCTGTGCTTGCTGTGTTAGCTGTGCTGCCTGTGCTTGCTGCCTGTGCTTGCTGCGCTGCCTGTGCTTGCTGTGCTGCCTGTGCTGCCTGTGCTTGCTATGCTGCCTGTGCTTGCTGCCTGTGCTTGCTGTGCTGCCTGTGCTTGCTGCCCGTGCTTGCTGTGCTGCCTGTGCTGTCTGTGCTTGCTGTGCTGCCTGTGTTTGCTGCGCTTCGTGTGCTTGCTGTGCTGCCTGTGCTTGCTGCCTGAGCTTGCTGCCTGTGCTTGCTGTGCCGCCTGTGCTTGTTGGGCTGCCTGTGCTTGCTGTGCTTGCTGCCTGTGCTTGCTGTGCTGCCTATGCTTGCTGTTTGTGCTTGCTGTGCTGCCTGTGCTTGCTGTGCTTGCTATGCTGCCTGTGCTTGCTGCCTGTGCTTGCTGTGCTGCCTGTGCTTGCTGTGCTGCCTTTGCTCGCTGTGCTGCCTGTGCTTGCTGCCTGTGCTTGCTGTGCTGCCTTTGCTTTCTGCCTGTGCTTGCTGTGCTGCCTGTGCTTGCTGCGCTGCCTGTGCTTGCTGCCTGTGCTTGCTGTGCTGCCTGTGCTTGCTGTGCTGCCTGTGCTTGCTGCGCTGCCTGTGCTTGCTGCCTGTGCTTGCTGTGCTGCCTGTGCTGCCTGTGCTTGCTGCCTGTGCTTACTGTGTTGCCTGTGCTTGCTGTGCTGCCTGTGCTTGCTGCCTGTGCTTGCTGTGCTGCCTGTGCTTGCTGCCTGTGCTTGCTATGCTGCCTGTGCAAGCTGCCTGTGCTTGCTGTGCTGCCTGTGCTTGCTGTGCTGCCTGCGCTTACTGCCTGTGCTTGCTGTGCTGCCTGTGCTTGCTGTGCTGCCTGTGCTTGCTGCCTGTGCTGCCTGTGCTTGCTGCCTTTGCTTGCTGTGCTGCCTGTGCTTGCTGTCTGTGCTTGCTGTGCTGCCTGTGCTTGCTGTGCTGCCTATGCTTGCTGCCTGTGCTTGCTGTGCTTGCTATGCTGCCTGTGCAAGCTGCCTGTGCTTGCTGTGCTGCCTTTGCTTGCTGCATGTGCTTGCTGTGCTGCCTTTGCTTGCTGCATGTGCTTGCTGCCTGTGCTTGCTGCCTGTGCTTGCTGTGCCGCCTGCGCTTGTTGTGCTGCCTGTGCTTGCTGTGCTGCCTGTGCTTGCTGCCTGTGCTTGCTGTGCTGCCTGTGCTTGCTGTTTGTGCTTGCTGTGCTGCCTGTGCTTGCTGTGTTAGCTGTGCTGCCTGTGCTTGCTGCCTGTGCTTGCTGCGCTGCCTGTGCTTGCTGTGCTGCCTGTGCTGCCTGTGCTTGCTATGCTGCCTGTGCTTGCTGCCTGTGCTTGCTGTGCTGCCTGTGCTTGCTGCCCGTGCTTGCTGTGCTGCCTGTGCTTGCTGTGCTGTCTGTGCTTGCTGTGCTGCCTGTGCTTGCTGCGCTGCGTGTGCTTGCTGTGCTGCCTGTGCTTGCTGCCTGAGCTTGCTGCCTGTGCTTGCTGTGCCGCCTGTGCTTGTTGGGCTGCCTGTGCTTGCTGTGCTTGCTGCCTGTGCTTGCTGTGCTGCCTATGCTTGCTGTTTGTGCTTGCTGTGCTGCCTGTGCTTGCTGTGCTTGCTATGCTGCCTGTGCTTGCTGCCTGTGCTTGCTGTGCTGCCTGTGCTTGCTGCCTGTGCTTGCTGTGCTGCCTTTGCTCGCTGTGCTGCCTGTGCTTGCTGCCTGTGCTTGCTGTGCTGCCTTTGCTTTCTGCCTGTGCTTGCTGTGCTGCCTGTGCTTGCTGCGCTGCCTGTGCTTGCTGCCTGTGCTTGCTGTGCTGCCTGTGCTTGCTGTGCTGCCTGTGCTTGCTGCCTGTTAGCTATGCTTTTGATTTCGCCCATAACACCCGGTAATTCGACAGTTGCACACGACAGTGCGTTGCTGTGTCACCTGTTTTTGGAGGCGCCGAGAGTCGCGGATCATATGTTTACCTCGGCGGCCGGTGCATTGACCTGCGTCTCAGTAAGAGTAAGCATTGTAAACAAATGCGAGAGTGAATTTCGCCGAAGATCGGAGCAGGCTTTGCCTGTTGGAAAGAGGACGGAGCTTGACCCCTCTGCACTTCCCCCAGAATCGCTAAAACGAACACATCTCGTCGAGCTATTTTGCGGGTTTCTAACATGCCTGTGCTTGCTGCCTGTGCTTGCTGTGCTGCCTGTGCTGCCTGTGCTTGCTGCCTGTGCTTACTGTGTTGCCTGTGCTTGCTGTGCTGCCTGTGCTTGCTGCCTGTGCTTGCTGTGCTGCCTGTGCTTGCTGCCTGTGCTTTCTGTGCTGCCTGTGCTTGCTGTACTGCCTGTGCTTGCTTCCTGTGCTGCTTGTGCTTGCTATGCTGCCTGTGCTGCCTGTGCTTGCTGCCTTTGCTTGCTGTGCTGCCTGTGCTTGCTGTCTGTGCTTGCTGTGCTGCCTGTGCTTGCTGTGCTGCCTATGCTTGCTGCCTGTGCTGCCTGTGCTTGCTATGCTGCCTGTGCAAGCTGCCTGTGCTTGCTGTGCTGCCTTTGCTTGCTGCATGTGCTTGCTGCCTGTGCTTGCTGGGCTGCCTCTGCTTGCTGCCTGTGCTTGCTGTGCTGCCTGTGCTTGCTGCCTGTGCTGCCAGTGCTGCCTGTGCTTGCTGCCTGTGCTTGCTGTGCTGCCTGTGCTTGCTGCCTGTGCTTTCTGTGCTGCCTGTGCTTGCTGTGCTGCCTGTGCTTGCTTCCTCTGCTGCCTGTGCTTGCTATGCTGCCTGTGCTTGCTGCCTGTGCTTGCTGTGCTGCCTGTGTTTGCTGTAGCTTGCTTTGCTGTGCTTGCTATGCTGCCTGTGCTTGCTGCCTGTGCTTGCTGCTTGTGCTTGCTGTGCTGCCTGTGCTTGCTGCCTGTGCTGCCTGTGCTTGCTGTGCTGCCTGTGTTTGCTGTGCTGCCTGTGCTTGCTGCCTGTGCCTGCTGTGCTGTCTGTGCTTGCTGTGCTGCCTGTGCTTGCTCCCTGTGCTGCCTGTGTTTGCTGTGCTGCCTGTGCTTGCTGCCTGTGCTTGCTGTGCTGCCTGTGCTTGCTGCCTGTGCTTGCTGCCTGTGCTTGCTGTGCTGCCTGTGCTTGCTGCCTGTGCTTGCTGTGCTGCCTGTGCTTGCTGCCTGTGCTGCCTGTGCTGCCTGTGCTTGCTGCCTGTGCTTGCTGTGCTGTCTGTGCTTGCTGTGCTGCCTGTGCTTGCTGCGCTGCGTGTGCTTGCTGTGCTGCCTGTGCTTGCTGCCTGAGCTTGCTGCCTGTGCTTGCTGTGCCGCCTGTGCTTGTTGGGCTGCCTGTGCTTGCTGTGCTTGCTGCCTGTGCTTGCTGTGCTGCCTATGCTTGCTGTTTGTGCTTGCTGTGCTGCCTGTGCTTGCTGTGCTTGCTATGCTGCCTGTGCTTGCTGCCTGTGCTTGCTGCCTGTGCTTGCTGTGCTGCCTGTGCTTGCTGCCTGTGCTTGCTGCCTGTGCTTGCTTCCTGTGCTTGCTGTGCTGCCTGTGCTTGCTGTGCTGTCTGTGCTTGCTGTGCTGCCTGTGCTTGCTCCCTGTGCTTGCTGTGCTGCCTGTGTTTGCTGTGCTGCCTGTGCTTGCTGCCTGTGCTTGCTGTGCTGCCTGTGCTTGCTGCCTGTGCTTGCTGCCTGTGCTTGCTGTGCTGCCTGTGCTTGCTGCCTGTGCTTGCTGTGCTGCCTGTGCTTGCTGCCTGTGCTGCCTGTGCTGCCTGTGCTTGCTGCCTGTGCTTGCTGTGCTGTCTGTGCTTGCTGTGCTTGCTGCCTGTGCTTGCTGTGCTGCCTATGCTTGCTGTTTGTGCTTGCTGTGCTGCCTGTGCTTGCTGTTTGTGCTTGCTGTGCTGCCTGTGCTTGCTATGCTGCCTGTGCTTGCTGCCTGTGCTTGCTGTGCTGCCTGTGCTTGCTGCCTGTGCTTGCTGTGCTTCCTGTGCTTGCTGTGCTGCCTGTGCTTGCTGCCTGTGCTTGCTGCCTGTGCTTGCTTCCTGTGCTTGCTGTGCTGCCTGTGCTTGCTGTGATGCCTGTGCTTGCTGTGCTGCCTGTGCTTGCTGCCTGTGCTTGCTGTGCTGCCTGTGCTGCCTGTGCTTGCTGCCTGTGCTTGCTGCCTGTGCTTGCTGTGCTGCCTGTGCTTGCTGCCTGTGCTGCCTGTGCTTGCTGTGCTGCCTGTGTTTGCTGTGCTGCCTGTGCTTGCTGCCTGGGCCTGCTGTGCTGTCTGTGCTTGCTGTGCTGCCTGTGCTTGCTCCCTGTGCTTGCTGTGCTGCCTGTGTTTGCTGTGCTGCCTGTGCTTGCTGCCTGTGCTTGCTTTGCTGCCTGTGCTTGCTGCCTGTGCTTGCTGCCTGTGCTTGCTGTGCTGCCTGTGCTTGCTGCCTGTGCTTGCTCTGCTGCCTGTGCTTGCTGTGCTGCCTGTGTTTGCTGTGCTGCCTGTGCTTGCTGTGCTGCCTGTGCTTGCTGCCTGTTCTTGCTGTGCTGCCTGTGCTGCCTGTGCTTGCTGCCTGTGCTTGCTGCCTGTGCTTGCTGTGCTGCCTGTGCTGCCTGTGCTGTGCTGCCTGTGCTTGCTGTGCTGCCTGTGTTTGCTGTGCTGCCTGTGCTTGCTGCCTGTGCCTGCTGTGCTGTCTGTGCTTGCTGTGCTGCCTGTGCTTGCTCCCTGTGCTTGCTGTGCTGCCTGTGTTTGCTGTGCTGCCTGTGCTTGCTGCCTGTGCTTGCTGTGCTGCCTGTGCTTGCTGCCTCTGCTTGCTGTGCTGCCTGTGCTGCCTGTGCTTGCTGCCTGTGCTTTCTGCCTGTGCTTGCTGCCTGTGCTTGCTGTGCTGCCTGTGCTGCCTGTGCTGTGCTGCCTGTGCTTGCTGTGCTGCCTGTGTTTGCTGTGCTGCCTGTGCTTGCTGCCTGTGCCTGCTGTGCTGTCTGTGCTTGCTGTGCTGCCTGTGCTTGCTCCCTGTGCTTGCTGTGCTGCCTGTGTTTGCTGTGCTGCCTGTGCTTGCTGCCCGTGCTTGCTGTGCTGCCTGTGCTTACTGTGTTGCCTGTGCTTGCTGTGCTGCCTGTGCTTGCTGCCGGTGCTTGCTGCCTGTGCTTGCTGCCCGTGCTTGCTGTGCTGCCGATGCTTGCTGTGCTGCCTGTGCTTGCTTCCTGTGCTGCTTGTGCTTGCTATGCTGCCTGTGCTGCCTGTGCTTGCTGCCTTTGCTTGCTGTGCTGCCTGTGCTTGCTGTCTGTGCTTGCTGTGCTGCCTGTGCTTGCTGTGCTGCCTATGCTTGCTGCGTGTGCTTGCTGTGCTTGCTATGCTGCCTGTGCAAGCTGCCTGTGCTTGCTGTGCTGCCTTTGCTTGCTGCATGTGCTTGCTGCCTGTGCTTGCTGTGCTGCCTCTGCTTGCTGCCTGTGCTTTCTGTGCTTGCTGTGCTGCCTGTGCCTGCTGTGCTGCCTGCGCTTGCTGCCTGTGCTTGCTGTGCTGCCTGTGCTTGCTGTGCTTGCTGCGCTGCCTGTGCTTGCTGCCTGTGCTTGCTGTGCTGCCTGTGCTTGCTGCCTGTGCTTACTGTGCTGCCTGTGCTTGCTGCCTGTGCTGCCTGTGCTGCCTGTGCTGCCTGTGCTTGCTGCCTGTGCTTGCTGCCTGTGCTTGCTGTGCTGCCTGCGCTTGCTGCCTGTGCTTGCTGCCTGTCCTTGCTGTGCTGCCTGTGCTTGCTGCCTGTGCTTGCTGTGCTGCCTGTGCTTTTTGTTTGTGCTTGCTGCGCTGCCTGTGCTTGCTGCCTGTGCTTGTTGCCTGTGCTTGCTGTGCCGCCTGTGCTTGCTGCCTGTGCTTGCTGTGCTGCCTGTGCTTGCTGCCTGTTAGCGATGCTTTTGATTTCGCCCATAACACGCGGTAATTCGACAGTGGCACACGACAGTGCGTTGCTGTGTCGCCTGTTTTTGGAGGCGCCGAGAGTCGCGGATCATATGTTTACCTCGGCGGCCGGTGCATTGACCTGCGTCTCAGTAAGAGTAAGCATTGTAAACAAATGCGAGAGTGAATTTCGCCGAAGATCGGAGCAGGCTTTGCCTGTTGGAAAGAGGACGGAGCTTGACCCCCCTGCACTTCCCCCAGAATCGCTAAAACGAACACATCTCGTCGAGCTATTTTGCGGGTTTCTAACATGCCTGTGCTTGCTGCCTGTGCTTGCTGTGCTGCCTGTGCTTGCTGCCTGTGCTTTCTGTGCTTGCTATGCTGCCTGTGCCTGCTGTGCTGCCTGCGCTTGCTGCCTGTGCTTGCTGCCTGTGCTTGCTGTGCTTGCTATGCTGCCTGTGCAAGCTGCCTGTGCTTGCTGTGCTGCCTGTGCTTGTTGCCTGTGCTTGCTGCGTGTGCTTGCTGTGCTGCCTCTGCTTGCTATGCTGCCTGTGCTTGCTGCCTGTGCTTGCTCTGCTACCTGTGCTTGCTGTGCTGCCTGTGCTTGCTGTGCTTGCTATGCTGCCTGTGCTTGCTGCCTGTGCTTGCTGCCTGTGCTTGCTTTGCTGCCTCTGCTTGCTGCCTGTGCTTGCTGTGCTGCCTGTGCTTGCTGTGCTGCCTTTGCTTGCTGCATGTGCTTGCTTCCTGTGCTTGCTGTGCTGCCTGTGCTTGCTGTGCTGCCTGTGCTTGCTGTGCTGCCTGTGCTTGCTGCCTGTGCTTGCTGGCTGCGCTTGCTGTGCTGCCTGTGCTGCCTGTGCTTGCTGCCTGTGCTTGCTGTGCTGCCTGTGCTTGCTGCCTGTGCTTGCTGTGCTGCCTGTGCTTGCTGCCTCTGCTTGCTGTGCTGCCTGTGCTGCCTGTGCTTGCTGCCTGTGCTTTCTGCCTGTGCTTGCTGCCTGTGCTTGCTGTGCTGCCTGTGCTGCCTGTGCTGTGCTGCCTGTGCTTGCTGTGCTGCCTGTGTTTGCTGTGCTGCCTGTGCTTGCTGCCTGTGCCTGCTGTGCTGTCTGTGCTTGCTGTGCTGCCTGTGCTTGTTGCCTGTGCTTGCTGCGTGTGCTTGCTGTGCTGCCTGTGCTTGCTGCCTGTGCTTTCTGTGCTTGCTATGCTGCCTGTGCCTGCTGTGCTGCCTGCGCTTGCTGCCTGTGCTTGCTGTGCTGCCTGTGCTTGCTGCCTGTGCTTGCTGTGCTTGCTATGCTGCCTGTGCAAGCTGCCTGTGCTTGCTGTGCTGCCTGTGCTTGTTGCCTGTGCTTGCTGCGTGTGCTTGCTGTGCTGCCTCTGCTTGCTATGCTGCCTGTGCTTGCTGCCTGTGCTTGCTCTGCTACCTGTGCTTGCTGTGCTGCCTGTGCTTGCTGTGCTTGCTATGCTGCCTGTGCTTGCTGCCTGTGCTTGCTTTGCTGCCTCTGCTTGCTGCCTGTGCTTGCTGTGCTGCCTGTGCTTGCTGTGCTGCCTTTGCTTGCTGCATGTGCTTGCTTCCTGTGCTTGCTGTGCTGCCTGTGCTTGCTGTGCTGCCTGTGCTTGCTGTGCTGCCTGTGCTTGCTGCCTGTGCTTGCTGGCTGCGCTTGCTGTGCTGCCTGTGCTGCCTGTGCTTGCTATGCTGCCTGTGCTTGCTGCCTTTGCTTGCTGTGCTGCCTGTGCTTGCTGTGCTGCCTGTGCTTGCTGCCTGTGCTTGCTGTGCTGCCTGTGCTTGCTGCCTGTGCTTGCTGTGCTGCCTGTGCTTGCTGCCTGTGCTTGCTGTGCTGCCTGTGCTGCCTGTGCTTGCTGTGCTGCCTGTGCTTGCTGTGCTTGCTGCGCTGCCTGTGCTTGCTGCCTGTGCTTGCTGTGCTGCCTGTGCTTGCTGCCTGTGCTTGCTGTGCTGCCTGTGCTTGCTGCCTGTGCTGCCTGTGCTTGCTGTGCTGCCTGTGCTTGCTGTGCTGCCTGTGCTTGCTGCCTGTGCTTGCTGTGCTGCCTGTGCTTGCTGCCTGTGCTTGCTGTGCTGCCTGTGCTTGCTGCCTGTGCTTGCTGTGCTGCCTCTGCTTGCTGCCTGTGCTTGCTGTGCAGCCTGTGCTTGCTGCCTGTGCTTGCTGTGCTGCCTATGCTTGCTGCGTGTGCTTGCTGTGCTTGCTATGCTGCCTGTGCAAGCTGCCTGTGCTTGCTGTGCTGCCTTTGCTTGCTGCATGTGCTTGCTGCCTGTGCTTGCTGTGCTGCCTCTGCTTGCTGCCTGTGCTTTCTGTGCTTGCTGTGCTGCCTGTGCCTGCTGTGCTGCCTGCGCTTGCTGCCTGTGCTTGCTGTGCTGCCTGTGCTTGCTGTGCTTGCTATGCTGCCTGTGCAAGCTGCCTGTGCTTGCTGTGCTGCCTTTGCTTGCTGCATGTGCTTGCTGTGCTGCCTGTGCTTGCTGTGCTGAGTGTGCTTGCTGCCTGTGCTTGCTGTGCTGCCTGTGCTTGCTGTGCTGCCTGTCCTTGCTGTGCTGCCTGTGCTTGCTGTGCTGCCTCTGCTTGCTGTGCTGCCTGTGCTTGCTGCCTGTGCTGCCTGTGCTTGCTGCGCTGCCTGTGCTGTGCTGCCTGTGCTTGCTGTGCTGCCTGTGCTGTGCTGCCTGTGCTTGCTGTGCTGCCTGTGCTTGCTGTGCTGAGTGTGCTTGCTGCCTGTGCTTTCTGTGCTGCCTATGCTGCCTGTGCTGCCTGTGCTTGCTTCCTGTGCTGCTTGTGCTGCCTGTGCTTGCTGTCTGTGCTTGCTGTGCTGCCTGTGCTTGCTGTGCTGCCTATGCTTGCTGCCTGTGCTTGCTGTGCTTGCTATGCTGCCTGTGCAAGCTGCCTGTGCTTGCTGTGCTGCCTTTGCTTGCTGCATGTGCTTGCTGCCTGTGCTTGCTGTGCTGCCTCTGCTTGCTGCCTGTGCTTGCTGTGCTGCCTGTGCTTGCTGCCTGTGCTTGCTGCCTGTGCTTGCTGTGCTGCCTGTGCTTGCTGCCTGTGCTTTCTGTGCTTGCTGTGCTGCCTGTGCTTGCTCTGCTGCCTGTGCTTGCTGCCTGTGATTGCTGTGCTGCCTGAGCTTGCTGCCTGTGCTTGCTGCCTGTGCTTGCTGCCTGTGCTTGCTGTGCTGCCTGTGCTGTGCTGCCTGTGCTTGCTGTGCTGAGTGTGCTTGCTGCCTGTGCTTGCTGTGCTGCCTGTGCTTGCTGTGCTGCCTGTCCTTGATGCCTCTGCTTGCTGTGCTGCCTGTGCTTGCTGTGCTGCCTGTCCTTGATGCCTCTGCTTGCTGTGCTGCCTGTGCTTGCTGTGCTGCCTGTGCTTGCTGCGCTGCCTGTGCTGTGCGGCCTGTGCTTGCTGCCTCTGCTTGCTGTGCTGCCTGTGCTTGCTGCCTGTGCTTGCTGTGCTGCCTGTGCTTGCTGCCTGTTAGCGATGCTTTTGATTTCGCCCATAACACGCGGTAATTCGACAGTGGCACACGACAGTGCGTTGCTGTGTCACCTGTTTTTGGAGGCGCCGAGAGTCGCGGATCATATGTTTACCTCGGCGGCCGGTGCATTGACCTGCGTCTCAGTAAGAGTAAGCATTGTAAACAAATGCGAGAGTGAATTTCGCCGAAGATCGGAGCAGGCTTTGCCTGTTGGAAAGAGGACGGAGCTTGACCCCTCTGCACTTCCCCCAGAATCGCTAAAACGAACACATCTCGTCGAGCTATTTTGCGGGTTTCTAACATCAGAAGTGGGATATAATGAATTTTACGCGCCTTAGCTGCAAAGCTAATTCTTGATTCATTTTCGTTGATTTTATTGTGCTGTGGATTGTGTCGTGTTGTGTTTCTTTGTGTGCTTTTGTTGGTTTTTGATGGAACACATCTCGTCGAGCTATTTTGCGGGTTTCTAACATGCCTGTGCTTGCTGCCTGTGCTTGCTGTGCTGCCTGTGCTTGCTGCCTGTGCTTTCTGTGCTTGTTATGCTGCCTGTGCCTGCTGTGCTGCCTGCGCTTGCTGCCTGTGCTTGCTGTGCTGCCTGTGCTTGCTGCCTGTGCTTGCTGTGCTTGCTATGCTGCCTGTGCAAGCTGCCTGTGCTTGCTGTGCTGCCTGTGCTTGTTGCCTGTGCTTGCTGCGTGTGCTTGCTGTGCTGCCTCTGCTTGCTATGCTGCCTTTGCTTTCTGCCTGTGCTTGCTGTGCTGCCTGTGCTTGCTGCGCTGCCTGTGCTTGCTGCCTGCGCTTGCTGCCTCTGCTGCCTGTGCTTGCTGTGCTGCCTGTGCTTGTTGTGTTGCCTGTGCTTGCTGCTTGTGCTTGCTGTGCTGCCTGTGCTTGCTGCCTGTGCTTGCTGTGTTGCCTGTGCTTGCTGTGCTGCCTGTGCTTTCTGTGCTGCCTCTGCTTGCTATGCTGCCTGTGCTTGCTGCCCTTGCTTGCTCTGCTGCCTGTGCTTGCTGCCTGTGATTGCTGTGCTTGCTGTGCTGCCTGTGCTTGCTGTCTGTGCTTGCTGCCTGTGATTGCTGTGCTTGCTGTGCTGCCTGTGCTTGCTGCCTGTGCTTGCTGTTCTGCCTGTGCTTGCTGTGCTGCCTGTCCCCGCAGGGGGGTCCCTGTGATGGGGACCTTTGGGGCTTA
This sequence comes from Priocnemis perturbator, assembly GCA_963942575.1. Lineage (NCBI taxonomy): Eukaryota > Metazoa > Arthropoda > Insecta > Hymenoptera > Pompilidae > Priocnemis > Priocnemis perturbator. The sequence continues at coordinate 77,687 of CAWWDK010000452.1, forward strand.
GCGTACCCACGTACCCGACAGACGCTCTGACTGCTCAATCGGTTTGCCCGGGCCGTGCAGTCACTCCACCGGAGGATAATCAGTAGACGGGGTTGAGGTGGGCCCGCCGGCGGTGGATGGTGTAACGTGTGGGAACGTCCCACTTCGTTGCACCATGCCACCGTCGGTCCCCCCAACGTTGGGACGGCACCCTTAGGGGTTGCAATCGTCGTGGCAGTGGTGATAGCCAAATTTACGCTGGCGAGGGTGTGAAAACCCGGTGTGGGAGTTGCACTGAATCAGCTCGCCCTACCAAGAATTGGCAGAGTCTTGGGAGAGGTTTAGAAAGGCCTCGCTTCCACCAGCAAGATTCGGTGCCGGCAACCCGATAGACTGGAAGCAGTTTTATTGCGCGCTGATTGGACGTATTCCAAATCCGTGCCTCGTTTACGTTTGCGTTGCGCAATCGTAGCAGGGGGCCGTGTGGTTAGAGGCGACATGCCAGTTGCTGCACGTAAAACAACACGACTTATGTGCTGCCTGTGCTTGCTGCCTGTGCTTGCTGTGCTGCCTGTGCTTGCTGCCTGTGCTTGCTGCCTGTGCTTGCTGTGCTGCCTGTGCTTGCTGCCTGTGCTTGCTGTGCTGCCCGTGCTTGCTGCCTGTGCTTGCTTCCTGTGCTTGCTGTGCTGCCTGTGCTTGCTGTGCTGCCTGTGCTTGCTGCCTGTGCTTGGTGCGTGTGCTTGCTGTGCTGCATCTGCTTGCTGCCTGTGCTTGCTCTGCTGCCTGTGCTTGCTGTGCTGCCTGTGCTTGCTATGCTGCCTGTGCTTGCTGCCTGTGCTGCCTGTGCTTGCTGTGCTGCCTGTGCTTGTTGTGCTGCCTGTGCTTGTTGCCTGTGCTTGCTGTGCTGCCTGTGCTTGCTGCCTGTGCTTGCTGTGTTGCCTGTGCTTGCTGTGCTGCCTGTGCCCGCAGGGGGGTCCCTGTGATGGGGACCTTTGGGGCTTAGCGTACCCACGTACCCGACAGACGCTCTGACTGCTCAATCGGTTTGCCCGGGCCGTGCAGTCACTCCACCGGAGGATAATCGGTAGACGGGGTTGAGGTGGGCCCGCCGGCGGTGGATGGTGTAACGTGTGGGAACGTCCCACCTGCGTTGCACCATGCCACCGTCGGTCCCCCCAACGTTGGGACGGCACCCTTAGGGGTTGCAATCGTCGTGGCAGTGGTGATAGCCAAATTTACGCTGGCGAGGGTGTGAAAACCCGATGTGGGAGTTGCACTGAATCAGCTCGCCCTACCAAGAATTGGTAGAGTCTTGGGAGAGGTTTAGAAAGGCCT